>JAEQBH010000825.1:600000-973320 GCA_016808115.1 Tetrastigma voinierianum | reverse complement strand
TATGTCAATATATTGGTTATCTAGAATTTCTCATGAAGACCTTAGAGGCGACCTACATATTGGGGATTAAGATGTCTATGGGAATAAGTTCTTGAGGTGCTTGGTCTTTCATAGTCTACATACATAGACAAGATGCTAAAAGGTTTAGCATGAAGCAGTCCAAAAGAGTGTTCATTCCCATTGCCTATGGGATTATCGTCTCAAAGTCCTTATATTTAAAGACAAAGGATGAGAGGACATACATGAGTTTGATCTAGTTTGCTTTGGCTATATGATCAATCATGTAAGCTATGTTATGTACTAGACCCGATGTATCATATGCTTTGAGAGTCATGTGCAAATACCAGTTGGACCCAGGTGAGAGTCATTGGGCTCATCGAGAATATCCTCGAAGTACTTAAGAAGCATTAAGGATAAATGGGGATCTTATGGTAAGATGCTAGCTTCCAATCTGATAGAGATGACTCTAAGTTGCAATCAGGCTAGGTGTTCACATTGAATGGTGGCGCAGTCAGTTGGAAGAGTTCCAAACAGGAAATGATTGTAGGTTCTACAATAGAATAAGGGTACATCGTTGCTTCCGATGGCATCATAGGCGGTTTGGACAAGGAGTTGCATTTATGAACTAGGGTCAGTCCCAAAATTGTTTCATCAATGCGTTATATTGGAATAACAATGGGACATTATAAAGAAAATGGAACCACGGTCTCATTAAAGGCCCAAACTAGTACTCAGGGTGATACCATTTGATTTGAGAAATCTTTAGTGATCATGATGTTAAAATAAATCTTTATTTATCATAGCATTAATACGATCTCTTGGCTAAGCCACTTCCCTAAAAAAAGTATGGTTCACATCTACTTGCCTAAGGTATGAGATACAAAGGCGATCGACTTGAGATTAAGTGGGAGAATGTGAGAGAAGTGGTCTAAAGACAATCTCCCTTAGCACTTATTGTACTTCTTATGTTACTATTAAAGGCATCTTCATTAATTTAATATTCACATGTTGAATTGATTTAGATCTTCAATCGGATTAATGAAGTCCATGATACGTAACATGGACTTCAATCGGATTAAGGGCGATCTTTAATCACCCTTAGAACTTATTGTACTTCTTATGCTACTATTAAAGGCATCTTCATTAATTTAATATTCATATGTTGATTTATATATTCAATCATATTAATGAAGTCCATGATACGTAACATAGCATGAAGGAAATTGTGATGAGATCATGATAATAAGATTCCTATCACATGCAATTATGTTAGTATCTAAATTATCCTTGGTAATAGGATCAACGAGACTGGACATTGTTGATCCAGATAGACTAGCATATGTCATACTCCTTGATTGGATCAAGTAGTGGATCTTATAAATTGTGATCATGAGTTGATTAGAGCTGACATGTGGATGCTTGCTAAGAGTAGCTAAGTACATCGGAGACCTCTTATGAGACATCCTTATGGATTATTGATGAGTCCTAAACTCATCTGTTTTATTCATTTTCTGGCATATTTTAGGAAGTTTATGATTCACTTTAATGCTGAATTATGGAATATTCATAACTATGTGTTTTGCGGGATTTGAATGCGAGAAGAAGCAATTCGATAAGAAGCGAAATTTTGGCTAAGGCGGAAATGTCGCGACATAATTTCAGAATGTCGCTCCATAATTTCAAGGGAACTAGAAAATACTATGTCGCAACAAAGATTAAGCTGAACTCAAGCTAGAAGTGAAGAATGTTGCGACATTTCATAATAATGTCACGACACAAAATGAGAGGGATTGAATGATAAATGTTGCGATAAAGAAGTGAATGTTGTGACATAATGGTAATAAAAGAGTGAACAACGTGGCGACAATGAATTTTTAACGTCGCGACATTGATTGAGAAGTTCTTGAAGAATGTGTAATATTATTTTGCTATGTTGCTGACAAATGTTCAAGCAAATGGTAGCAGAGTTTTGTCACAACAATCTAATTTATGTCGCGACATAAAGAACTGTAGAGGGAAAAATATCTGTCGTGACAAAAGAAAATTATGTCGCGACAGAAAACAGAAAAGCAATGAGACAAGTTAAGACAATTTGGTCGCAACAAAGATTTCAATGTTACAACAAACAGTTCAGCTAGTGACAAAGAGCAAGGAAGGAAATATGTCATGACATTTTCAAAGTTTTTCATGACATAAAGTTGGAGTGACAATGCAAGGCAACAAGACTATGTCGTGACATAGAAGTTTTATGTCTCAACAATAACAACATGCAGCTGTGAGGAACTCTATCGCGACAAAAGAAAATATTGTTGCAACAAAGATTGAGAAGAACCATAAAAAGAATGTCGCAACACAGTAATTTATGTCATGACAAAGATGAAGAGATGAAGGCAAAAGCTCTATCGCGATAATGGAAAGCTATATTAAGACATAAGTTAAAGAGAAGCGCCTAGAAGAGAACATAAGATTATCGTGACACAGTGTGAGAAAAAGAGTGTTTTATGTTCGACATTTCAAAATTATGTCGTGATATAAAACAAAGGCGAGGTGAAAATTCTGTTGCGACAAAGAAATTTTATGTTGCGACATTTTCAAGAGTAGCAAAGAATGAAACGTTGTTGCAACAAAGTTTGTATGTCACGACACAAGACACTCATGTTGCGTGATTACTAGACAACTTTAGCATAACTATGTTGCGACATTTTCAAAGTCTGTTGCGACATAATTCTAGAAGAAGGCATAAAACTATGTCACGATAGAGAATTGCAAGCCATGACAAAGCTGGAGAACAAAGATGACATTTATTTCGCAACATAATTTTCAATGTCACGACAAAGCAACCTACTAGGCCAGATTTTTGGGGATCCACAATTTCAGCCTTGAAGTGCGGCCCGTCATTTGAAAATCTATATATAGACGCACCTAGGGCATTGTGCACAACTTCCGTGACCAGAACTTTTGGGTAGTTAGAGACTCCTTTGTATATTATTTTATTTATTATTTCTTTTGCAGTAATTTAGTTTTAGCTTAGATTTTAGTTAGTTTTTCTTTTTTCTTTTTCTTTTGGATTGAACGGGATCATGTGAAGTGTTGAGCTGGATTCATTGTAAAATTGTAGTTTTCATTACTATATAACTTGAATGGAATTGGGAAATTTTTACTGAGTTCATTTATATAGTTATAAGAATTTTATTTAGTTTTTACATATCCTTTAGTTTTAATACCAAATCATAACCGGGTTGAATAGTAAAGATCTTGAGTAGATGGGGTAATTGATAATTAGATTTTTAATCAATCCTCGTGGAAATGATATCTGGACTTAAATCCACTTTTATTACATGTATGACCTGTGCACTTGCAGTGAATTAGATCAAAACACATTTTCAAATGAAGCCTTCACATGCAAGGAAAACGACGTATTTTATATATTCGATAAATCTGACAAGTTTTTGTCTTCATTATCGGGGGTGAATAGTTTTAGGAGGCATGCCGACTACTTGGTTAATTTGATCTTCAACAATTAGTCAGTTTTGGTCAATGTTAAACAATTTAAATCTAGCAAGTTTTTGGTGTCATTCTTTTGGAAGTGAATAGCCTACGGTAGTTGTGTTGAAGATTTAGTGGATATATTTTGGTTGCGATCAGTCAACAATTATTTATTATATGTAGATGATTGTCTCATCATTGTAATAGTGCAAGTATCCTTAAGCTTGAGGTGCTCAAGGATATGTTAGATGTTGATCTGTGTTTTGACGATCCATGTTGCCTCTTTGGGGTCACTACGTAGGTGATGATCAGGTATAGTTTGAGGTATTCGAAGGTAATTGAGTAGTCAATAGAGGATTCACCACTCCCAATAAAGGGAGAGCATACCTATGGCCTCTTGTTGGGATCATTACTCGGGAATCCTTGGCCATAGTGGAAATGCCATGAAAAGCGTCTTCAGGTGCATGACTAAAGAGTAATGAGTCCGGGGACAAGATCTAATATCACTTGGTATAGATGTGGCATAGTGTAACGTCCCAAAAATACCCTTGAATTTTTATAATAATTTTATTATATATTCCGAGTATAAACTGAGCAAACTTGGGTTTTTAAGGAAAGCGAGTAAATTAAATCGTGAAAAGTGAAATGAAAATGTGAGCATATGATTAAGTATTATATGCTAAAATGAGAAATTAATGAAACACAAAAGTAAAGCCAAGTGAAAAAGGGCAAAGTTGGAAATTTGTAAATGAGGACCTGAGGGTCTAATGAGAATGAGCTTAAATGCCAAAGTAAATTAAATGATAAATGAAGAGTTAAAATGCCAAAAATGATAAATGGGATTTATTTGGTAAGCCGAACAAGGCTTTAAGCAAATAAAGGCTTAAAAGACCAAAGGTGGTCAAGGGCTCATTTGAGCAAACCGTTTTTGGGAGCAAAGAGAGAGAGGAGAAGCTAGGGTAGAGCAAGAAGAGGTGATTTTTGTGTGATTTCTTCCCATTTCTTGCTTCTAAATGATCAAGCATCTTGGGTGAAGAAGATTCAAAGGGATTTGTAGGTAAGAACCAAACCCTAGATTTCTCTAAATGAAGTTTGAGTTAGAAAAACCCTAATCCATCCATGGGTTTTGCTCATGGTTGGTTTAGGATGACTTTAGAATGTCTTTGGGAGTGATTCCCATGTTTTTGGTTTAATTTGAGAGGATTTTGGAGAGAAATCGCCAAGAGAAAGCTGGGGTCGAGGCGAAACGGAACTCGCGCGGCGTAGGAATCCACGCCGCGTGAAGCCGCCGCCACGGCGTGGAACCCACGTTGCAGCGAATCCCTTCGCCGAAGGGCCAGAAGGCCCCCCCCTCAGGTTCGCCAAGGCTTAGCCTTGCTACGCCGAGGAAAAGTGCTTTGCCAAGGTGAAGTCCTTTGTTCACGAGTGGCTTGATTTTTCAGTTTTGTTTCAGACACCTCGTATTCGTACCCAGATAATTTAAGGACACTAATAAATGATTAATGGGGGTTCAAATAAGGATAAAACTAAATGAAAAACATACCGTACCTCGCCGTCTCGGCGAGTTCGTCTTTGGGCAGACTTAGTGTCTTAACCCAAGACCGGTGCGAGAATGTCGACCTTATTAAAAATGTATAATTGTTTATCCACTAAGAGTGGGATGATTGTTATTGACTAGGGACGGGTGATGATCACCTAACCTAGGACCAAGATCGAAGGGAAGGAAACTAGAGTCGACAACTTCGGTTTGTTCATTGACTCTATCCTTATTTCAAGTGTTTTGGTAGTATACCAAATAAATCTGAAATGATTATATGGAATGAGTATATCTTTGAAATGATATTATGAAAGTGCATATGGATTTGAAAATGTGATAATTGAAATGATTGATGATTAATTGCATGTGAAAGATTAATCGAATTGTAAACGAATTGGTCAATTCTTGACATCTTGAATTGAATCGATATCTTGAGATGAGCGACTAGCGGGATGCTTGTCGTCATCCGTCATGAAGGCACCCGAAATTGTCCGATGTCAGCAAGCGGGATCATGTCGACATTCGTCATGATGGCGTATGACATTGAAGAAATGTCCCACTTGGCGGGATGCACCAATCGACATCCGTCTTGATGGCGTATGACATTTAAATACCACATGTCGGGGTGCACCAATCGGCATCCGGCATGATGGGAGACCAAAATTTGTGAAATGTGTAAGCACATTACCGAATGATAAAAAGGACGGGATTCACCGAACGGAATCCGTCATGAATGTGAATTGCATAGACAAAGTGAAATATGACTTGATGAGTGTAAATGGGATTTGTAAACTAGATGAATCTTTAGAGTGTACGTTTGAATCTCATGAATTGAATTGTGGTATGATTTGTTGCATGAAAATGCATATATTTATATGATCAATGATTTGTAAGTGAAAGCATGAAATGAATAAGCATGAGTATATATTGATATAAAAGGCATGATTTTATGATAAATGCATGTCAAGTTAAATTGGAAAATTGGAATATAACTGTATAGAACCACTAAGCATGAAAATGCTTAGCGTGTAGTTTTTATCTATGCGCAGGTTTCGAGAAAGTTGCGGTGTATAAGTGTATACCCCGCCATATGCATATCATCTCTTTTGAACACATGTTATTTGTGAACCAAAGGGTTAAACTCTGAAAATGTGTTTTGTATATCGTTTTGTAAAGGCATGACACGCCATTTGTAACCAAATTGTATAAGAGTAAATGTTTATGGGCTACTCATTTGAAATGCTTCCTTAAATGAGGAATTCTAAAATGAAATGGCGTAAATAAAAGCGTTTGATAAGATAAACAAAAAAGCGGTCGGAGTAAGCTAGGGTTAGGTCGGATCATAAATCGGGTCGAGCCGGAAATTGGTCGCGACATTTTGAAAATTTAATAAAAATTCGTCAGAAAAATTAAAACCCGACATCCACAGGGGTTTGGTCGGATTCGCCATTCGGGTCGGACCGGGCTCGGGGGTCGCTACACATAGCTAGTCTAGTAGGAGCTAGACTTTGTCAATGCTTTGAACCGAGTGGGGTATAGATTGGTGATCGTGGGGTAATTGTCTATGGAAGGGTTATGTCAATGTAGTGACTCTTCGGTCGGTGGGAATTCGTGATGTGTTGCTAGATGTATTTCATGACTTGCTTACTTCAATAGTTTAATCAAGTAGCCAACATAGCAAGGGAACCTAATGGGTCACACACTTAAGAAGTGTGGGGCGATATAAGCAATTTGGATATGATCAAAATATGAGGGAGATCAATCTCGAGAATGGACTGTCACGACATTAGTGGAATCTCGGGATCAAAAGCTCTCATTGAGAGATAAAGTAGGCTTGGACTTGTTCATAGGCTTAAGGCTCATGAGGGAACGCGCCATAAAGCATATTGATACGTGTAGCTTATCATCTCCTAAAGAGAGGGGCACTTTGGACATTTCAAGGGCAAGGGTTTTCCTATAAAAAGACCTTTATGGAAAACTCTAACACCAAGCCATCTTATGCTAACTTTTCTCAAGAAGAGTGTTCTTTGGATTGCGAAGTGTTCTTGAAGAACAGCCCCGAGTCTTTGGTGTAATTTTAGCGTCAAACTTGGCTTCCCTCTTTAGATCTAGACTTGGCTAGAATCGAGACTTTATATGAGATCGTTGCTTTGGAGGTTATCGACTCCACTCTTCATGCCGATACTATTAGAGGCGAATCTAGGATTCTGTCTTTTCTGCCCCGACCATTAGATCGGTTCTAAAATCGACACAAGATAAAATCTTAAACCCTCTTTGGCTTGAACCTACTTTGATGCTTCACGGGATCCTTGGAGGGTTTTTAAAGAATTTTTTTTGTTTCCTCTTCTTTGGAAACCATTACCACCTTTAAAACCCAAACAATTCTCGCTAAGGCGACTATACCACATGGGTCGGGATTGCTTCAATCCATATAGAGATTGTTGAATACACAAAAAAGTAATAATTATATCGGAATTTAACACCTTCAGGTCATGCTTTGCTCACATTTTGCATAAGAATAGGTACTTTTAATTGTTTTTGTATTTTTGGACTTGTACAGGTTTTTCAGGTTTCATACATAATTGTTACAAGGGTTCGTGTCCAGGAAGCGAATATGGATCATTGAGGATGATGGCAACCTCTTGGTGAAGTTTCGGGAAGTGCAAACAATGCTGGGAAACAAGTGCGGATCTTGGGTGTCTTGGTACACCTCTAACACAATACCGGTATACCCATCTGAAGAGAAAAGCAGTGTGACTGTCTTAGGTACACCTCTAACTGTCTTAGGTACACCCATGCGAAAAACACCCATTAGCCAACTTTGTCTTAGGTACAACACTAACACATGCCGGTACCGTATGGAATTCTGAGGTGAGCGGGAATACGATTCTAATGCAAGGAGTGCGTCGTCCTTCAACCATCGACTTGAGATCACAATGGAAAGAGTATAAAGCCAAAGGAAGGTGGGGAAGGCAGCTTTTGATTCCTAGGGTTTGGTTTTCATAAAAAAAGTGTGTTCTTTCTTATAGTTTAGGCTAGGGTTGAAGACTTCACTTTTCTACAGATTTTGGATTTCAAGTTCATGTAACCTTTGGTTAAGATCACCTGACTTCGTTTTCTCCTTGATGTTCGTGTTTTTGAATATTTGGCTTCTGATTGAAGTTTGATTTTCTCAAAGTTCCTTTTATGAATAATTTCTCATCAATTATGATTTGCTTTATAATTTCCATGAAGTTCTAAACTTTTATGTTGGGGTTCTACGGTGGAAACTCACCCTGATCAAGGTAATAACCCTCAATTCCTCTTTTATACTTCAATGGGATTGTGTGATGTTCAGCACTTGTAGAGAAACTTTATAAAACCTTAGTTGGGCATCCTCTTGACAACGTGTGAACGAGAGATCCTCGGTACACGTTGTACTTGATCTAAATGCAAGCTAAAAATTACGAACTAATTATTGAACAAGTGTTTAACATCCCTCGATCGTTTTTTCATTCTAAAGGCGTTTAAAAGCAAATCTTCCATCGAAGACCATTCATCAATGGCTCCTAGATGAGACTGTAAACTAAGAGGTGGGAATTATGTGATCAATAGTGAGTGGAAACCTAAGAATCCCAGTAATCATCTTTCTATTTTAAACTAGTCAATTTAATCAATCTTTCAATCAACCAACCACAATCCATAATTTACTTTTGAATATACAACTTTTGGAGAATAGCTCACAGGTTGACTAAAGACCACTCCCTTTGTGGAGATGACTGTGGACTCCACGAGTATTACAATGGAGCAACCTTAATTCCTAAGCAGGAATAAAATTCGACATACGAATAAGAACGAAGCGAGGTCGTTGTAGTTTGATTGAGCACATACTACGAGGCTTTATATTATTTGCTTGGCGATTTAAATCCTTGAGTTTTCATGTATATGTCATTATCTATGGATACATATAGATAGATGTGATGATATCCATGAGATGCATATCGATCCTTTAGAGCGCAGAAAGCATCAAAAAACAATAAGTAATTGCATCCATAATAGGAGAATATGTTTCCTCGTTGTCAATACCAAGTCTCTACGAGAAACCTTGTGCTACTAATTGTGCTTTATATCTTATGATCTCATTATTTTCATTGCGCTTTTGTATAAATACTCATTTGTACCCAACTGGCTTTACACCTTTATGTAGTTGGACTATAGGTAAAAAAACATCTTGTTTCATTAACAAGTTTAATTCTACATGCATAACTTTTTCCATTTTGGTCAATCATTTCTATTTCGACATTCTTCCACATTTTGTGGCTCGGGATCTTCATCATTTCTCATGAGGTCTAAGGCCACTTGGAAAGCAAAGACATTATTGATAATAATACCATTTCGATCCCATTTATATCCCTTGTGCACATAACTCATAATTTTCAAGTACTTGTGCCTCTTCAGGGGTTATTTTGCTATTTCTAACCTCTTTAGGGGTCTCTTGTTCAATTTATGCCTCTATAGGGGCTTCTTGTTCACCACATGCCTTTGTTGGTGATTTTTGTCAATCATATGCCTCTACTGGGGTCTTTCGTTTATCATATGCCTCTGTTGGGGCCTTTCGTTTTATATTTGCCTCTTTAGAGGCACCAATTTTTCTTTGTGTTCTCCTCTGTCGAGGAGTTATGTATTTTGAACCAATAGGTCTCCCACACTTAAGGCGTATTTGAGACTCATTTTCTAATTGCCTTTAAAGGACATAAATTAATGCTGGAGCATTTGCAGCTAGGATATGTGACTTTGTCACTTTCTTTGTATTAACAAATGCATCTAGTAATTGATTTGCAAGATTTTGCAAATGAATGATCTTTTGAACTTCCAGTTCACATTGATTTGTACAAGGATCAAAATGAGACATTGTAGATGAATTCCAAATAATTTCTCGTCGTTCTTCGTAGAGCATTTCTCTTAATGTGGTGGGAATACCTGACCATTAAAAGCGACAATCCGCAGCGAATTTGTAAAAGCATCTCCTGTTAAGGGTCCAAGATATCTTATGATGGACAGAGAATCAAAACCTACATAAATCCCAAGTCTTCGTTGGTAACCCATTTTAGTACGTTGTGTAGGTGCAATTGGTATAAATTTCACAATCAAATATTCGTAAATAAGAAATATTTGGTTGTTTGCAATTGAGTTGCTAACTTGTCGCCAAAGACTTGTAAGGTCCTTGACAACATCGCTAAAAACTTGTTGCGAACCGCAAGCGCATGAGTCGTACAAGTAGTACAATGGACTGAAAAGTCCGGATATCGATCCATGGGGAAGGTGTGGTTTTAGTGAGGATTAAGTACCTGTTTTACTAAAATTCGTTCACTATTTGAGCGACTAAATGATTTGAGGTGAAATCATTAAAAGTAATAAGAACAAAACTAAACAAAAACAAAATGATTTGTGAAAACTGGAGTAATTGAATAAAATTGGTAGAAAACGACTTAGAGAGGAATTAAGATTGGTTATCTTCAATGATGCTTAGTGATTCATCTATATGAGGCACAGGTTGAATGAATTATGACTTTAATTGGTCCAAGGATGTGGTATGAGGTTTACACTTCTGTGTCTCCCCTCAATTTCTCACACCAACTCCCTATTCTCCGTTCGGTCCATCTAGGTCATTAAATGTGATACTTTTCAAAGACATTTTTCCTCAGGAGCTTTATTGGTTATAGTTATGTCCTTGCAATGGCTACTTTCGAACTAAGCTTCAGTTAGTCCTTAGTTACGTCCTTGCAATCCTCACTTAATGTGTTTGGTGTCCCCTCCTAGTGAAATCCATTTAGTACTAGACATTTCTAATTCCCTAAACTTCTTTAACTAGGTTAATTAGAATTCCAGATTAATTGATTCACCTTAAGAATCGAATTAGATTTAGGGCATAATCCTGGCTTCACCAGGATACCTGAAGTAAAGGATCGAAGATCCCCAATTCTCGGCATGTATCAATTAGCAAAACCATAATATTTCAAAGATTTAACATTAAACACAACAAAATCAGTATAAATCAATCAACTAACTAAGATTAGACAAATCTCACATCAAATTTGATAACCCGACCTTATGAAATGTTGCTTTAACATTTTAAATAAGCCAATCCACAAATTCATATTAATAACAAACATAAAGGCTGCGAGAATTGAAGAAGGAGAAGATATAGAAATAAAAAACAGCGTTTAAGTACATAAATATCAATCCCTAATCTAAATTTGAAAAATCCACACTCTACAAGGTCCTGCTTCCCAACAATAATCGATTACAAACCAAGTTATTCACAAAAAATACCTAAATCTAAGAAATCTAAAGAAAACCTAACCTAAAATATGGAACTAAGCTTCAAGGGAGAGAAAACCCTAGAAGAGAGCCTTTCTCTCTCAAAACCCTAAAAATGTGTGTAAATGGCCCTTAAATACACCTCGAAAAATGGGCTAAAACAAGCCTAAAAAATGGAAAGTTCTAAGCCAAATCGTCGTGTGGTCGCAACTATAAAGTGCTTGTAGTCGTGACCACACAAAAATGTGTAATATAGTTGTTGCAGGACATGATCGCGACCACACCGAAACTTTGCTAGAAATAGTCATTGCAGGGGAAGCTGTGGTTGCGACCATACTAAGTGTTAATTTGAAAATAGTCTTCATGATCCAAGACCACTGCATCTTTCTTGCTCGGGTTCTCTTAATTTGCTTTGTCAGTTCGCAATCACCAAACACCATGGTCTGACCATGGATTATTCCAATAAATAGATTCTTCCAATTCTTTGCCCCAATTGCTTGTTTTCATCTCGTTTTCTTCGTTTCTACAAAATACACAAATGGGGTTAGACATCAAAATGGTAAAAGGGTGCTTAGTTAGCATCAAAATCATGAATAATTCTATGTTTTACTAATAAATCTATTTAATGCACACTAACAATTCCCCAAAACTTAGTATTTTGCTTGTCCTCGAAACAAAGCAATAACATATTTTCCTTATTCACAACTAACAAGTATGTTGAGCATATTGAAATAATATGATATTTCACCTCAGGATCTAATCTTCGCCTAATACAAGAAAACCGAGATAACCTTTTTAAAAAATAATAGATTAACCATAAGTTGAACAGCATAAACCCACTGACTCTCAGTGTGTGTGTGTAGTCTTCCCTTTCTAGTCAAATGCAGTTTAGATGGAATTAGATGAGTATGAGTGGAATGGGATCTCTCACTCACATGGTGAGTGTGTAAGACTCCATAGGCTTGTTGGGCATATCACTCTCCACTAATGTAGGCAATGCACAACTTTTAGGATCAACTAGGTCTTCAATAGCTTGTAGTGTATGGCTTAGGTAAAGGTAGTTGAATAGGTCATTTAGGTTTCAGTTTACCCAAAACATACACATTTTTTTTTCTCCACTTGTTTGTTCATCCTCTAGTGTATTACATTCTTCAAAATTGATCTCCTAGGCTTTCCCCCCAAACATAACTCATTTCATCTCTTCTTCTCATAGTCATTCCCCCAAACTTGCTTGATTTTCCCTATTTTCACAATTTTCACCATTTTTTTTTTTTGCGAGAAAACGAAGTCTTTATTCCTTCTTCTTCATAAAATTCAAGGCATGGAGTAGTGCAATGCTTGACCTCCTTAAGCTTTCTACCTACCCATAACGAGCTTTAGGTTAGTAGCTCCTGGACTACTTACTCAAGGTAGGAAGGCTACAAGGTCAAACATACTTTCGATTTATTCTTTCTTTTTCTACTTTTTTCTTTCTTTTTCTACCCCAAACCTTCTTTGATTTCCATTCAAAGCACACCCACTTCAACCAAACTCCCAATTCACACTACATGTATTCACAAGATGTGCAGAAACAACATGTTGAGGTAAACAAGGGTTCTTTTGACTAAAGGGTATTCAACAAAAGGAGTTAAGGCGCTCATTCTTGGCTTTTCTAGCAAGAAATGGCTAATATTGCTCAAATTGGGTGACTGTGGATCAATGCACATAAGGGTTAGCTAGAAAGGCTCAACTGATCTAAGGATGGCCTATATCATTTCTATAGTGTCGTGTTGCCCTGGGAATTTCACCTCGACGATAATTGATCATGTTCTAAGTCTTAAGGCTGACTAAACCCTTCGGTTGATTGGAAGCACAGTTTCAAGTGGTTAAGTGGGTTCAATCGGTGGTTTTACCCGAGTTTGATGTGACTTATGATTATTAATTCGACCTTATTAGCAAATCGGATTGGAATGATGGCCGATCGATGGTTGGATCGATCTAATTCGGTTTTTAACACATTGATGCTTATCATGCAAATAGAGACAATTATGATAGAAAGCATTTCGATGGAAGAAAAAGTGTATACAAAAATAATTGGTGATCAAGAATGAGAGATTGGTGCTTTAGTACATGTGTCATAGTACATGTTTTTTCCCCCTTGATGGGAGCATGAGGATGGTCACCACTTAATGGAAGAGTAGCTCTAGGATGACATCCTCAATCCCTTTCGATTTTCTTTATTTATTTTTCTTAACATTAGGTATTTTTTTCTTTTTGGCTAATTTTTGGGTTTTATAGTTTCTCAATAAAAATTTATAGTTTTTATTTGTTTATTACATTTTTAGATTTCTATAATTATTCTCTATTGTATTTTTTTTTTAATTTTGTTTGTTTATTTATTATTTTTTTTTTATCATATGATTTATCTTTGTTGTGATGATTTTTGAATTTCTCATGAACATACAAAATAAAAACGTACGAGCATGCCAAGTAATTAAAGTGTTTCCAAAATGAACGGTTCATAAGATCAAACTTCTAATCAGATTATGTAGGCTCCCTGGTTCCCTTGACAATTCCCTAGAATCAAAGTAGAAAATGTTGTACGAATAAAAATGTTGCAGGAATCAAATGCTGAGGAAAAATATTAGATTTCCCTAGGAAGGAATAAAATAACACGATGTTGGAAAATTGACAGACTTAATGAAACTTGGAAATAGAATACTGGAATTGTTGAAGTAAACATTGGATTTCTCTATAAAGGAATGAAATAACACTATGCTAGAAAAATGACAAAAACTTGGCTGAAACTGGGAAATAAAGTGTTGAGAAACTTGGCTGAAACTAGAAAATAAAGTGCTGAAAATGAAGAAAGTTGATTGAAAAGTTAGGAATTGCTGAAGTAGATTGACATAGTTGAGTCGATTGATTTGTTGATTGATTGATTGGTTCATTGGTCCTCTCAATTTGTTGATTCTTGCTCCTTTTATAAATGTCTTGACTTGCTCCCAAGTCCCAATTTTCTCTACTCTCCCCACTTCTTGAATCTACTACGCACGTCTTCCATTAGGGAGGTTTGTTCCTTAAGTATTTTTCAACGTCTCCATTAGGAGGCTTGTTCCTTAAGGAATTTATCAATGTCTCCATTTGAAGGCTTGTTTCTCAAGGAAATTCCACGTCTGCAAATAGTAGTCCCAGCTCTTTGCCACTTTTGATATTTGAGAAAAAGCTTCGTTTGACTTCCAAAAATTTAAATTTTTTTAGAAATACCCTTAGGCTTTTTGGGCTTACTCAAATGGATATGGGACGCTTTTATTGAACTTTTTTACTCTGTAGACGAGAGCTTAGCCTTAACCAAATACTAGATCAAGCCAAATTTTCAATTTGGGTGCAAACAATTGCCCTCGCATATATTGTGACCCAAGGGCCATATTGTATGCATTAAAACCCCAAAAAAATATTCTTCTGGGCTTATTTCCAATCATGAGACCCAAAGTTTGCACTCAACCGTGATGTCGAGTTCCAACGGTAGAATCGCCAAGTAGGATCAAATGAGAAGGCAACTGTTGATTCCTCAAGAGAAAGTTCCTGTCATCCTCTAGTTCAAACCTCCCATCTTCGTCTTTCCTTCACTAAAGAATATACCATAACAAATGAGTAACCATTCGTCTTCTTCTCCAAGAAACCAAGGGTTACCTTATTTCTTTCTCTTTCTATAAAGAATGTGTTTTCACTTTCCAAAACAACCCCTTTTGAAAAAATGAAACTTTTTTACGATTCCTTCATCATCTTCTTTTTGTCTGATCTACGTTGCCACTGCTACTACCACCGCCAACGCTATCACTACCACACTTCGATCGACCGTTGTTGCTGTTGAAGCTGACAAAGATACTAGTTCCTCAACTCTCCAACGTTCACATTGTTCATCCTGTATCGTCATTGCTATATCACCAGTCAGATCGTTTGCAGCGTCGTGTAAAGACTGTTGTTTTGTCGTCGAAGCGTAACGTCGCTACAGCTACAAGGTCCAATTTCCATCGTAGGCCACATTGTTCCTCTTCTAGCCTACACTGTTGGAGGTCTGAAGTTCATAGATTCTCATCCTGGTAGGTACCTCCATTGATAAAAAGATCGCCTTTTATGAATTTCTTGAAAATATGGTTCTTGATTCCTAATTTCTTCTTAAAGGAGAATACTTTGGATGAAATTTCCAAACTTTCTTTGATGCAAAAAATCGAAAGTTTCTTTGATGTCATTTGAAACTTTCTTGAGTGCAGATTTTTGAAAAATGATATAGAATACACTCTTGAAAAAAATTTATTTTGATGCTGTTTAGCTATTTCGAAAATTTTCTTAAGTGTAGATTTCGAAAATAATCTTGAATACACTCTTGAAAAAAATTCTTCTAAAGGCGTTCAACTATTTCAAAATTTTTCTTGAGTATGGAATTTGAAAATAATCCTTGAGCCTCTTGAAAAAATTCTTATGATGGTTGATTATTTCAAATTCTAAGTCTACGAAAGCAGAAAATCAACATAAATGCACTTTTGAAAAAAAATTCTTTTGAAGTCATTCAGTTGTTTCGAAAATTTCCCAAGTGCATGTTTTGAAAAGAATCTTGAATGCACTCTCGAAAAAAAAAATTCTTCTAATATAGTTTGGCTATTTCAAAATTTTTTCTTGAGTGTATATATTGAAAATCAACCTAAATGCACTGTTGAAAAAAAAAGTTCTTATGAAGGCGTTCGATTGTTTCGAAAAATTTATGGAGTACAGATACTGAAAATCAACTTAAATGCACTTTCAAAAAAATTATTCTGATGTCGGTCAGGAATTTAAATTTTTTTCTAGAGTGCAAAATTTGACAAATTTCTTGGTTGCACCATAAAAAAAAAATTCATCTCAAACTGTTTGCTGTTAAAAAATTTTCTTAAGTGCATATACTGAAAATCATTCTGAATGCACTCTAACAAAAAGATTATTCTGAAGTCGTTCAACCATTTCGAAATTTTTTTAAGTGCATATTGAATGATTAACAAAATCATTCAGGTTGAGTGAACTTTAACTTGAACTTGAGCTTTTTCTTTAGCAGATAGTATGCTCGTACTGCCAAAGAGTTTCGACTTATCTACCAGTGGAAATGAATTAGAGGTAACTTTCTAAGCCAATGCCAGATAGAGGAGAATTAGAATGTATTCTCGAGATGTACTTGTATTGTTGTTGGAAATTCATTGAACACTGCACATGTGAACTTACAGCCATGACATTGCATTAGTGGATCAAGATGACCCTAGGTCTATGTTTTGATGTGTGTTGAATGTTTATGAAATAATTGGCTACGTAAAATCAATGAACACCAACACAATTTATAGCCATAACATTACATTAGTGGATCAAAGTGGCATACAGAATACCTTTGGATGTGTGTCGATGCTTGTGGAGAACTCATTGAACACTAGCACAAGTACACTTACAACCATGACATTGCATTAGTGTATCAAGGTTGGCTTTAGGCCTACCTTTGGATGTGTGTTGATGCTTATGGAATAACACTGTAATTCCGTTGTTGATTAAAAGTGGTCCTTGGACCTACTTTCTTTACTTAAGAATATATACTGTGTATATTAGGTACAACATTGGATAAATCTAAAAAAAAAAGGCTACAAAGCCTATTGATATATTGAACATGTACCTTGATGGACAAATTTATATATTTGAGAAACAATGGCTTAAAAAACCGACAGGATATATGCTTATCCAAAACATAGAATAGAACAAGGTACTATTCTAGATAAACTTTGAATGCTTGAGAAAACGGATAAATTCTTCATCATCATCAAAGTTAGCATTTACCTCATATTTATGCTCAAGAGCCATGAAGCACATGTTGACAACTTCTTTCTCATTTCCAGATGATCTTCACTTTGACTCCATGTTGCCATCATGGCTCTTCTCTTTTCTCTCTTGGTTTTTTAGAGAAGACAATCATATTTTACATGACCCGGATTCTTGCACTTGTAGCAGATTACTTCTTTAGCTCATTCTCTCTTTTCTTTTTCTTCCCTTGAAGGACCTTCTTTCTTGTAGTTACTCCTTCTATTGTAGGTCCTTCCACTAAATTTATCCTTCATCATTAGCTTTTGTACTCTCTTTGTGATGAGGGCGATATCATCTTCCATGTCATTGATATTTTTTTTCCTCAATGACTTTCTCTTCTTGAGCTTTGAGTGTAGTACTCTTCTTTTTGCCTTCTTCCTCTTTCATTTCCTTTTCTTGTCTTGTAATCTTCATTGGATAGGTCATTAAGGAACCAATAAGTTCCTTAAGAGCTAGCTCTTTCAAATTCTTTGCTTCCACAATAGCCTTCGTTTTAGAGTTCCATTTGAGAGGTAGGCATCTTAGAATTTTAGATACCTTGTCTTCTTCACTTACCCTATTTCCCAAACCTTCAAGTCCATTGACTACATCCGTGAACCTAGTAAACATCTCAACAATAGATTCATTAGGTTTCATTTTCAACATTTCATAATCATTAACAAGAATTCTAACTTTAGAATCTTTACACTTTGTCACTTGATCAATGATTACCCAAATAGCATTGTATGCTCTTAAAGTTCTTGGTAACCGAGTCTCAAAATCCATGGTAATGTGCTCCTACTTCTATTTTGGAATAGAAAGTGGTTGTAAGGACCTCTTGGTCGTTGATGCTTAGCTTTCACATGTTGACACACACTAAACAAATTTCTGAATTAAGCAATCTCTTTCATATATGCCTAATAATTCATTTCCAAGTCATTATACATCTTTGTCTCTCTTTAGTGGACCATCAACCTAGAATAGTGATCTTCCTCAAAAAGCTCCTCATATGTCCCGTAATTTGGTACACACAATGAGTCCCAACCCTCAATCTTCCCTCATTACATAAAATAAATTCAAATTTAGCACTCTTCTTAACTTTCTCCAAAAGTTGCAGTAATTGTAAGTCATTCTTTTGGAAAGCCATAATCCTCCCGACCAAATCTGGTTGTACTCTAAAATTAGCTACAAGTGCTCCTGAAGCCAAAACCTTAAGATGGACTTGTAGACTCCTCAAGTCCTCCAATTAATTGCCTTTGATAACCTTTGATAGCTGCTAACGAACTAATTGATTTCCTACTTAAGGCATCCGCTATTACATTAATTCGTTTTCCCCGGATGAGACTGTATAATACAATCATAATCCTTGAGTAATTCCAACCATCGTCTCTGTCTCATGTTCAATTATTTTTGAGAAAACATATACTTTAAACTCTTATGATCTATATATATCTCATAGGTTTCACCAAACATAAAGTGTCTCCAAATCTTGAGGGCAAATATTACTACAACTAACTCCAAATCATTAGTAGGATAATTTCGCTCATAAGACTTCATTTTCCTAGAAGCATAAGCCACCACCTTCCCATCCTACATAAGAACATATCCCAAACCTTGGCGAGAGGCATCGCTATACACCACAAATCTACCTGAACGTGAAGGATAGTCAAAATATGAGCTGTTACCAATATGTTTTTTAGCTCTTTGAAGTTATGTTCTAATCGTCAAACCACTCAAACTTAACTCCTTTTTTAGTCAATCTAGTCAAGGGTAGGGCAATCTTAGAACCCACATGTGCCCCGAAAATACCACAAATTTCTATAATGATTTTATTATATATTTCGGGTATAAATTAGCAAAACCAAACTTAGGTTTCGGAAAAGCGATAAATTGTTAAATTATGAGAAAAGTGAAATGAATATGTGAGCATATGATTAAACATATCTGGCTTAAATGAAATTGATTGAACCGGAAATAAACCCAAGTGAAAAGGGCAAATTTGGAAATTTGTAAAATGAGGACCTAAGGGTCAAGAGTAGAATAAGCTTAAATGTTAAAGTGAATTAAATGATAAATGAAAGTAAAGAAGACCAAAAAGGAGAAAAATGAGAAATGGAATTTGGGTGTAAGCCAAACATGGCCTTACACTTAAAGAGGAATAAGACCAAATGTGGTCTTAGAAGAGCACATTTGTGCATTGTGCGAAATCGTTTTGAGAGCAAGTGTGGGAGAAAAGCTAGGGTTTTGCAAGAAGAAGTGATTTTGGTGGGAGATCATCCCCATTTATGGTTTCAAGTGATCAAGCATCTTGGAGTAGAAGATTCAAAGGGATTTAAGGTAAGAACCCAGGCCACAGAAAGTTACATTTGATGTTTGGGTTAAAAAACCCTAATCCATCAATGGGTTTTGCTCATGGTTGGTTTAGGATGATATTAGGATGTTATTGGGAGTGATTCTCATGTTTTGTTTTGAGATTTTGAGGATTTTTGGTGAAAAATCGCAAAGGAGAAAACTGGAAAATCTAGGCACATTGGGCTCCTTAGCCGCAGCGTAGGGAACCCACGCCGCGGTGTAGATCTATGCCGCAGCGTGGGATGCCTTGCCTCGGCAAGGCCGAGGTGCCAAAATGGCACCCCTCGGGTACACCACAGCGTAGCAAAGCTACGCCGCAGCGAAGGCTTACGCCGCAGCATAGTAGTGTTACGTCGTGGCGTAGCTACTGTTCACAGTGAACAAATTCCAGATTTTGTTCCCGAACACCTTGTATTCGTACGCCGATAGTTTAAGGACCCTAATAAATGATTAATGGGGGTTTAAATAAGGATAAAACTAAATAAAAACGTACCGTACCTCACCCCCGAGGCGAGGGCAGACTTAGTGTCTTAACCCCAGCAGATTAACGAGATTAATTGTATTCTAAAGCATAATAATTGTTTATCCTTAAGAGTGGCATAATTGACTAGGGATGGTGAGGATCACCTAACCTAGGACCGAGATCAAATGGAATGGCTTGAGCCAACAGCAGGTTTGTTCTCCAGCGACCCTCTATCCTTATTTCAAGTGTTTTGGTAGTTTACCAACTAAATCTGAAATGATTATATGGAATGAGTATATCTTTGAAATGATATTATGAAAGTTCATATGGATTTGAAAATGTGATATTTGAAATGTTTAACGATTAATTGCATGTGAGTGATTAATCGAATTGTAAGCAGGTAATTGATTCGACATCTTGAGTTGAATCGATATATCGAACGACCAACATGGCGGGATGCACCAATCAGCATCCGTCATGAAGGAAAACCAAAATTGTGTAATGTCCCCCATGGAGGGATGCACCAATCGGAATCCGTCATGATAATGTATGGCATTGTTAAAATGTCCCATTTTGCGGGATGCACCAATCGGCATCCAACATGATGGCGTATGGCATTTTAAATGACCACTTGGCGGGATGCACCAATCGGCATCCGTCATGATGGGAGACCGAAATTGTTAAATGTGTAAGCACATTACCGAATGATAAAGAGGACGAGATTCACCGAATGGAATCCGTCATAAATGTGAATTGTATAAACAAAGTGAAATAACAAGCTTTGATGAGTGTAAATGGGATTTGTAAATTAAATACATCATTGGGAGTATATGTTTGAATCTCATGATTTGAGTTAAATAAATTGGTTGCATGTGAAAATGCATACTTTGATATGATCAATGATTTGTAAAATGAAAGCATGTGAAAATGAATAAGCATGAGTATAGTTTGATATAAAAGACATGGTTTTATGATAAATGCATGTCGTGTTAAATTGAAAATTTGAATAGAACTGTATAGAACCACTAAGCATGAAAATGCTTAGCGTGTAGTTTTTATCTATGCGCAGGTTTCGAGTAAACAGGAAAGAAGACAAGATCAAGAAGAGCAAAGTCATAGAGAAAGTTGCGGCGTATAAGTATATACCCTGTCATATGCATATCATTTCTTTTGAACATGTGATATTTTGTGAACAAAAGAGTTAATCTCTGAAATAGTGTTTTGTATATCATTTGTAAAGGCATGATACACCATTTTGTAAACGAATTGTATAAGAGTAAATGTTTATGGGTCTACCATTGGAAATGCTTCCGCATAATTGAAAATAAAATGTTTTGATAAGATAATGAAAATGGTCGAGTAAGCCCAGGGCTTCGATTCGAATCGTATCAGATTCTGATCTAGGGAGATTCGAGTTGCGACACTTTAAAAAAATAAAATAAATGTCAAAATGACCAAATGAAAAGTAAATAAAAGAAATTAAACAAGCATCCGGGCAGTTCGAATCCATGTCCGAATTCGGGCCAAGATGAGATGTTACAACCATTCAATAAAACGCCTATAATAGCCAGCAAGTCCCAAGAAGCTTCTAATCTCGGTCACAATAGTAGGTCTCTTCCAATTTGATACAACATCTACTTTCTTAGGGTCAACAGAAATACCATCCTTACCCACTACATGCCCAAGAAAAGTGACTCTATCTAGTCAGAATTCACACTTATTCAATTAAGCATAACCTTTGCTTATCTCAAAGTCTACAATATAATATTCAAGTGGAACTCATGCTCCTCTCTACTCCTCGAAGTACACCCAATGTCGTCCATGAAAACCACCACAAATTGATCTAGGTACTGAATGAATAATCTATTCAATAAGTCCATAAATGCAACAGGTGCATTAGTTAAACCAAAGGACATAACCAAAAACTCATAGTGCCCATATCTAGTCTGAAAAGCAGTCTTACGTACATTCTCACTCTTCACCCTTAGCGAGGATACCCAGAGCGCAGGTCAATCTTAGAGAACACTCATGTACCCTTTAGTTGATCAAACAAATCATCAATCCGAGGATGGGGATACTTGTTCCTCACTATCACCTTTTTCAGCTCCTTATAGTCAATGCAAAGCCTCATTGACCCATCCTTCTTCTTCACAAATAACATGGGGCCTCCCCTAGGTGAAACACTAGGCCTGATAAAACACTTATCCAACAGTTCTTGAAGTTGAACTTTCAACTCCTTAAGCTCTATAGGTGCCATCCTATAAGGCGCCTTAGAGAAAGGACTTTTTTCCTAGCACTAAATCAATAGTGAACTCTACCTTTCTTTATGAGGTAGTCAAGTAAATCATTTGGAAAGACATAAAAAAAATCTCTCACAACCGGTATATCTTCCAAACTCCCCTCATTCTCATTACTTACCATGTAGGCCAAAAAGACTTGACAGCCTATCTTAAGCAGGAATTGGCTCGTAGAGCGAAACCACATGCAATGGTTTGTATCTACATGGAGTCCCTCAGCGAACCCGAAATTTGACCCCGAAATGCTAAAAAAGATTCGCTCGTTTCCTAAAACAATTGATAGAGGCATGATACAAAGCTAATCAATCCATCCCCAAAATCAAATCAAAGTCTTGAAGGTCAAGAAAAACTAAATCAATAGGAATTTCTCAATAACCAATCATCACAGGACAGTTTTTAAGCATTCTATTGGTCACAACATAATCTCCCATAGCACTAGTAACAATCAAATCAAAATCCATAGTAGATATATTCATACCCAACAAACCATCAAAAGATATCAAAACAAAAGAGTGTGTTGAACTAGGATCAATAAACGCTTTAGCAAATAAAGTATGGTTCGGAGAATTTTGTCACCACATCGAGTAGCTAGGCATCTATGGAGTTCTATAGAAAAACTCTCCCTTGAGCTCACAGGCTTCTTCACATCATCTTACTACCCTCAGCCCCAGGCTTCTCAAGCATAAATTATCACCTTTTCGGTCCGACCCGATTGGTGGATCGAATCAGTCAAGATGCTTTCGTTTACTTCTTTTTAATTACATTTTATTAAATTTTCTTTTTTTTGAAAATTCGTGACCAGAGATCCTTGGCCCGACTGGATGGCGGATCCGGCCGGGCTGGTTTGCCGACTATTTTCATTTATCTTATCAAAACATTTTATTTATGTTATTTCATTAGAGTCTTCAATTTCCACGAAGCATTTCAAATGGTAGGTCCATAAACATTTACTTTTATGCAATACGTTTACAAAATGGCATGTCATGCCTTTACAAAATGATATACAAAACACATTTTCAGAGATTAACACTTTTGTTCACAAATATCACATGTTCAAAAGAGATGATATGCATATGACGGGGTATACACTTATACGCCGCAACTTTCTCTATGACTCTGCGCTTCTTGTTCTTGGCTTTCTTTCTGTTTACTCGAAACCTGCGCATAGATAAAAACTACACGCTAAGCATTTTCATGCTTAGTGGTTTTATCTGATTCTATTCCAATTTTCAATTTAACTTGACGTATTTATCATAAAATCATGCCTTTTATATCAAACTATACTCATGCTTATCCATTTTCACTTGCTTTCACTTTACAAATCATTGATCATATCGACATATGCATTTTCACATGCTTTCACTTTACAAATCGTTGATCATATCAAAATATGCATTTCATGTAGCAATTTATTTAACTCAAATTATGAGATTCAAACATATACTCCCAAGGATGTTTTTAGTTTACAAATCCCATTTAATCAAAGTTTGTTATTTCACTTTGTCTATACAATTCACATTCATGACGGATTTCGTTCGGTGAATCCCGTCCTTTTTATCATTTGGTAATGTGCTTACACATTTAACAATTTCAGTCTCCCATCATGATGGATGCCGATTGGTGCACCCCACCATGTGGTCACTTATAAATGCCATACGCCATCAAGGCAATCTTAGATTGGTGCATCAGCTAAGTGGGACATTTCTTGATGTCATACGCAACATGACTTATGCTTGGAATTGGTGCATCCCGCCAAGTAGGACATTGGACAATTTCGGGTTGCCTTTATGGCGGATTCAGTTGGTGAATCCTGCCATGTTGGTCGTTCGGTATATCGATTCAATTCAAGATGTCAAGAATTGACCAATTCGTTTACAATTCGATTAATCGCTCACATGTAATTAATCATCAAACATTTCAATTATCACATTTTCAAATCCATATGCACTTTCGTAATATCATTTCAAAGATATACTCATTCCATATAATCATTTCATATTTATTTGGTAAACTACCAAAACACTTGAAATAAGGATAGAGGGTCAGTGAACAAACCGAAGTTGTCGGCTCTCGTTTCCTTCCCTTCGATCTCGATCCTAGGTTAGGTGATCCTGCCCGTCCCTAATCGATAAAATTATGCCACTCTTGGTGGATAAACGAATTATTATACATTTTAGTGAATGACGATTAATTTTCATTAGCGGTTTTGGGTTAAGATACTAAGTGCGCGAAAGCCTTGAACTACATTGAGCAAAGAGAATGAGGTATGATACGTTTCATTTTAGTTTATCTTATTTGAACCCCCGTTAATCATTTATTAGGGTCAGCAAACTATCGATTAATGCGAATACGAAATTGTTGGAAACAAAAATCACTTAAATATGTTCCTTTGTGAGCGGTGTCGCCCTGGCGTAGCATTCTTTCTGTGCGACATAGCCCTTCGTTGGGCGTACATGAGGGGTGTCATTTTGGCACCCTGGCCTCGGCTTTGAGGCACCTTGTGCGACATAGGTCTCCGCCACGGCGTGGGTTCCCTACGTTGCGGCGTAGGAACTCGTTTTGCCCAGATTTTTCTGGTTTTCCCTTTTTGCAATTTTTCTCCAACAATCACTCCAAATCCAAATGAAACTCTAGGAATCACTCCCAAAGGCATTCTAATATTATCCTAAACCAACCATGAGTAAAACCCATGGATGGATTAGGGTTTCTAACCCAAACATCATTTAAAGAAATCTAGGGTTTGGTTCTTACCTCAAATCCCGTTGCACTTGAAGCCTTAGCCTTTTTCCTTCTTCCTTCTTGCAGATCTTGCCTGAACATGGAAGGATTTTGCACCCAATCTCAACTGCTTCACAAAACCCTAGCCTCTCTGGCTCTTTCTCTAATACGATTTGTGTTCAAAATGAGCATTCTAGACCCATTTGGTCTTATTTACCTATTAAAGTGTAAGGCCATGTTTGAAATACACACAAATTTCATTCTCATTTTCTCCTTTTGGTTTTCATTTCACTTTCATTTTATCATTTTAGCATTTAAACTGTCATTTGACCATATGTCTCATTTACAGATTTCCACATTTGCTCTTTTCATAGGTTTATTTTAGGGTTCAATAATTTCTCATTTTAGCATATAATATTTAATCCTTATGCTTACATTTTCATTCACTTTACCAGTTTAACAAATTATCAATTTTCCCAGAAAAACCCATGTTTGACTCAATTTATACCCGGAATATATAATAAAATTAGTTAAAAAATTCTAGGGTATTTTTAGGGCGTTACAATAAGCCTCTTATTCTCTAGACAATCCCGAATTATATACTGCTTCCCATAACCAAAAGCGAAGCTCATGTCTCCACTATAACATGGCATGTTCCCATGCCTTTTACCAGAAGTAGAACAAACTATATTTGAATTCTGTGTTGCCTTCCCTCTACTCTGATTTATACTTGGAGCAAACTTTTTTTGTACAAGGCTTCTATGAGAATTATCACTCCTACCCCTCTTCCTTTGTTGCTCCTTATATTGATGAAGCTCTTTAGTATCCTTCTTTGCAATAAGGGCTCTTCAATATCCTTCTTTACACATTCAACTTTAGAATGGATATCTTGTTCTTTAGGTAACGCTTCAACCCATCCCGAAACTTCAATGCTTTATTTTTCGTATCTTGGCAATCAAGCGTGGGAAAAAAGCGTTTCTTCTATAAATTTAGCCTCATATCAGGCTGCAGTCATATCCCTTTGTTCCAAACGAATGAACTCTCCCAACTTTTGTCGCCTCACATTGTCAAGGAAGTACTTCGTATAGAAAGCCTCCACTAAATTTCTCCTTTATGTGCCCTTATCCTCAATTCTTAGTCATACATCACCAATGATGCCTCATTCTCTAACATAAAAGTATAAAAAGGCTTTTTGTTCCTCGGGAATATGAATGACATCGAAAGAATTTCTCTATTTTCATAAATGACCTTTGCCTCCATTAGGTGCAGTACGGAGAAAAGTAAAGAGGCTGACTTCTTATCTTCAAAGAATTACCCATGGAAGAAGAAGATTGTCCTTACCCATTATTACGAGAACCTTTGGCGGTACTCGGCCCGGCCAGTGAAATTCCACTAAATAACTATAAAGTCTCTCTGTACTCATCAAGGGTAGATCCTCAAATTGAGGAGGCACATTGTCATCACCATGCCTATTTTGGGAGGATGTAGCTCTCGTTGTTGGCATGGTGTCCTCTATAGCAAAAGGTATAACTAAGTTAGTCACTAAGAAGCCAAATAAGCAAATCTTAGTGAAAGCAAGCCAAGCAACAAAATCCATTCGGTGAACTTGAAACTTAAGTAATGCGTTACTCATCTATTCCTATAGGTAAACTAAACAAATTCTCATCAAGATCATAACCTAGTGTTCTGATACCACACTATCATGCTTTGAAGCTTGATCTAAGGGCATGACTATCGTTTCACACCTCAAGTTCGAAGGAACATAACCCTTCATCTCTGTAATTGGTTTAAATCCAATTATTACATACTTGTTTAGAGTAAAAGCAGAACATTCTAATATCATCAATTCCAATATTCCATATTAACAAAATCTTTGGAAATCTCAACCTTCAAGTATAAACTAACATAAAGTCTAAAAACAATTATCCAAACACTCCTAACAACTCTAAAATTAAATAATCCAAATGAGCAAAAAATTCATCTGACTAAACGAGGTCCCATGGTGAAATTAAAAATAAAAAAAATCCTAATAAAGACGAATTTTCATCATAGCTAATCACTAGCCAGAAATAGGAGTACCTGAAAAATAGTCAACAAAGGGGGAATGAGTTGGAAGCCTAATAAGCTAGATTAATGCAGTTCATGGATCAAACATTTTCAAATCATTGGCAAAAAAAAAGAGATATTATTGTCAGTCATTTTTATAATTTTTTTTGTCAATACATTTAAATATTTAAACAAAGTCATTTCATTTCAAATCCAAACACTTTTACATCAAATTCATTCAAATAAAATTTTTTATTCTGGTCATAAATATCGAATGGTGTTCAAACATGCGGGACTTTCAAATGGATGGCTAGCCTCAAATTGTTCCTTTTAAAGTGGACGGAACTAAATACTACTAGTACTAGTAACCTATAAATGAAACCCCTAGAGGCTGGGGTTCAAATCAATTAAATTCCCCACCAAAGAATGTAAAGATCAATTATTATTCTCATTGACAAGGGTCAAATAGTGTTAACTATTATTCCTGTTACAAGGCAGGACTACCAGAGTAGAAAACATAATTTTCAAAAATTATATTCACAAAACATAATATATCCATAATTCATATCCTAACAAAACATAAAGTTCGGCGTACTTTCATGTGCAAATATATTTGATCCACATTTTAAGCAAATGTCGGAGAGTGAGTATTTTTTGAATTTTTACATATAAAATTGCATCAATTTTCCCTTACCTCTAAGAGAACTTGAAAATTACGAATACTACGAAAATATCCCACTAAGAGTCCAATACTTCATCTAAAATGAACAATAAACGTAAACCATTAAAATAGGAACCCTTTATTCTTATTTTATTTCTATTTATTTATTTTTCTATTGTTATTATTTTTATTGTTATCATTTTTAAATTATCTATCATTACCTAAATTTTCTAGGCATTCAATGCCTAGGTTTTCAAGCACATGATATTTTTTGTCTTTTCACCATGCTTACCCAAATATGATTAAATATTCTTTTAACTTTTCAATTAACGCTCATGCCATGACAAAAATAACTTTTTTTTTTTTGTTTTTTTTCTATATCATAAGTCGCATTCACCTTACCAAGCCTACGGTGGTAACCAAGCCTACATTTTTATTTTACTTTTTTTTATACTTACTATTCTCACATTTGACTTTTCAAAGCCACAAGCCATACATACAGATAATTTCCCATCCTATATTTTGACCTATGGTGGTTTCTTGTTTTGTTTTTATCACAAGTCCGTGGTGGTCCCCTACCACCTTCCTCTATCTTTTTTTTTTCAAATAAAATTTTCATATTCCTCAATAGAAAGATGATTATATACCGATTTTTTTTAAATTTAATATAAATCAAACATTTCAAGGTTAACCCAAGCCTAAAGAAACCAAAGAATCTGAAAAAATAATAAGAAAATATCAAGATCTTACCTTTTGTCTTGCTGACCACTAGATCTAGCATACAGGTTTCTCAAAATTCTTACGGACAAGAAAACTTGTAAGACCCGAGAAAATTCCAATTTTCTGAAAAATGGTAAAATAGTAATTTCGGTCAAAACCCGAAATTTTTCTAGATCTCAGATGTGAAGCAGGACTTCAACGTTGGAATGGTCGTGGGGAAATCTACAGCTACCACGTCAGATTTCGTCGAATTAGAGGCAGTCGAGATTTCATGTTTCGAGACATCGGGCAGGCATCAGGTGTCGTAAAACGGGTTTGAGAGACATGTGATGTGACAAAAGTCACCTACTACATGTACTCTTGTGACACATATTGCAAGATTAGAGAGAAGATGGAAATGGACGGCTTAGATAGTGTCAAGTGTCAAAAATCAAGAAGATGAGACATAAGTGGAATTTTTGAGATGTTTAATGAATAAGACAAAACCTTAAATAGTGTCATCTTCTTCAATTGAGAAAAAACAGGTGTGAGATACGTGGCGGGCCTTTTGAAATCTAGAAAGTATACTTATCTCTAGATTTTGACCACGTCGGACCGTCGGTTCTCTCACGGGTGAAGCCAAAGTCATTCTATGCGGCGAGGGCTACGCTTAGGCAGTTTGGGTGGAGTTAAGATGACTCCAAGAGGTAGGGATTTTTCCTACTTTAACGTTATTATTTGGCTAAGAGTCGTATGATGGTTAGGAATTCGAGACATGTTTTAGCGTAAGTCGGTCTCAAAAGCTTTGAACCGAGTGGAGAAAATTCCTATTTGTGTGGCCGTGAACAGTGCCACTCGAGGGTTTCACTGTTCATGTGAATAGTAACGTGAATATTTTTGTGTGAATTTTATGATGTTGAGTGATTCAAAATGAATTGCTTGTGTTTGCTAATTAGCCCATGTGAGCTAATTTTAGTGTTATTGATGTGAATTTAATAACATGATTTGTTTGGATTAATTATGTTAATATATATGCATGTGAATATGTTAGCATAAATGTTTTGGGATTGGAAAATCATGCGTCCCGTATCTTATTTAGAGCGACTAGAATAGCTATAGTGCATGACGTAAAAATGAAACAAAATGAAAATGTTTGTGAAGGAATTTCGATGGAAGATTTTACGAAGAATTGGGACGTCAGCCGGTCACTTCGGATGGGGACCATAGCATTTCGGAGGTTATCGACTAATTCGCCTCGGAGGGTAGTCCAATATTTTCACGAGCTTCGGTGAAGTAAGTTTTCAAGAAAAAAAAAGCTTGTTGTGAAAGCGGATATTTTTACTCGCATATTGGCTTAGGCATGTGTGAGGGAATCAAAGAGGACTCGAGACATGGGTTTGGGCATGTAGACATTCGAGTAGGTTCATGAAATCCCTTGAATGTAATTGTTTGCCATGCATGTGCACTTAGGTGGAGAGTAACCCATGTAGGAAATTATCACTACTGGGTTTTGCTCACCCTGTCGAGGGATCACCATTTCAGGTACAGGGAGTGTGCACGAGGACGGCACTCACTAGAGGCTGCGATAGAAGAAAGCCAACTTGTGGCTTTAATTTTGTATAACATGTATTAGAATTGTAAATTTTAATATATGTTTGTATGAGTAATTTATTAACTCTTGAACTATTTCCTTATAGTTGATGTATTTTGTGAGTATTATTGATGCGAGGGGCTAGTGGCCATTATTTTACTCGCATGTGGACCTGTGTGGTCATTGTAAGCTTGTTGGGACAGGTTTATTGCTGGGTAGAGCTGCTCGTACAAGGAGACTACGCCGTTTTCCGTGAGTGGTGTCAAGTTACTCGGCATCCGCGAGTATTCCACGGGTTGACGGGTTGTCAACGGACCCCCGGAGTTTTGGGGCGTCCGCGGCAGTATCAGGCTAAGGTAGCGATTGCCGGGGCTTGGTGGGCGTATTTATAAGCTTAGTCCTGATACTAGCTTCATAGCTTGGTATTAGAGCTTACGTATACGATTACCTAGGGATCTCGAGTTTGGGTATCCACCAAGTTTTAGTCGATACCGGCTTCACGACTTGGTATGAGCTAAAGTAACGATTACAGCAGGAGTCGGTGGGTGTAGAACTTAGGTATACGAATACCTAGGGCTTGAGGTACTTGGGCTTAGGCCATTGTCATAAGGTATAAGAGCATCACAACTTGGTACAACTCGATGTTAGAGTTTAGGTATGTGATTACCTAGGAAATCACGGGACAGGATTAGAACACTGCATGCATGGTGTTTTATGTGTGATTGGGAGTATAACATGTTGATTGTTGTGAATGTTGTGTGCTTAGTGATTAGCACATAGGAAAAAAAAATCTGCTCAGAAGCAGAGACTGGATGGGCTACTGCCCATTTGAGTCACGTCTGATAGGATTGGCCAGTCTTGACACGGGAGCAAGGGGCTGGCTTGGGGCGCACGACAAGGGCGCATGGTCAAACCACGTCTGGCCGGTACAGACGCGACACGACGGGAGGCCACGACACGCGGAGCAGCGCCTGCCTTGGCGGCTGCTGGTTGGGGTGAGTGTCGCAATACAAAGCCTTGTATCGTGACAGGAGCGAGGGCTTGGCCACTGGGGGTTGTGTCACGATCCCGATCTTTTGTATCATAGCGGCGGCGGTCACGGTTAGCGGCGTGTCGCGATACAACGATTGTATCGTGGCGGGAGGCGAGCTTAGGCTGGCGGTTATCGACTGGTGATACGGCGGCGTCTTTAACCGCGGTGCGCGGCGACGCCTGCGTGTACCATAGCGACCTGCGGCCCGCGACGCGGTCGAGGGCTGCGACCTTTGCCGGTCTTGGGCTTGCGACCGCGGTGCGGTGCTTGCCGCGACGCGACCGACCACGACCAACTGGGCCGGTGAGTGCTTTGTCGCGCGCGGATGGGTTGAGTGTGCTGGTGCACCGACCTAGTTTTGACTCAGTGCACTATTTTGAGTCACTGTTTGGGACACTGTTCATGAGAACTGTTCACGAGGTTTTCAAAAATATAAATAAATAAATAAATAAATCAAATCAAATGAAATAAAATCTTTCAAAAATAGAATTACACAAAATAAAATTTTGTTGCATATGATTTAAATATAGAGTATTGTCTTGCATTACCTATAAATGCATGGACATTGTGTATGAAATATTTTTTGTATATGAATAGTGTCTCGGGGCTGTGTTTATGCCTTAAAGATACTGCATTGAATTTTAACTTGTCATTTGACATGTGTAGATTGCTAGTCGAGGGCGAGGACGTAGAGGGCGTCCACAAGGTGCTAGCTAAGCACCACCAGTGTTTGACCAATCGGGCTTTCAGCGGGGATTTGTAGGTATTCGCATTTCTTCTTGTGCCTGGCCCAGTGGCGGGTGGCAGGGAGGTCAGAGTAACCTCAAGAGGTTTAGGGCACATCATCAGCCGGCATTCACGGGAAGTCGGGTGGTGTGAGACCATTGGTTCATGCGGGTTGAGAAGGTGTTAGAGGCTATGGAGTTACCTCCCCCAACACGACCGGGATGGTAGGCTAGCGTTCGATTAGAAGGTAAGGCCAAGTATGGGTGGGCCCCAGGCAAAGACCTCCTAGAGACACAGAGGCAATGACATCGATGAGTTTCGGGAGCTGTTCATGGGCAGAGTATTTTTGGATCTTGCTCGTCATGCGAGAGGCTCGGGAGTTCCCAGAATTTAAAGCGGGGGACGATGACGATGATAGAGTTAGACCCCAGAGGTTGAGGCCTTAGAGGGCCCTTGTATGTGAGTTCTCCCTGGGATTCACGGCTGAGAATAGGGATATGTATCGTGGTTGAGTTAGAGATCTCGGGGATTCTGCTCACAATGGACCTGAGGGTTATGGACATGTCGAGTTCGGCGTCATCACGGGGATGGATTGGTGCGACAACTTACAGGGTCGTTATCGATTGTGAGTGTAGGAGGGGGTTCACATAGCACACGTAGGGCCGGTACTCGTGTTGTATTCCCGGGGGACAAGCATGATATTTTGCCACAGGGCGATTATGCGAGTCCGGGTGTCATGGACCGGTTAGGCGGGTTGGCTAGCAGGCCTTGCAGGGCAGTGAGACCCGGACTTAGATCTACCTCGAGTAATTTGCGAGTATGAGAATGTTTTTTCGAATTAGCTATCGGGATTGCCTTCGTAGAGGGTTGTAAACTTCGGTATCGAGTTACACCCTGATCTTCGCCCATCTCTATGACTCCGCATAGGATGGCACTAGTTGAGTTGCAGAGCACCAAAGTCCATTCTGAGGAGCTATTGAATGAGGGTTCATTAGGCCAGGAGCACTTCACCGTAGGCGCTCAGGTTGTTGAGCGAAGAAGAAGGACAAGACCAGCCATTGCATTGATTACCGATAGTTGAACAGGGTTACGATCAATAGTCGGTATCCATTGCCGAGGATTGATGATTTGTTTGATCAGTTGAGAGGAGCGTGAGTCTACTCTAAGATAGACCTTCACATTGTTTACCATCAATGGAGGGTTAGGGAGACAGATATCCCTAAGACAACGTTTAGGACGCGTTATGGGCACTTTGAGTTTATAGTGATGCCCTTTGGATTGACGAATCTTGGCAACGTTCATGAACCTCATGCATAGGGTATTCCCGACCCTATCGAATCCGGTTGTCGTAGTATTCATGGATGACATTTTGATCTACTCCCAGTCAGAGTGGGAGCATGAGTATCACTTGAGGATTGTTTTACAGTTGCTGAGAGATCATCAGCTATATGCCAAGTTCAGTAAGTGTGAGTTTTGGCTTACCGAGGTGAGATTTTTGGACATGTGGTGTCAACATCAGGCATGTCAGTGGACCCTGAGAAAGTCGAGGCCGTGATGAGTTGGGAGAGGCCGAAGTCAATCTTCAAGATACACAGTTTCTTGGGATTAATTTGGGTATACAGAGGAGATTCATTAGGATTTCTCCCGATTAAGCGGCACCTATGATGAGATTGACCGGAAGGAGGTCGAGTTTGATTAGGATGGCCGTGCGAGGAGGCATTCAGGGGTTCAAAGAAGGGGCTTGCTGGCTCCTATCTTGATAGTCCCGAGCAGGGGGACAGGGGTATAGTGTATTGTGATGCCTCGAGGATTTGGAGCGGGATGTGTTTGATGCGATCACAGGAGGGTAGTAACTATGGTTCCCATCGGTTGAAGAATCATGGCGAATTACCAGCGCCACGACATGGAGTTGGCGTCGTGATCTTCGCCTTGAAGATTTGGCGCCCTTGCTTATATGGCGAGGAGTTGGTGTACTTTCGGACCACAAGAGATACAGTATATTTTTCACCTGGCCAGACCTGATGAAACCTTGTGAGATGGGCCCGAGGTTATTGATTATGACTTCTTTGCATTACCACCTGGTAAGGCAAATGTAGTAAACGATGCACTGTCGGAAGTCACGGGGCATTGGCTAGTATAGCTTCGGGAGTAGCGGATACTTCGAGCGTGGGGCGGTTCCCGGGCTCTGATGCAGTGGCGGCTCGAGTGCGTTGGAAAGTTTAGTGGTTATCGTCTCTATTGAGTAGAGTGATTGAATCCCAGGGGCAGGACGTGGAGATTGTGTCCGTCGGGGGCCAAGATCTGGTCGGGCCGCAGTGTGGGCTGGGCCGTCCACGGCGGATGGTAGTCTTCGGTATAGAGGACGGGTAGTGGTTCCCGATTGGTGATTTGAGAGGAGATTCTCGGGGAGTTTCGCTACTCGATTGTCGTGCATCGGGTGGCGCGAAGATGTACCATGATCTTCGTCGTCGGTACTACTGGAGCGGAATGAAGAGACACGTCGGGGACTTTGTTCGATGATGTCTCACGTGTCGGCCCAGTTAAAATTTGAGCACCGAAGCGACGGGGCTGCCGGCCATTGGAGGTGGTTGAGTGGAAGTAGGGCTGCGTCCACGATGGATTTTGTGACGCTTGCCACGGACGCAAGGACATGATGCGGTATGGGTGATAGTGGACCGGCTCCGCGAAGTCGACACATTTCTTGTTGATGACCTTCACATTGGAGAGATTACTGCCAGGTTATATATCAGAGAGATTGTTCGAATTTACATGAATCCACCGGTATCCATAGTGTCGGATAGAGACCCAGGGTTTCTGACCTTGCACGGAAGAGTTTCAAAAAGCTATGGGCTACGACACCTTGAGTCGGGTTCCACCCATAGACAGATGGTCAGTCAGAGAGTACCATACAGGTGTTAGAGGACATGCTGCAAGCATACGTCCTGGATCATAAGGGTATCTGGGAAGAGCATTTGCCCTTAGTGGAATTCGTCTACAACAACAATTATCAGGCGAGTATATAGATGGCGCCATATGAGGCATTGTATGGGAGGCCATGCAAATCACCGATATGTTGGACCGAGGTGAGGTGAGCTCCATCAGGTCTGATACGATTAGAGACACCTCGAAGGTGAGCTTGATACGACGGCGATCTTCTCACGACTCAAAGTGACGAGGAAGAGCTATGCGTGTTCCGACGTCAACCCTTGGAGTTCGAGGTTGGTGATCACGTCTTCTTGAAGGTGAGGCTTAAGAGAGGAGTGGTCAGGTTCAACAAGCGCGGGAAGCTATCGCCGAGGTTTATTGGGCCCTTCGAGATACTCGAGAGGGTAGGCACGATAAGCGTGCCAGGTTGGCTTCTGCTTGACATGCTGGTGTCCACGAGGTATTTCAACGTCTCCATGCTTTCACGGTACCTCCATATCCGGCTCATGTAGTGGATTGGGGAGAGATGGGGTTGACGGATGGGACCTTCGGAGGGACCAATGTGCATTATGGATAGCCGGGATCGGGTTTTGCGACGCAGGACCGTGAGGCTAGTGAGGGTACTATGGCATCCCGTGGAGTGGAGGAGTCAACGTGGAGACACGAGGGACGATCTTGGGCTACTATATATCTTCATTTAGGGATGAAGGTACATGGTTTAGTCGTTTAATACTTAAATGACTAGTTTATATACATGGTATAGTGCACGTTGCATATGCATGTGAGTTATTTGTGATTGTCGAGTACTACAGGACGAAATTCTTTTAAGGAAAGAGAATGTAAGATTGAAAATTCGATTTTACGAAAGAATAAATGGTAATTTCGGTCAAAACCCAAAATTTTTCTAGATCTCGGATAATGAAACGGACTTCACTGTTGGAATCGTCTCGCGAAAATATATTTATCACATCGAATTTTTGTCGAATTAGGGAGCCGATCGGAATTTCACGTTTCGGGTGTACCGGGCATCCAAGTGCGAAGTAAGCGGGTTTGAAACATGTGATGTGACAAAAGTCACCTACTACATGTACTCTTGTGACACATGTTGCAAGATTAGAGAAGATGGAAATGGACGGCTTAGATAGTGTCAAGTGTCAAAAATCAAGAAGAGGGGACATAAGTGGAATTTTTGAGATGTTTAATGAATAAGACAAAAACTTAAATAGTGTCATCTTCTTCAATTGAGAGAAAAAACGGGTGTGAGATGCAGTGGCTGGGCATTTTGAAATCTAGAGAGAGAATGTAACACCCCAAATTATACCCTAACAGTTTTATGACATGTTTTGGGTATAATAAAAGTAAAAGTATATTTTTCCGGAATAAAATAAAGATAAAAACAAAAGTAGGAATATGCATAAGTTAAATTACAAATAATAAAGAAGATTAGAGGCTATTGTAAAAATAACATAAATTGATTTGCAAATAGTAGAAGAGTTGAAGGACCAAAGTAAAATAAAAAGGGGATAAGATCAAATAAGGATAAGACCAAAAGAAATATCTTATTTTGGTCTTGGAGAAAGGGAGAGCAAATACGGACAAGAGAGAAGAGAGAAGAAAGGAAGAAGAAGAAGAAGAAGAAGATCACAGGTACGGATACATGTCTTGGGTGGTATGGAATTACTAAATTTGAGTATTGGTATGGAATTTGAGTATGGGTATGGATACGTTTTGGGTTGTATGGAAACTATGGGAGTATGGAAGTCTAGTTTTTGGACTATAAAGTTTAGATACATGGTTAAGAACCCTCTATCTTGTGTATGGTTTGGGTTTGGGAACTCCTAAACTCATTTCTTGTAGGGTTGAGTTAAGAAGAGCTTTAAGGCTCCCCAAATATGTGTTTAGAAGGGTTTAGTTGCAAGTTGAACCCAAAAAATTCCTATTATCGATCATATGCGAGTATCGACCTTAGAGCGAGTTTTAGGTCCAGAAATAAAGGAATCTGGAAGTGCGTCCTTCTAGTAAATTGTATCCACATCAATGAACTTGATGTTAGGCTTTCGAATATCTCGATTTGGACCTTTGTAGACCAAGTTATGGCCCTTTTACCGAGGTCAGTTCATTTAGATCTGGTTGGGTCAGTTCATCCAGTTCGGGTCAACTAGCCATACCTTAGAACGGGTTTTTGAGTCAGAAAAAAAGAGAATTTGGTAGTAAGTCCTTCTGTGAAATTGTAGCCACATCAATGAACTTGATGTTAGGCTTTTGAATTTCTCAATTCGGACTCCTATAGACCAAGTTATGGTCTTTACTGCGAGCAGTCAAATGGGAGAGAGGTCGTCAAACAGTGGCCGTCAACGGTGGTCTTCCAAGCGGTGATCGTCAAGCGATGGTAGATCAACGGTGGTGAGTCAACGTGTCGTCAAGCATTGGTGGGTCCAGCGGTGGTGGGTCAGCGATTGGTCATCAACGGTGGTCGTCAGCGGTGGTGTCAACGGTGGTGCAGATCGGCGGTGGTAGGTGACGATGGTAGATCGATGGTGGTGGAGTCAGGCGTGGTGGATCCAACGATGGTCGATCAGCGATGGTCGTCAACGGTGGTCGTCAATGGTAATTGCGTCGGCGGTGATCGATCCAAAGCGGTGGTCGTCAGCGGTGCTCGTCCAGCGATTGCTCGTCCAGCGATTGCTCGTCAAGCGGTGCTCATTAAACTGATGCAGTTGGTCGGCTCGTGAGGCGGCGCACATGACCTCTAACCGGAAGGTCATATCTCCTTCGTTTGAACTCGATTTGAGTGTTCTTGGACTCTATAAATCCCATTGAGTCAGAATCCATCCATATGCCTGAGGAAGATATTAGATGTCAGGTCAAGTTGTTATCTTGGGCTCGTCACTTCGGTCGCATTTCGTCGATCCCGGTCGGCTCGTCGAGGCCCGACTGCGCATGACCTCTCAACTTCGGAAGGTCATATCTCCCTTCGTTGTGAACTCCGATTTGGAGTGTTCTTGGACTCTATGGAATGCCCATTGAGTCAAAGATACATTCATATGTCTGAGGAGAATATTAGATGCCTAACCGAGGTGATAGATGAGCTCGTCACTTCAGGTCAACTCGTCAATCAAGGTCAGCTCGTCAGATTTGCCTACGTATGACCTCCAACTTCGAAAAGTCATATCTCCTTCGTCCGAACTCCGATTCGGGTGTTCTTGGACTCTATGGAAAGCCCATTGAGTCAAGAATCCATAAATAGACAGCTTGATAAGATGGGAACTCATATTAGCTCTAGAAAACACGAAAAACAGTATTCACTATAAGTACCATTATGAATTCATAAATAGCTTGTAAGCATACATGGTAAGCATATTTAATTATGCATGTAATGAGATATGAAAAATGCAAAGATATGAATAAATGATTGTATATATATATCACATATGATTCTGAATGACAATAATTATTCGGGAATATGAGATATATACTGAGCATAAAATACACATTGATTATACGCAGAGCACAGTAGAGGGATAGATGGGCATGCTATTGGGGAAAATAAGTCGCGGCATACAAGTTACGATATCGAGGCCCCAGTTTGAGTCGTGACATAGATCCCGTTTGGATCACGGTGGCCTAGAAAGGGTCACCACAACGCCTCCGGGCCCTCATGGAATGAGTGTTTGTGCCCGTACGGTGATGATACGCCCCAGGTATAATATATCCACCGGCGCCTTCGGGCCCTCATGGGCGTGTTTCATACGGTGATTATAGCGCCTTCGGGCCCTCATGGATTATAAACATTCTGTATCCACTTCTAAGGTTTTATGCGAGACATGAAACATAAAAAAATAGCAGGTATATGAAAGGAAGTGTAGAGAATACACGGCTTGTGATATGAAGCGTAAAATGCTAGTATGCGATGATAGTATACGATTCTGAGAACAAGAAGTAAAAGTACAGATACATGAAAAGTATATATATATGAGAAATGATAAGAATCTGTAAATGTTATATGTGTTATATGCATTTGTATAGAAAAATTACAAGATGACATGAAAAGTATATGGGCATTGGTAAGAAATGGCGGTTATGAAAAGTATATATATATATATATATATATATATATATATATATATATATATATATATATATATATATATATATATATATATATATATATATATATATATATATATATATGAAATGATAAGAATTTATAAATGTTATATGTGTTATATGTAGTTTGTGTAAAAGTGTGGTGACTCTTAATAGAAGTCATATTCCCTTTAAAGCGTAAAAACAGCGGGTGTTCAATCAGGTGTGGAGTCTGAGAGAAGGAATCGGAGACGGGGCAATCCACATCAGCGGAGTCAAGGCCACATCAATAGGTGTCCTTTGGAAGACCTTTAGGTCTATTTTTGTATATGAAATTTTGTAAACCAATGTAAATATTGTAAATGTTTAACATTTCCATATATGGTGCTTGTATTTATATTTTGTAATCCGGCCTTTCCTGAGATATAATACAAGTTAATTGTTCAACATTATATGAATAGACAAGCAAAGTATATACGTGGAAAAAAAAAAAAGTGACCCTCGCCCGGCACCACATGTCGAGTTGGGGGCCTTTTTGTGTCAGGCCCCTGGTCACCAGGAGCACTACCTTGACTCACAGGATATCCTGTTTGCTCAGAACAGTTTTTTTCGCCTCCGTGGGTATCGAACCTGGGACCATGAGCTTAGGTACCCAAGTGACACCACCCCACTACCAACTGAGCTAGTAGCTCAGTTGGTAGTGGGGTGGTGTCACTGAATGCTGCTCCGTGATCTGAATTCATCCCCCACGGCTGTATAAGATATCTGAGTCAAATGTGCTCACCCATTGACAGAACACAACGAAAAGTAATGCCTTCTCTCTAGATTTCCGGCCATTCGGACCGTCAGTTCTCGATAGAGCAAGAAGCAAAGTCGTTCTACACGGCGAGGGCTACTTGTGGGCACCGATTTGGTGGAGTTTCGACAACTCCAAGAGGTAGGGATTTTTTCCTACTTGCGTTATTCTTTGGCTAAGAGCCATGTAAATGGTTAGGAATGTTCTGAGGCTTGTTTTAGCCGTAAATTCGGTCTCAAAAGTTTTGAACCAAGTGGAGAAAATTCCTATTTGTGTGGCCGTGAGCAATGCCACCCAAGGGTTTCACTGTTCATGTGAATAGTAACATGAATATTTTTGTGTGAATTTTTATGATGTTGAGGGATTCAAAATGAATTGCTTGTGTTTGCTAATTAGCGTAGTGATACTGAACATTATTGATGTGAATTTAATATATGCATGTGAATATGTGTATAATCTTTTGGTTGACATCATACATTCCATATGCCTTTAGGGCAGCCTAGAATATTAGGTGTGAGTGCATGACATGAAATGAAACAAAAATGAAAATGTTTGTGAAATGAATTTCGACGGAAGATTTTCCGAAGAATTGCTTGGGAGGGACGTCCAACATATCACTTCGGATGAGAACCATGACTGTTTTGGAGAGTTATCCAGCAATTCGCCTCGGAGGGTAGTCCAATATTTTTACCGAAACTCGGTAGTAAGTTTTCAAGAATAAAAAGCTTTTGTTGTGAAAACTGGATATTTTTACTCGCATATTGGCTTAGGCATGTGTGAGGGAGTCGGTGAGGACTCGAGACATGGGTTTGGGCATGTAGACATTCGAGTAGGTTCATGAAATTGCTTGAATGTGATTGTTTGTCATGCATGTGCACTTAGGTGGGGAGTAACCCATGTAGGAAATTATCAACTGCGAGCTTTGCTCCTGCAATCGAGGATCACCATTTCGGTACATGGAGTGTGCAAAGACGGCTCGCTAAATGAATGGAATGGAATTTATAAGCTTTTGATGTCATAGCATATATGTAGTCAATTTATATATCTTTGATATTCCCTTATCTTGTTATATGTATAGATTGTGCCTTTTATGGGATGTGTGCCAATGTTCTTCGGTTTGTGTGCTATTATCAGCTTTGTGATATGGCGCATCTTGGGTGAGCTCCTGCTGAGACCAAATGGCCCCGTGAGTGGTGTCGTGTTACCCGACATCCACAGTATTCCACCAGTTGTGGGTTGTCAACGGGATCCCGGTTTTGGGTATCCTGAAACTATTCAAAGAAAGGTTTAAAGTTTATTTTCTTTAATTATGTTATTTTCTCTAGAGTGAAATCTCTGAAAACTCACCTTAAAGCCATTCTTCAAACCCTAGATTATGGGTTATGCGATCGGAGTCTATAGAGAGAAACAAAATATGATGAATAAAATATTATTTTTATTTTATTTTTGTATACCTAGGGTTTTCCCTAAGGAATTACCAAAAATACCCTTTATAAAAATTTCCTTATTTACCTTTTTTTTAAGGGTATTACACGAACAGAGTCGAAAGGTACTCAAAAAAGAAAATAGAGAGGAAAAGTAAAAGAAAATGAAATTTGAAGGAAAATGAAAAACATATTTAATCTTAATAAATTAATTTTATATATTTATTTATCTACATTATATAAGGACTAAGAATTTAAAAATATATAAAAAATTTGAGAAATTTCACATTATATTTGATTTTCTTATATTTTACGATGAAATCAAATATGAGGAAAATGTCGTTTAAAAGCTAGTAGTTTTAATTATAGTACTTTTAGGTTACTTAGTTCTTTTCTCTCTCTATATATAAAACTTAGGATGTGGGTTAACCTTCGACTACTTTTTGTCCTTGCCATCTCTAGTTTATTGGAAACTTTGCAAAATTTAAAAGTTTTCAAGTCATTAAAAAACTGATACTAAAGTGTGTTAAAAAAAAAAAAAACTTTTTAGCTCTCATATATTTTGGCTATGTTTGGAATTTAGAAGTTATTAAAAAAGAAAATGGAGAAGAAAGAAGTAAAGGAAAAAAAATTTATAGAAAAATAAAAATAATTTTAAACTTAATAAATTAATTTGATTGATTTATTCAAATTCATTTTATTTGTTTATTTTTATTATATAATGACTAAGAAATTTAAAAATATATAAAATTTTAAGATATTTTGATTATATTTTTGGTGATGAAACCAAACATGATAAAATCAGTTTTCTTAATACTTTTTTATTTTCTTATTATTTTTCGAGTTCCAAATGAATCCTTAATAAATGATTTGTTGAAAATACATTTAAATAAAATATTTCCTTTGAAAATAATTGAAAAAACACTTATAAATGCGCTTAAAAGCCTTCTAGCTACCTTAACTCTAATAATTCTTTATGATTTAGTAGTCGATTTTGGTATGTTTTTGCATAAAAATGTGTTTTGAACATTGAAAAAAAAAAGTCTCGCTTAAGTCGTAAAAGGGTTGTTAATGAAAGATCCCTTGAATACTTATAAACATAATAAAAAAAATTAAAAAAATACATTTCATTTATGATTCGGATATTGGATTTAAATTATCAATTGAAATTACGAAAATTTTTAAGCATATTTCTACCAAGATTTTGATTGATCTCTTTTAATTAATTAATACTATATAACCCACTTTCATTCTTATTCTTCTCCTTTGAACTGATTATACAATTCACTTGGAATGTTATTCGAATTCCGCCTCCTAAACCCACTTTTTTCTTTTATTGATTCAAACTAACAATATTTTGATAGAAATATAGAATTAAAATCGTTAAAAATCATAGATAATGAAACAAAATCTATATTAGTAGTATAATGAATCGGTTAAAAGCCAACGCATTTGATATTACTATTGTGATTAGACTTATTTGATTAATTGTCTCAAATCGTATATTTTTGCTGGTTTGAAAAATAAAGCGTATTGAGAACTGACACAGCACCTATTGTAGCACCCCATTCGGTTTGACCCGATTAGGCGGGTCAGTTGTCCAGGGATACTTTCGGTTACCATTATATCACTTTATCAAAATCATTTATCAAAAACGCGCGGAAGCGGTTTCAATTTAGGGCAAGCCCATTAACATTTACATTTAACAAAATACATTTACAATGAAGGCATTCCATGCCTTTTCAAAATGATTTATAAAATAAATGTTCAGAGTTCAAATTGTTTTTACAAAATATAAATGTTCAAAAACAATGGAGTGAATGCATATGTCGGAGCATACTCTGCAATTCTTTCTTTATGACTCGACGCTCCTCAATCTTGCCTTTCATTCTTGTTTACTCGGTACCTGCGCATTGATAAAACAATACGCTAAGCATTTTCATGTTTAGTGGTTCTATACAATTCCATTTTCTGTTTCAATTTAAGTCAAATCATGCAGATTTACTAAACAAAACTTTCAAATATTTTTGGATGATCATTGTCGTCTGATAAATTATCTTTATTTCGTATCTGATCATTTATGGTTCATTGATCATCCCAAATATACATTTTCATATGCAACAAATCATTTATAACCAAATAATGCATGTCACAATGCTCTTTTCATTTCAATTTGCATTCATATTTTTCAGTTCCAATATGTCGACAATCTCAAATCAATTCAGTTATGCCCTTAACGAATTTAACCTATGTTTTCGGTATACAAGATATCGGAATCACCTGGCCGCATTTGATCTTGTTGGGTGCGAGGCGGTATAAAAACATTTATGTTATAACCGCGATGCAGGTCTGTTGGGTTCTTGTGAGTTATTAAAATCAATTCATGAGCTCTGGAATGCATTCATTGGCTGTGATTGGAGTAACACATCAATACATTTATTCGTAGTACTGCTAATTTGACTCTTATTGGTATACCAATATATCCTTAATGCGAATCAAATGGTTAACATTCTATTAAGGGTGTTCAAATCCTTTATAGCAAAATACAGTATAATATGTACATTTGTATAAACGATTCATTTTCAATACGCATGCAATTTTCATATGCAAACATTTCACAATAAATTGCTTCAAACCAATTAAAACAAATCAATATGCTTGTCTTATACGTTTAGAACAAACATTTCAAATATTGAAACGAGAATAGGAGAAGATAGAACAAACCTGTGAAACCCCGGAAAATCCAAATTTTCTTTGGAAGGGTAAAACGGTAATTTTGGTCAAAAAATCAGAATTTTTCTAGATCTCAGATGATGAAACGAACTTCACCGTTGGAATCGTCTCTCGAAATCTAGCTATCACATTGAATTTCGTCGAATTCCGAGACAGTCAAAATTTCACGTTTTTCTAGGCACCGGTGGTGCGGGACACTTGGCACATTTTGAGTGGCTCAAGATGAGACACGTGTCAAGTGGAGAGCAAGTCAAACATTAAGCTCAAGTGGGGCCCATGCGGACATGTGGCATCTCATGAGTGGAAGGAAATCTACTATTAAGGATAAGTGAATAGGGTGTAATCCAAAGAGCCACTTAGAAGTGGACAAGTGGCAAGAGAGAGAAGACAATTCTCTTGACCCAATCGGTTTGGGGGGAAAAAAAGGGAAAGGAGAGAGGGAAAGAAAGAGAGAGTTTTAAGAAAGAGTGTCTACCTTCTCTCTAGATTTTCCAATAATCGGTCATTCGAATCCGGTGAGCAGAGGAAAGTTGATCGGCTGAGAGCTGCGGCGTGGGTACCGATATTGTGGAGTTTCGACAAACTCCGAGAGGTAGAGGTTTTCTTCTACTTGGATATTCTTTGTCCTAAAGGCCATAATGGTTTTTGGGAGTTGTGGTGAAATGGCCATGCATTAGATCCCGAAATGGGACCGAGAAGGCTTGATGAAGGAATTGTCCATGGACATGATCCACGGTGAACAGGGCTGGTAAGGCAGTTCGAAACTGATTTTATTTGAATTTGAGTGTCCGGCGAAATTGTTTATGATGTTGGTAGTTGAATAACATGACTGAGTTGTTTGTGTGTCATTGTTTGGAAAATGAATGACACATAGTTGTGCATGGTTGAGGCCATCACTTGGCTCGTTGGAGCTAGTTGTGGACAAATTGTGTCTGGGCTTAGGAATTATGTATCATTACTAGAGTGGTAGTGACTTGTGATGTCCATGTAGGCTTTAATTGATATGTGGCATGAATGATAGGTTAATGCATGCTAATTTCCGTGTGTTAACATGACGTTTGAATTGGCATCGTGCGTTAAATGCGCGTGGGCACATCAGCGTCGAGTCGGGTGTGGGTGCGGTATGGTTGTTCATTCGTGGTGAATGTGAACAAATATCTTTCGGACAATGTCGATAAGCGACTCATGGTTTAAATCATAAATGGAATAATAATTAATGTATGTAGGGCGAAGCAAGAAGGGGGTCGTTAATCCCCTCATGTGAAAACTGGAATTCGGGTGTAGGAGACTCGTGGTGATATCCGAAAGGTCCTGTATGGGTGTGAGAGACCGCGGTGCTGGCTTCGAGAGGTTCGGTGGGGGTGTAAACCCACGATTGTAGGCGAAAAGTTATGTTACCTAAAAAGAACACACATGGTCATGTTTATAATCACTTAGACTTCTAGTTAAGTGATAGGAGTCGGGGTTGACTCAGGATTAGTTACCCATTGGCACTAGCATTGGGTGTTGGTGAGCCGACAAGGGCTCGGTATATGGTGTCATTGGTACAACTAGTGACGGTTGTCACACTTGGCATAGGCATGTGTGAAATTCGAGTGGTGACTCAGTATGGGCATGAGACATCTCATGCATGAGTATAAGTCGTTCCATGTGTGAATTGTAAAATTGTAAATTATATGGAATGTGGATGTTTGTGTGATGCCATTGCATGTGCATTTTAGGTGGGAGTAGTCTGGTAGGAGGAATTGACTACTTAGGGCATTGCTCGCCAGTCGTGGGATCCCCCTTTCAAGTGCAGGGAGTATTCGGAAGGCAGTTATTTAGAGCGGATTTTTTGAAGAAAGTCGACATGTGGCTTTGATTATATACTTTTGTAAAACATGTATGAAACATTTTGATTGATACATGTTGTATAAGAGTTTAATTAACTCCTGAAATTATTGTAATATAGTTGGTTATATTTTGGTGAGTATGGATGTATGGGCCCAACGTGGCCATTTTTACTCATGTTTGAGTCTCGGGCAGAGAGACACTCATTTTGTGGCATTGAGACACTCAATGACTACATGTATTCCATGGGTTGACAAAACTAATCTATATCTTTCTTTTTGCCTTGCTTTCAATCTTGGTCCTAGGTTGGTGATCCTCACCAGTCCCTAGTAAATCACACATATCACATTTAGTATACTAGCACTACTCACACTTAACAAATTCGCTTCGTCGAGGTGGCGAGGTACGATACATTTTTCATTTAGTTTTATCCTTATTTGAACCTCCATTAATCATTTATTAGGGTCCTTAAACTATTGGTGTACGAATACGAGGTGCTCGGAAACAAAATCTAAAAATTTTACCCTTTGTGAGCGGTGTCTCTGGCAGAAGTAAGCTGTGCAGGGTGCCATTTTGGCACCTCGGCCTCGCCGCGGCGAGGGCATCCCATGTTTGCGATTCCCCCCCCTCCAAAATCCTTAAAATCTCAAAACAAAACATGTGAATCACTCCGTAACATTAAGTAAAATGCAAATGTGAGCAAAACCGTATTGGATGGATTAGGGTTTTAGCAGTCAGTAAAAATCAGGGTTTGGTTAGACCTTAAGTCTTTGGATCTTATTTGAAGATGCTTGATCACTTAGAAGCAAGAAATGGGAAGAAATCACGATTAATAATCTTGATCTTCTCACCTTCTTTAGCTTTTCCTTTTCTCTCTCACTTTGCTCTCAAACACATTTTTGCCCAAATGCACAAAATGTGCTCTTCTAAGACCACATTTGGTCTTATTCTTCATTTTAAGTGTAAGGCCATGTTTGGCTTACACACAAATTCCATTTCTCATTTTTCTCCTTTTTGGTCTTAATTTCTTTATTTATCATTTAATTCAATTTAGCATTTAAGTTTATTCTATTCTTGACACCCTTAGGTCCTCATTTTACAAAATTCCAAATTTGTCCTTTTTACACTTGGGTTTATTTTTAGGTTCAATCAATTTCTCATTTTAGTATATAATATTTAATCATATGCTCACATTTTCATTTCACTTTTCATAATTTAATAATTTATTAATTTTCTCGGACAAATCCCAAGTTTGACTCAATTTATACCCGAAATATATAATAAAATTTATTATAAAAATTACAGAAGACATTTTAGAGATTATTTTATATTTCTACCAAGATTTTGATTGATCTCTTTTAATTAATTACTATAACCCACTTTCATTCTTATCCTTCTCCTTTTAACTAATTATACAATTCACTTGGAATGTTATTCGAATTCCGCCTCCTAAACCCACTTTTTTCTTTTATTGATTCAAATATTTTTTTTTTTTTGTGATTGTAACATTTTGAGGATCAGAAATATAGAATTAAAATCGTTAAAAATCGTAGATAATGAAACAAAATCACATATTTATAGTATAATGAATTGGTTAAGCCCAAGCGCGTTTGATATTATTATTGTGATTAAACTTATTTGATTAATGCCGAATTGTATATTTTTTGTTGGTTTGAAAAAATATAAACGTAATAAGGCAGCGTCGCATACTACGCTAAAGCGACGAAAATTACAATGCTTGTCGAGATGATAAGTAAATTCTGAAAAATAATTAAAAGCGCAGATTTTATATGAAATAACTATTTTATTGAGAAATAAAATTATGAAATGAAGTGTAAATGGGTAATTTCATGTCGACCAAAAATCATTTCTTATTTAAATAAAAGAGTCTAGTATAAAAAAAGTTAAAGAGAAAAGTAGTCTAAGGGTTTTAGTTTAATAAACCCACTTTTCTCTCTTATAAAGAAATCAATAGGAGTTTCAACCATTAAGCCGACAAATCCTAATCATTGACATTAATCTTTTCTCTCCAAACCTATATGCTTCAAATAACAACTAGCCGTTGAAAATTTTATGATATTGTTATATTGAAAATTGGAGATAGTTGTTGCAACTAAAAAAAAAAAAGAGAAAAAAAAAAGAAAGAGAGAAATGGTACTTGAGTGGTTTTGAACATGAGGGCCCACCCATGGTGTGACATTTCACAATATGGAATCTTTAAAGGATTCTATCTTATCTTATTTCGAGGAGCTGGCGACTTGATTACTATTGTACTTTTCTGTGCTGGATTATTTTCTTATATTTGATTCGGACTATAATAATTAAATAAGTTATGGTCATATACTATTAACGTTGTGGATTTTTTGGAGGGCGTTTTGTAACTTGTAAGTGGGTGGGTTCAAAGGAATCTAAAGCCAGATCTAACCTGAACGTTGTGGAATCTTAAGTCGACTTTGAACAACTCATTTTATTATCTAGATTAGGCTTGCGTATAAGAAAGCTAATTCAATTGATCAATTTTAGACATAAGATAATTTGAACTCGACTAAAATTTGAATTAAGTATTTAACTTTTTTAACTACATAATTAATTTTATATTATATGATTCAAATAATGATTTTTTTTTCTTGGTTCAATCCACCTAACTTAGCTTAAATTTTGATCTAACCTTGTAGTGTAGTATTCTACTTGACTAATTCAATTAACTTATTCAGTTCAATCTTTTTCTCATCTGATGCTAACTCTTGTCCAACTTGAACTTACAAGAACAAGAAAAAAAGTGGTTTATGTTGAGGTCAAATTGCGTAACATTCAGCATATATGGTTATTCTTGATTTGATCATGAATTTAACTACTATCTCAATTCCCCCTCCCCCAATGGAGTTGCACCCCAGCTACTTGTATGATTAGACCTCATTTTCACAAAAAACTCAGTTTTGTCAATTTTTTAATTTCCTAATGTTTCATAAATTTTGACAACCCTTCGCCCAAAAAAAATATATGTTAACTTTCAATTCTTTTTACTCTAACATGTGACAAATCTAGTTAATAAAAATGAAAAGACAGTTATTTTTACTTGGTAATGCTTTCATGTTGTTCTCATGGATCAACATATGAAAACCACCAATACTATCTAAAATGATTTTACAAGTTAAATTCTTACCTAAAAGTATTAATAGATTGATTTAATATTATAGTTTTACCATCCAATACTGAAAGAGAATTAAGTATTGTTTATCCACTTACATTCCTATATTGAAAGAAAATTAAATATTGTCAATCCACTTAAATTTATCTTGATGGCAAATTTGAACTATGTCAAATTTCACACAAAACTATTATATCACAATTTGAATTGCCCATCATTTATATGTAACTATTTATTGACTAGTTATAATAGAAAAACTCACCAACAAAAATATTATTACCTGCTGAATATAAACTATTGCAAATACTCAAGTAATAGACATTGTTACAAAATCAATTTTCTTTTGAAAATGAATTTTTATAAACAACATTTTGAATGAAAATTAGTACTCACTAAAATATTGTTACTAGATAATAATACCAAACACGATTAATTTGTTTCAAAAGTAATTGTTGTTTTATAACTTTAAAATCTATTGTTATAGTTATATGATAAATATGATTTAGCCGGAGACAAAGAAAGTTTATGCTTGCTATTTTTTTGTTTTATATATATATATATATTTTATAATTAAACATATGTATCATGATATATTGGAAAAATATTGGTGAAAGGAAATTGATCAATACATACCCATGAAAATGTGGAGAAAGAATTTAAATGAATGATAAAATGCAACAATAGTAATTTTAAAGTTGTTATGATATTTGTAAGATATAATATGTTATATTCAATAAAAACATTTAGAATATGCAAGTATATGCCATATGGCTTTATTTAATTAGTTGAATGTAATTAATAAAATAAAGGAAAATAAAGGAAGTTCTATCATGTCTAACATAAGTGGTATACTATTTCAAATATGCAAAGGGCAAGCGAGGATAATTTACTAACTTAAAAACTAAAATGTTTTAAAAATAATAATAAAATAAAGGAAATGATGATAAATATATAAGTATTTTTAAATGTCCGATTAAAAAAAGTATTTTTTAAAATGTCATAATTTTATCTTACAACTTTTCAAGACAAAGAAAGAGTTAATTTATAATAAATTTTTTTTAATTATTATAATATATACAAAATATACATTAATTTATACATTGATCATTTATAATATTATAGTTATCATTTAGATTGCGTTTCTACTTTTTGCTTCATTCCTCTCTTTTTTATGTAAACTATTCATTTTAAATGTTTAAATGACTTCCGACATTTTTTGTGTTTATTCTAGGAGGCCTCTAGATATTTCTGTGAGTTTAGTTTACACTTACTAGTTTCTACTCCGTTATGGACGTTTTAAACTTTTACGTATTAGGAACCTCATTTTATAATATAGGTTAGGCTTGCGTATAAGGAAGCTAATTCAATTGAATTTAAGACATGAGATATTTTAAACTCAACTCAAATTGAATTGAGTATTTTAATGATTTTAACTATACAATTAATTTTGTATTATATGATAGAGATAATGCTTTTTTTCTTGGTGCAATCCACCTAACTTATCTTAATTCTTAATCTAACCCTTTTAATGCATCCAACTTGACTAATTCAGCTCACTTCGTCAATTCAATGTTTTTCTGACGTACCTCTTGTTCAACTTGAACAATTAAATTGGGTAATTTGGGATTACAAATCAGGTTGGGTTAGCCTTTGAGATTCAATATAAAGACTTTTTTCTTTCATATATATGATAATGAGGAAACTTGGTGATGAACCGTGAGATAATAAAATGCAATAGTTTGGGTCCCTAGTGTCATTCAATCCCTACGTTATAGAAACACCATTTTGAAATTGAATGAGGCACTAGAAGCTCCCACTCATGTCAATGGCTGAAGGTAATTTAGATCATTCTAGCATCCATTTTTCTGCGTTTATGTTATTTAACGCATCAATAAAACAATATTCTTCAAATTGGTATTAGAGCGTTTAGGCCTTTGACTTGATTTTTACTAATTTGTATTTTTTTTGGAAATACTTGTATAATGCTATAATTATAAAATGTTAATTTATTTATTTTTATCTTTTTTATAATATGATATTAGAAATTAAGGATAAAGTGCACAAATGCCCTCACTTTTGCCCGTTTGTCCAACTTTGTAATTGAAAATTTTGATCGAAATACGCCGTGTTTTATACATAGGCTCAAATTAAATGCTTTTTTATCGTTAATTAATTCACGCGAATGAACAAAGGATGTTTAATGTCACTTATATTGGACGATACGTATGATAAGTAGCTGACGTGTTCCAAGAACACGTGGATATATATATATATATATATATCTTTTGGGAGGGAAATTTCCCCCGATTGCCCTAATCTTTAGATCAATCAAAAGGGGGAAAACCCCTAACTTGAAACCTTGACACTGGAAAAGGGAGAAGACATGGAGTGAAAAAGCCCCAACTTCAAGTGTTTCAAGATTTCAATGTTTCAAAACAGGGAAAACCCCTAACTTAAAACCCTAAGACTCTTTGAATAATTTTGATTTTGGCGTTTCATCAAGCTACATTTTAATATCTAGAAGTAATTTTCTTTTAGTTTTCATTTTGAAAGAATTAACTGTTTATAAACATACTTGGTGTGTTAGTTAGTGCATCAACAATTTGATGAGGTGGATAACTTGGTGTACCAAGTTACAAACCATTTGTGTGAAGTATGCATTTGCAACAGAGATAAACATAAGAATATAAATTAGCATACATGGCACATGACACAGAAAAATGGTTATGCGATTCGGCCTAGCCTATGTCCACGTGGGGTAGAGCCTAAATGCAAAGGATTCCACTATATATTTTTCAATTAGGTTATAGTTGGTCTTATATGGGACAAGGCTCTCCCTTTCTCTTATGTCACCTTTACACAATTATGCATGTGAAACGTAGAATAAGATTCGCCCACATTCCTGAATGACATCTAGACTATACAAGCCCACAATCTCACTTAACAAGAGATAAAAAACCTGCTCAACATTAAGAGAGTTGAGTCATACCTCAAAACAGGTATGTTGATATAAAAAACACTTTCTTCTAGCTTGCACATTTATCTTCCATGTTTTTGCTTCAAGACGTGATTTCTATTTCTAATGCTCCAAAGGAATTGTACCAAGAAATTCTGGATCACATGTTTCCTTTCTTGTCTCAATCAAGCTAACTGAAAATCTGCCTTCCATAGAAAGCCCTTCAATCAAGCTAGTTTATTTCCTTCCATATTGACTATTTAGGAATATTTTCCTTCCATAGAAAAATCATTAATTTATGCTCAATCTTCTAGATTTTATTCGCCTAGAATTATCAACTAGTCTTCCTAATTTGTCACTGTGAATCATAGCTACTAATCTTTAGAATTTTCTCAGCAAAATCGGATTAGACTTAAAATGGTAGGTCTAGATATCTAGCTTGGTCTACCAACAAGAGAACCAACATGTTGTGAAAGGACTTTGATTGCTGAAAAAACACGCAGGGAGATTTTTGCTTGAGGTCATGCCAACTTAACTCCCATAATCTCCCCCTTTGGCATTCAAGGGCAAAAATACAACTAAGGAAAAGCATGTAAAAGAGGATAGAAGATTGTGCATATCAAAACATAAACCCAAAACAATTAGGGAAGCACATTGCAGCCCTATGCACATCATACCAACATTGTTCCGAAAAGAAATAGACCAAATAGAGATCAATTCACCAACAATGTCAGCAAAACAAAAAAGAGTGTCGCTTCTCCCCCTTATTTTCACCAAAGAAGGCCAAACAAAGATATACTTACTGATCTTGATCTAATAGATGAAGTGGCTTGGTGTCATCACTGCCGTAGCCTGTGTAGGGGCTATCGAAAATGGTTTAGTAGGTGGTGGAGCAACGAGGGATCCTTGGCACACCGCAACCAACATACTTGTAGCTATAGAGTGGAGATCCTTGGAAGTGCAGAGAAGATAGTCAAGCAGATTAATTTGCTCAGTAAGGAATTGTAGATCGTTCTCAAGACTGACCTCAATGCTGGGAATGACAGAAGCATTTGTAGGCGATGGTGCACTGGAGGATGGTGTACCAAGTTCAAGACCAGTGGAAGCAACTAGGACTAAATCTACAAAGAGGATGGATCGTTTGGAAGCAGGTCCTTATACGTGGATGTCTGCTCTATGTTGCCCTAGATAGAGTTAGTAATTTATCTGGATTTCATCAGGGGGCCCATTGAAAGAGTCTATTACAGTCACGAGAGAGGGTTTATGACTGCATAGGATCCTAAATATGATAGAGGGATGCCTAATTCCAAGTTTATGTGCCTTAGATTTGGCATGGCGCATAATGTGGTCGAACATTAAACAGCCCATGTTGAATTGTTTCTTTGAACCGATCATATATAGTAGAGAAGCAAAGGTCTTGTTTATGACTGTCTTATGCGTGCTTGGAAGCCAGTTGAAGAGCATGATCTTATGCAGGATGGAGAATCTTGTTGTCAAGATAGATGTGGACAAATTTTCCTTTCTAACCAATATGAGTACTTGCCCCTTGTGATGGTAGACACAACTCTCCGAATATCAGGAAGAACTTGTGAACCCTTGGGATCAGGACACTTAAGGTAGGAGTTGATGATATGATGAGTATACTTTATACTCATTTTATCAATTTTTTTTTTAATATTTTTAGTAGTTTTATTATATAAATAAGTGATCTAATGCTCTAAATATTCAATTTGTGATTAGGTTAACCATGAGCTAATATGGAGCAAAAACAAAGAGATAAAGCCCAAAAATCATCAAACTACACATTCAGCAGCAGCTACTTTGTTTTGATATTTTAAGCTACACAATGATCCAAAATGGCTAAAATATTGATATGGATGGATAGGAGACTTCTCAGGCTTTCCAAAGAGACCTTATTCACTCCATTTGGACTTAAAATGACCAAGTTATGACTCTTGGTAGTAGAAGGAAGAAGAGAAGAGAGCTCAAAGTGACCAGTTGGATCATTTTGTACATTATGTATTTATAATCATTTATAAAGTATTTTCTTGGCCATATATAGATTCTACACTTCAATATCTTTCCAACGGTACCAAGAACACCCAAATCGAAGTTCGGATGACAAAGTTATGGCCTTATGAAGTTGGTGCAAAAACAGGGAAGCTGCTGCAACGTTGTGACGTTGAGAACCAACGTTGCGACGTTGAGAACCAATGGTGCGGCATTGCAGAGAGTGCAGAAACAGAGCATCCCAACGTCGCGACATTACCAAACGACGTCGCGACGTTTGAGGTTGGTTTTGGGTAGATTTTTAGCCAATTTTAAGCCCATAATGGGGGGTTTTGAAGCTCAAACCCTAGGAATCGAGGGGATAACGATTTGGTAACAGATTTTGGAGCTTTTTGAAGATGGAGAAGCCCTCTCTTAGGGTGGAAACACCCTAGGGCACACATCTTGAAGGGGAAAATCTTGAAGAAGAAGGAGATTGAAGAAAAGGAGATAGGCTTTCACTCAAAATCATTTATTCTCATCCTCTTCCTTTATTTCTCTTTATTTTGATGGTTTTCTTCCACTTAGAGATGTTTTAGTTTTATTTCTAGGTTTTTGTCGTACCCTTGCTACATTCGAATGGATTAATGGTTAATTACGTTTTCATTCATTATATGGATTGATTTTATCTCGACTTGCTCTATCTCTGTATTTTATTTACATGGTAATGTTTGACCAACATTGATGTGTTTTTGTTGGGAGTCTAAGATCGAGAGATGATGACCCCTAGGGGATATGAATAGAGCAACACTTGGTTAATCGGCGAATAGAGATATCTCAGTTCCAAGTGTGGCATTAAGGGTTTAAACATTTAAGCGTTTCGGAGTCCAGGGTTGAGGTAGAGATGCAATACACCCTATTGGCGAGATAGACAAATATATCTAGAGAGAGAATATTTTGTAGGCCCGATCAACCCATTAGTGTAAATCAATTAATATGCTGAATGAATAATCTATTTAGGTTAAAATCCATCGAGTGTGGCAGGTGAAGACAAAACCCTAGTTTTCATTATTAATTGATTTAACAAATAACATAGGATTGGTTTTTCTTTTTATTAATCATAATTCATTACGATTTTAGGTCCAGGTAATATTTAAAGCGTAAAGTCAGTACTCAGCACACTTTTCCTTGTGGGACAACACTTGACTAGCCATTATACTACGTAAACTCGACACGTATACTTGTGCGTACGGGCCTACATTTTTACATTAATTTACGCACTCTATCTAGAGCCTGTCAAGTTTTTGGAGCCGTTGTGAGGGGCGTTTTGTGTTGATATTGTATTAACACACTTAGATATTACTTTGGATCAGAGACCCGATTTTAATTTTAATTTTAATTTAATTTTATTAATTTCTTTTCTTCTTTTGTTCAATTTTATTCATTTTACATTAGTGCTTGTGACTTGGTCTCTATTGTTGTTTCTTTGTGTGTTTCAAGAGGTTAATTTGCGTGTATATGAAGATAGGGTCAAGGAGAACTAGTTTCTTTTGATCCCGAGCCAGAGAGAACCGCAAATAGATTACATAGAGGGCAAAGATAAGCACAAGTTTAAATCACAATGGATCCTTTCATCGAGCTCAAAAAATCATTAGCCCTCCTTAATCAACAACTAAGAATGAGGCAAATGACCAATAAGTATCATCAAAGAGTGACAAATCAAGTGAGGAACCCACATATGCACATGGCTCAAGTTTGGTATGGAGGTACCCCATATTGAACAATTATAATCTGGGTTGGCAACATTGCCCTAGCACCTCATGGAATACAAGCTATAACACTCTTCAATCTCCACAAGTCCAAAGATCAAGACTAGAAGAAGCTATGGATGAATTAAGAAGAACTCAAGCTGAATCTACCATGGCACAATCTGAATTTTCAAGATCAATGGCTGAAATGGACCACTCTCAAGTTGGGTTGTCTAGGTTTCTTGATCCAAATGAGATAAGTCAACCTTCACAGGAAAGAATGACAAAGTTAGAGCGTCATGGATTTGAATTGAAAAGAGTTCATCTTGAATGTGCAACATCTCCAAGTTCAATTCATGGAATTGACAAGGGCTAATGTTAGTGCTTTACACCATTAAAGAGCTTGAAGAAGAGATGAGCCGATGGCCGCCAGTACTTAACTTACATTTGAGAAATAACAACCTAAAGAAGAGGAGAGTATGAGTATAAAAGAACTAGTGGCAAAATATATGAAAGAACAAGATAATATGACTATAATGTCCTTTGAAGGACAACATGAGAGTTTGACATCTACTCTTGAGGTGAATAAAGATGAAGAAAACTTGAGCTACATAATGAAGGCTTGACGATTTCAATGATGGAATTGATGCTGCAATTTTGAAACCTTAGTTGTGAAGGGAAGATGAAGCCAACTTCTCTGAAATCACAAGAAAGATAAATATGATGAAGTTGTAAAAGACTATTATGGAGTGCTTCATGAGGAGATGCGTGAAGAGAGAGTTGAAAATGAGAGAAGATAACTTCCTGTACTAAGACAAAGTACAGCACATTAGTTGTTTAAGGAAATGAAAATTTTATTGTAGTGAAAAAATATGTAATGATCTTGGAGACTCTATAGATTACCGATTAGAAACACAATTATTGCCTCTTATGGAGGGATGGAGGCCAAGACTCCGCCTCTTACAGAAAGAAGATGAGGCAAGTACCATATCAGTAGTTGGTAGTCTATTGGACTTCAACGATACCTCATTAGGAAGTAATAAGTTCTAATTCATTTCCGTTTTCAATTTCTTAGTTAGTTTAAGTTTGTTTTAAATAATTTTCTTGCCTTGATCTTGTGTTTTTGTTTTGTTTTTGTTTTCCAGGTTTTTGAAGATTAATTGTGTTTGCAGGAAGCTAAAGGTTGAAATCTTGTGATTCGATTGTGCAGGAGGCTTAAGAGCAAAGATATGAACCGTATTCAAACCTCCCCCTTCATTTGGGTACAGTCTAATTCCTCAAACATACCTCAAAACCGTCATATTCATTGAAGCAACATCGGAGGAATTGATCAACCTCAGTACTCATTATCCATTCTTCACTTTTCCTTCATTGAGGACAATGTTTGAATTCAAGTTTATGAGAGTGATTAGGAATTCAATTTTTTTTCAAAATCCATTTATGTCTCATATGCTGTTTGGTGTTCTTTTAAGTTGTTGGTTTGTTATTTTCATGTTTTTCTTTTCTCTTCCTAATTGTTTATTTTGTGTCTCATGCTGGTGGTTAATTTTATGGTAATTGTTTTGAATGCGTTAGTTTTTGTGTAAATTGTTTTCTTAGTCATATTTGGGACCACCTTTGCATTTCTTTGATTTAGGACTTGAGGTGTATCTTTTGGTTGTGGAGACTTAAGCTTGAACTCTTATTGTTCTTGAAATCATTTCTTAATTAAGCTCACCTGCACACACACACCTGGGCCTCATTTATACCACCAGCTCCAACCTCTTTTCTCAGATTGAACTTCGTTGAGAGACCTTAACTTTTATGATGATGGACACCTCAATAAAAGATGATTATGTTGTTTTGACTAAGAAGAAAAGAAAACAAAGAAGAAGAAAAAATTAACAAAGAGAAAAGAAAGAATAAGAAACAAATATGATGAGTTCTACTCTGATAGGTGATTGGTTTTAGTTGAATGAGTGAAGTTGAAGGGAACTAAATGCGGTTCCTCTTGTGGTGAAGTCACAATGGATCCAGTGGATAAGTCCTTTTTCTAAACTCCTTAACATTCACTTCATACTTTTAGTTTTTGGTTGTTGAATAAAGGTGCGTTCTTATCTTATTTGGTTAATTTTCTTTCCAATGAAGTGAGTTGAGTTTAGTTTGAAAGTGTTTTGAAATGTAGTTTATATTTTGAGACAAAAGTATTATTTTCCCAGTCACCTTTGGGAAATATCTATTGGGGGCCCAGAGTAGACTTGCGATCAAACAATACCATTTAGATACCTTATCTTTTAAGTATTAAATGTTTGGAATCCCATTAATCCCATTTTGGCTAACATGCTCTCTTAAACATTTCCAAGCTTTCCTCCTTAACTTGTACTAGCACCATCACTCATACTCATATCTATCTTAGTGTTTTGTTTATGATTGTGTCTCCTTTTAGCAGGGACAAGCAAAGATTTAAGTTGAGGTGTGATGAGTATACTTTATACTCATTTTATCAATATGTTTTGTTTATATTTTTAGTAGTTTTATTATATAAATAAGTGATCTAATGCTCTAAATGTTCAATTGGTCAACCCTTGAGTCAATATAGGACGAAAACAAAGAAGATAAAGCCCAAAATCGACAAACTACACATGTAGCAGCAGCAGTTACTTTGTTTTGATGTTTTGAGCTCCAATATGATCCAAAATGGCTACAAAATTGATATGGATGGATAGGAGACTTCTTAGGCTTTCCAAAGGGACCTTATTAACTCCATTTGGACTTCAAATGACAAAGTTATGACTCTTGGTAGTTGAAGGAATAAGAGAAGAGAACTCAAAGTGACCAGTTGGAGAATTTTGTACATTAAGGCCTTATAATAATTTCTAAAGTGTTTTTCCTAGCCATATCTAGATTTTACACTTCTAGATCTTTCCAACGATACCAAGAACACCCAAATCAAAGTTCGGATGACAAAGTTATGGCCTTACGAAGTCGGTGCAAAAATAGGGGAGTTGCTGCAACATCATGATGTTGAGAACCAACGTCGCGAAGTTGTAAGTGCGAAGCGAACATCGGCGTCATTGGCGTTACCATCGTGAATCTTCGGGGTTTGGTTTAGGTGGATGTTTAACTTCATTTAAGCCCATAATAGGGGTTTTAAAGCTCAAACCCTCGGAATCGAGGGGAGGACGATTTGGTGATAGATTTTGGAGCTTTTTGAATGTGGAGAAGCCCTCTCTTAGGGTGGAAATACCCTAGGGCATACATCTTGAAGGGGAAAAGCTTGAAGAAGAAGGAGATTGAAGAAAAGGAGATGGGGCTTTCACTCAAAATTGTTTATTCTCATCACTCTTATTTATTTCTCTTTGGCCACGTGGTTTCTTCCACTTAGAGAGGTCTTAGTTTTATTTGTAGGTTTTTGTCGTACCCTTACTACATTCGAATGGATTAATGGTTAATTACGTTTTCATTCATTATATGGATTGATTTTATCTCGACTTGCTCTATCTCTATATTTTATTTACATGGTAGTGTTTGGCCAACATTGACGTGTTTTTTTTGGGAGTCTAAGATCGAGAGATGATGACCCCTAGGGATATGAATAGAGCAACACTTGGTCAATCAGCGAATAGAGATATCCCGGTTCAGTGTGGCATTAAGGGTTTTAAACATTTTAAGCGTTTTGAGTCCGGGGTTGAGGCGGAGATGCAATCGCTCATTTTTGGTGAGATAGGCAAAATATATCACGAAGAATATCTTGTAGACACGATCAACCCGTCAGCGTAAATCAATTAATATGCTGAATGAATAATCTATCAAGTGTGGCAGATGAAGGAAAAACCCTAGTTTTCATAATTAATTGATTTAGCAAATAATATTGGATTTGTTTTTCTTTTTATTAATTAGAATTCATTACGATTTTAGGTCCATATAATATTTAAAGTATAAAGTTAGTACTCAACACACTTCTCTTTGTGGGACGACACTTGACTGACCATTATACTACGTAAACTCGAGACGTATACTTACGTGCATTAGGGCCTATGTTTTTACATGATACTAGGAGAAAAGTCAAAGAAGTGTCCTCTCACATAAGATTTCTGAAAGTTAGGAATGGTAGGGTCGCCCTTTCCTTTTGTCAAATTGTAGTAGAATTCCAACACGATCTGTTTGATAAAGGGCCCCAGTTTATTCACAGTTTCCAGCAAATTCATGTCCCTAAGAATTACTACAACACCGAATTGCTCGAAGTCTTATAGGTGTAGGGTTCTCTCAGTAAAAAAAGTTCGTCTATTAACAACATTCCATTATCCACCATGGAAATCAGAGAGAAATAGTAAGGGGGAGTCAGTACCTAGTGCAATAACTGACGAGCCAACTGCTCTTGGTTGCTTTGAATGCTTAGAGGTGGCAGGAGAGACCGTCAATTCTTCTCTAGAGAGACAAACATGGGATATTTTCTAGATGAAGGCGGACGAGGAGTCCGAGTAAGAACTGTTGGTATATGATTCGTTTGAGGAACTTGCAGGACTCGGTCAGATTCTCTTTTTAGGAACCGAAGGAATTTTCACATAGGATTGTCGACCACTTCACCAGGCGGTGGCATTAGCAGACCATTCCGGCCCTTGGTCTCGCTTTGATTTTCCTTTGGGGTGGGAAGGAGAAGGCTTTGTTGGTGTGCTTGATGGAGTCTCTTGAACTGACAAAGGTGGGATTTTCAAGAAACAGGTTACCTTCAAGCCGTAGATAAGTCCCTGATAACTTTCAGCTTTCTAAAATGCTTGTTTTGCCATGTCAGGGCCACTAGAAATCTCAAAATTTGCTAGAACTGATGTAGGATCGACATATGGAACTAAGGCATGAGATGGCATAATAGAAATCGAAATTGCAACGATTGGTTCGACAACAATTGGATCAAAAGTTGTTCCCCTTTGACTCGAAGAAGAAGAACTCATCTTTTCTTTTTTTCCTAAGCCTAGAAAAACTAGATCGTGTGGAGACCATAGATGATAACCCTCAAAGTTTTGATTTTTAAACAGAGGAAGACGAAGAGGGGAGGAGAAGAACCTGATATTTGCCTTCTTCTCTAAATGAGAATTAAGCCTTTCCACTACTCAAAGGCACGAACCACTATTACAGGCAACTCTTTAGAAAAAAAAAAAAGAATGAAGAAAGAATAAAAATCCTGGCACTTCGAGGGACTGGACCACCTTAGATTAATACTGTAATTGGGATTCAATCCCTTTCCTATTCACTGATATAACATATATAGGTGCATAAATTACAAGAAACGGAACCCCACCAAAATAGGAACAAAAACAAACAAGGATGACCCACTGTAACTAATAGATAAAAAATAGGGAGACCACTAACAGAACAAAAAATAGGAAATAGTCATAGTCAAGGTTGGACCCATTCAAACTAAACAACAAACAAATTATTATCAAAGTTAAAGATGGTAACAACTCCCTCCCCCTTAAAATTCTTCCTTGTCCTAACGCGTGACTTCTGGAAATTGATTCTTCATGAGTTATCTGTCTTCCCAAGTAGATTCCACTGGAGATAGTCCATGCTAATGAATCAACGCTTCTCACCTCTTCTTTCTAATCCTTCGGTCAAGTATAGATTGAGGAATTGGCACCAATTTATCATCATGCATTGAAGTCAAATTAGACTGAACTTGTACTTTATCCCCAACCTTCTTTTTGAGCATTGATACATGAAAAACTGGATGTATACGTGATCCAGTGGCAACTTTAATTTATAAGCAACCTTACCCACTCTTTGAAGTATCTCAAATGGCCAATAATATCTTGCAGACAATTTTAAATTCCTTATTTCAGATACGAACAATTGCCTATATGGCTGCAACTTCAAATAAACCCAATCTCCAATGGAGACCTCCTTTTTTTGGTGCTTAGAGTCATAGAATCGCCCCATTCTGCTTCGAGCCTTCAAGATGTGATTTCTCACCTCCATAATTATCTTGTGCCTAGTAGGAGTTCTTCTTCAATTGCTGCCACTTTCTTTGTAATTGGAACGTAAGAGAGTATTGTAGGAGGCTTTCTCCCATAGATCATCTCAAAGTTTTCTGAATGGTATTGTAACAATATTCTACCCATGAAAGCCACCTTGACCACTCCTTAGGTTGAAAGCTTGTAAGACAATGCAAGTACATCTCCAAAGTTTTGTTTACCACCTTAGTTTGGCCATCAGTTTGAGGGTGATAACTAGAGCTAAAATTGAATGATGTTTCCATTCAGCAAATAACTCCTTCCAAAAGTGCTTGTAACGTTGAGTCTCTATCACACAATAGAGCTTGGCATACCGTACTGTTTAGAAAATGTTATAAAAAAATACCTTACTTAATTCCTGTGGATTCTTGAATGGATGGGTAATGGAGATAAAATGAGCATATTTCGATAGTTTATCTATGATGCAAGGTTGGGACCGTGATGGATAATCCAGAAGTTTAGATAAGTCAAAATATGGGTTTAGGTTAGTTTTCTAGGGTCAAAATAGGTTATGGACGAATTTTGGAGATTTTCTAAGTTAGGGATGGTGTATTTATGGTATACAAGGAAAAAAGGTTATTTAGGAAGATTTTAGGTTAGTAGTAAACCTTGAAGATTTGAAGGTTTGGGTTGAGGATTTGAAAGATTTGGTGATGGAAAGTTTAAAGAAAATGTGAGATGGTGAGGATAATAGAGTTTGTAGTAGTTCTTTGGGTTCTTGAAAGATCACACAAGATAGATGATGGAGTGCTGAAAGGCGTCACAAATCAACTATGGACGGGTTGATTGATAAAGCGCCCAGGAATGGCTTCCTTTAAGAATCCACCTAGGTATAAAAAAAAACAGAAACTCGCCCTAAGGAATCACCCAGAGATAGAGAGCTCTTAAAAGAGAAATCTGAAACTTTATTAAAACTTGAATCAATGAAAAAACCACTACTAAAGGGGTATTTATATGCCCCTTACTTTCTAAAGAAAATAAAGCAACTTCTACTTTAATTAGGAGAAGAAACTTTCTAAATTACATAAAGCAACTCCTAAAAGCAAACTTTCTAAAGCAAACTTTATAAGATCAATAAAGCAAATCTTCCTAAAAGGGATAGAATAAAATCTTGGAGTAAATCTCCTAGAAAATATTTCTAAAAGAAATATAGCAGAATCGTAAAGAAAATCCTTCGGAAGATCCTACGGAAAATCTTTCTAAAAAATCAATATAGACTCACATGTCAGGATTTTAGAAGTTTTGCTACATTTTGCCTTCAAGGCCCAAATGAGGAGGTCCAAAAGGGAGTTTTCATGTGTTCAATGCTTTTTGACCTCCCCAATCCAATTCTTCAATAATTAAGGCTGAATTTAATGTTTATTTGTGTTTTAAAGCTCACATGATCCCCATAGTTGGGATAAAAGACTTGCCCTCAAGTTTTTGTCGTGATAAGCCCTCAAGTCCTTGACGTTGACATTGGAGAAATTTCATATTCATCTAGCAACTGCAACTTTTAGGCATTCTCTCAAATTTTCTCTATAATCTTGAAAGGGCCATCTACCCTTGGCTTGAGCTTTCCAAACTTTCCTAGTGGAAACTTATCCTTGCGAAGGTGTACCCAAACCAAGTCGCCAACCTTAAACTCAACATACATTCGGTGTACTGTTTTCTTGTTGTTTAACATATGTGACGTTCTCAATCTTCAAGCGAACTTCTTCCCATGCAACTTCTTGATCTCTTTGGCTCTAACTTCAACATCTCTACTAAATTGTTTTTTAATAGTAGCATGATTGCTAATTCCATGGGTCCAATCGGTTGCATGATCATAGACTACCTCAAATGGACTTTTCGACAATTCTAGCCATGGACCTCACCTTAAGCAAACTCGGAATTTGAAATGAAATCAAATCCCATTGTTCACGATTCTTTCCTACTAGCTCCGTGAAATTTCCCAAGCTTCTATTAGTAGCCGGTTTGACCATCGGTCAGGGGTGATAAGAAGTACTAAGCGATCAAAAGTCCCAGTTTCCTCCACAGAGGTCTCCAAAAGTGACCGAGAAACTTAGAGTCTCGATCTAAAACCACAGTCTTAGGAATACCATGTAAGCTCATAATCTCTTTGAAGTACAAGTCAGCATCATGCGAAGCATCATTAGACTTGTTGCATGGTACAAAGTGGGCCATCTTTGAAAACCTATCAATGACGACCATAATGGAATCTTTGTTTCTTTGTGTTCTAGATAATCCTAACACAAAATCCAAGCTAACCTCTTCCTATGGCATATTTGGAATTGGCAATGGTGTATATAGTCCCACATTGTTTCCATGAGTTTTAGCCATCATGCACACAACACACTTCTTGACAAATCTAGCAATGTCTCTCTCTAGCTTAGGCTAAAAACACACCTTCACTAGAGCTAAGTTTTTGCTTCACCAAAGTGTCCTCCTAATGCTCCACCATGAAACTCATCCAGAATACTCAATCTCAAGGAACAAGACGGGATGCATAGAGTGTTTTCTTTAAAGAGAAAACTGTCCACCCTTACAAAACCCTTGAAAGGCTTGTCGGCGCATACCTTACAGATTTCACCAAAGTCAGCATCCTCCTTGTATTGTTCCTTCAACACATCGAATCCAACTACTTGGACTTGCATGGAAGTCACTAAGGCATGTTTCCTACTCAAGGCATTTGTGACAATGTTATGAACACCTGCTTTATGCTTGATTGTGAAGTTGTACGCTTGTAAGAATTCCACCCATGTCGCATGTCTTCAATTCAACTTGTGTTGGTTGTTGATGAATTTTAGTGCTTCATGATCTGAGAAAAGCACAAATGGTTTGCAAAGCAATTATTGACTCCAATGGAATAAAGCTCTATAGATAGCATAGAACTCCTTGTCATAGGTGGAGTTCTTCCTTTTTGCTTAATTTAACTTCTCACTAAAGAAAGCAATGGGTCTTCCTTCTTGACTAAGGACAACACCAATCCCAACTTGAGATGCATCACACTCTACTTCGAGCAATATGTTGAAATCGGGTAAAGCCAAACATGGGGCTTCAATTACTTTCTTCTTAATAAACTCGAAGCTTTCTTCGGCAACACTAGTCCACTTGAATTTGTCTCCCTTTATGCATTCGATTCTGAGGAGCCATTATAGAGCTAAATCCATGAATAAATCTCTCCTATAAAAGAATAAGCTCATGAAAACTTCTCATGTGGATCAAGCTAGGAGTTAGCCAATTCATGATCACTATATTTTGCTTGGTCCATCTGATTTATCTTTAGCCACATAACGAAACCATGATTTTTCGGCACCAAGTCACGCTTCTTCAAGTTGGCAAATGGTGTTGCTCCTTTAGAATGAGAACAGGTACCTCGGATGCTTAAATTGCTCCGTGAATTCTTACTATAGATCAAAATATCATCAAAGTATACCACCACAAAATTTCCAATGCATGGCTTGAGGATATGATTTATAAACCTCATAAAAGTGCTAGGGGCATTGGACAACCCAAATGGCATTACCATCCACTCATAGAGCCCATCTTGAGTTTTAAGGCTATCTTCCATTCATCTTCTTCATTCATACGAATTTGATGGTATCCACTCCTCAAATCAATCTTGGAAAAGATGGACGCACCATAGAATTGATTGAGCAAATCATCGAGTCTTGGAATAGGAAATTGATATTCAATAGTAATTTTGTTGACTGCTCTACTATCAACACACATCCTCCAAGATCCATCCTTCTTTGGTACTAGCAGGGTAGGAATCGCACAAGGACTCTTACTATCTCGAATAAGCCCTTTGTTAAGCAACTTATCAACTTGCCTTGTAAGCTCTTCATGTTCTTTAGGACTCATCTTATAGGCTGATTTATTGGGCAAAACAGAACCTGGTATGAGGTCTATTTGATGTTGAATATCTCTCATAGGGGGCAACCCATGGAGATCTCTCAGTACTACATCCAATAAGTTCTTAGAATTGAAATACTTCTTTTTGGGATCTCCTTCTCACTTTGGTTTCATTGTGTGACTGAGGCCCGTCACATCGGAACCGACTCTGATTTCTTTCTCGATTTCAGTTTTGACGACAAAGAATTCTTACCTCCTGTAAGTTTGGATGTTGGAGCAATTCCCGGTTTCAAAGGTGAACGTGATTTTGTGCCCATCCTTGTGGAATGTGTAAGTTTTAAAGCCATCATAAATGACCTTCTATCATATTGCCATGGCTCCAGTATGATAATGAGCATCCATTGGAACAACATCACACCATACTTCGTCCTAGTAATTTGCTTTCGATTGTAAAAGAGACAAGGCATCGATCCCTTTACCTTGATATCACCTACCCTCTTGGTATCTAAGATTATAGGGTTTTGGTGTGGATCCATCTTGAGTCGAGCTTTTGCACCATCTCTGAAACCTGATTCTGAAGCTCAGTATCAATAATAACTTGACTGGCTTGTCCTTAGATGTGCACTTTGTGTGAAAGACATTGGATTGCAACCAATTCTCCTCACTAGGAGTTGCCCTAATCTTAAGACTCCTTTGAACTACTAAGGAAGTCCCATGGTTGGGCATGGCCAACTCAATATATCTCATGAGTCGATTCATGGAGATTCATCTTTAACTCATCCCCTTCTACGTCCTCTTCCTTAGCTTCGTCTTCTTCCTTAGCTTCATCTTCTTCAACTAAGGCAACCACTCGTCGATTAGGACATTCAGAAGCTATATGCCTAAATCCGTGGCACTTAAAGCACTGTTTGGACTTAGAAGTAGACTCTTGCTGTGGCATGTGCACTTCACTTTTTAATTGAGGTTTAAGGGTGGTTTTAGCACCACTAGGGCTCCTTGAAGTCAAATTCTTGATAAATCCTTCTTTAACCCGATTTGTAGTAAACCCCCATACTTGTTTAGAGTCTCAAATTTTAAGGCAAGCTTTATCACATTTTAAAGGATGTTATATGGCTATAATTGAACAGTTTTAGAATTTTTGAACCTCAAACCAGCAAGGTAGTGGGCTATGGACCGCTCCTCAGCCTCTTGCAAGTCTCTTTTGGTCATCATATTTTCAATCTCAGCCTAATACTCCTCCATAGTCAGATTTTGCTACTTCAAATTCTGAATTTTGAGGAAGATATCTTGGTGATAGTGGAAGGGAAAAATACTTCCTTTTTAGTTCTTTCTTCATCTTTTCCCAAGTTTCAATCTTCTTCTTGCCTTCTCTTTGATGCCGCCTCTTTAAATTTTCCCACCAAAAAGAAGCATTCTTGCGCATTTTGATAGCCACCAACTTCACCTTTTGCCGCTCGGGGGGATCACAATACTCAAAGACACGTTCGACGGTATTAAGCAAATCTAAGAAGTCATCAGCATGCATTCTTGCTTCAAATTCAGGAATATCAAACTTTGGATTGAATCTGGAACCTTCATCATTATTAGGTTTCTCACAGTAATCATCATCGCGGTATCAATCTTTATACCTTCCTCCATAATCATAGTCTCTTGAATGCTTGTCTTTAGGCTTTTTGCACCTCAGATGAAAATTCCCGAAAATGGCTGAAAAACGGCCACGGTTCCTCATCAAAACTTTCTGCCACCTTCCATAGAAGGTCTTTGGTATATAGGATCATCATTGATAGTCATATGCTTTAGCCAGGCGCTGAACTACAGATTAAGATGTAGCAGTTTTTGTAATGGGGATTGAACCACTTGAACCATGATTAGGACTCTTGTCTTGGAACCAAGTACCCTTTTGCATAGGAAGGAGCGATACCACTTTAGTGCAGGTTGGGACCATGATGGATGATCGAATTTTGAATGGAGGGTCAAAAATATGGGTTTGGAGTAGTTTTCTAGGGCCCAAAATGAGTTATGGATGAATTTTGGAAATTTTCTAAGTTAGAGCGGTGTATTTATGGTATATAAGGAAAAAAGTTATTTAGGAAAGGTTTTTAGTAGTATGTGGAGCAAGGTTGGAAAGTTTGAGTTGAGGTTGAAAAATTTGGTTATACTAATGGAGGTTAAAGAAAATGTGAGATAGTGAGGAGCGTAGAGTTTGCTACAAGAATAGTTACTTAATTGGAGTTCTTGGGAAGGGTGCTTCACGAAGGAAGATGATGGAGTGAAGGCGCCCTGATCAGCTATGGGCGGGTTGATTGATAAAGCGGAGACAGGCTTTACCACTAAAGGAATCCACGTAAGGTATGGGGAAGCCACGGGGCTTCATTGCCTAAGGAGGAATCACCCAGAGCTAGAGAGAACTCTTAAAGATAAATAAAACTTTATTAGAAACTTGAATCAATGAAAAAACACAACTAAGGGGTATTTATAGGTACCTCTAAGTAAATAAAACAACTACTTTATAAGGAGGAACTTTCTAAATTGATAAAGCAACTCTAAGGCAAACTTTCTAAAATAAATAAAGCAAATCTTCCTAAAAATGATAGAATAAAATCACGGAGTAAATCTCTAACAAATCTTTCTAAAGAAATACGACCAAATCTAAAGCAGAAGTCATGGAAAAGTCTAGTGGCAAATATTTCTAAAATCAGTATGGTGGCTCTATGTTGAGGATTTTGCCAAGTTTGTATTACAGTTTTTTCCTTCAAGGCAAGATATGAAGAATTATAAAGGGATTTGCCTACATGTGTTTCAATGGTTTTTTATCTCCCCAATCCAATTCTTTAATAATTAGGGCCTGAACTCCCAATGTTTGGTGTGTTTATAGAAGCTCCTGCATCAATCTACTACAACAAAAATGGTGGTCTTGATAAAATGCAACTTGTAGAGTTCAAATCAAATTCAACAACTTCTAAGTAAACAGAAGTTTTGGCTAAACCAGCAAGATTACCACCAAAGAGGGCTTAAGAACATTGAATTCCATTTTAGTTGGGTCAAGGACCAGTTTCAGCTAGGCCATATCGCTATCCTCATTTCCAAAAGTTTAAGATTGAAAAATTGATTAAGGAGATGCTTGCTTCAAGGATTATTCATCCAAGCAATAACCCTTACTCTTCTCCTCTTCTTTTGGTTAAGAAACAAGGTGGTTCGTAGCGCATGTGTGTTGACTACAAAGGTCTCAATCAAATTATTGATGAGTTGCTAGATGAACTCAATGGAGCTCGATTTTTCTATATGCTGGATTTGCGTTGGGGATATCATAAAGTTCGAATGCATCCTGAAGATGTGGAGAAAACTGCATTCCGAAGCCACCATGGTTACTATGAATTTTTGGTAATGTCCTTTAGTCTCACTAATGCACCATCAACCTTCCAAGCTCTTATGAATGATGTTTTCAAAGATTGTCTTAGAAAATTCATTTTAGTTTTCTTTGATGATATAATTATCTATAGCAAGACTTGGGATGTGTAGGCGCTGACTTCTTGCAGATGGGGTGTCAAGCGAGTGTCACACTTAATTTGGGACTCTTCAGCCTTTTCTTTCTCGAGTGACACATACATTTTCTCCATTCCTTATGCACAATTTACGTAATAATAAAAAAATCTTTTACATATACATTATACATACCATACATAGTGGTAATTCATATTCTATACACCAGTCTAGTACTACTTCTCAATGAAACAAAGCTTATGCCTGTTAGAAAGCTCTTGAAGGAGATTGCGAGGAAGCGTGGGGTGAGCACCTATCTACGAGTTGGCTGCTCTGGCGATGTGGGATCTCTGTCCTCTATCCCTTGTCTTCTGTACGTACCTACATGGATTATAAAAACTACTTGCTAAGCTAAGCTTAGTAGGAAACATATCTGAGGACGACCAAATAACTATGATCGTCTCTGACAAATACACTTATCTTATCATTTTCATATAAAACGTACACTTCTATCATGTGGCGTTTGACATATAACATTCATATAATTTATTTCTGTATTCTAGTATATCATTTAATCTATTCTCTTTCTAATGGTTCATATTACATATCCTATTATGTGTATGTCATATTCGTATGCATATATTACTTTCCTTGGTTATATACTATACCCGGTTGTTATGTTATTTTCATATCTTTGTTATCATGTCACTTTATTATCATATCTTTGTGTTCATTATCTTGTTCATGTGCCGTTCATACTATTTTCATATATTGTTTTTCCTCATTATACTTTTCATATTACTTTCCCTTTCATATCTTTGTACTTGTTCATATACTTTTGAGTGTCTTGTGCTGTACTTTCCATATCTTTGTATTCATATTAACTTTTCAAATCATTTTACATTCTTATACATTTTTATATATCATGTCAGATCATATAATCTCATGTTACAGAACTTATCATCACATAGCAGTGCTATGCTTCTCAGATCATATAATATCTTTTCACATGTCATATCACAGTGTTTGTTTTATGTTTCATATCTTGCATAAATCTTAGAAGTGGATAAAGGAAACTATAAGGGCCCCGAAGTGGCTGTTATCTGTGCGAGACAATGACCATCTATAAAGGGCCCAAAGTGGCTATGTGTGAAGCAGACGGTTGATCGGTATGTTATGAACATTTTTTCCACAATAGAGCATGCAGTCTATTCTTTTACAGGTTCTAAGCGGGCAATCCATTTTTATTACATTTCTATACATGAATAACTATTGTATCATGTATGCTGATGAATATGCGCAATTATTTATTTCGTATGTGCCTTCACATATTTAAGTAACCGTATTGTTGTTCTCATATTTCTTCCACACAATACATATATTCATATCTTTTTCTATCATTTAGTTTGTCTTCGTATCATATGTAATCCTATCATATATCATGAATGCATCTATGCACTCTTATATTCATATATTCATATATATATCTTTATCTATTCATATCCCTTTATATCATTTATGCATCATATCCTTTATGCGTTTCTATCATGATTTAGCTATTCATGTACTTTCTATATTTCTATCATGTATGTACACACTCATTCATGTGTTCCTATCATGTTCCATCTATTCGTTTATGTATGACAATCATATATTCATATCATATACTCTTATATTCATATCATGTCCTCTACTTGTAACATCTTATATCTTGTTAACTTATATCTTCACATGTGTCTTCTCGGACTATCATATCTTATGACCTATACCTATACATTCCTATACTTGTACGTTTTTCTTGTTCTTTATCAGATTGTCCTATCTCCGGTAGGAGTACAGAACAGAGACTCTTCCTTTGATACCTGTAGGTACTTTCTTATCTATATATTCCCATCTCGAATCTACATATATTGCTATTTCTTGTTCATATCTACATCCTTTCTTGCCATGTTCCAGTAGTTTAACCCAGCTGATTAGTACACTCAGTACAACAATTCAGATTTTCAGACAAGATGTAGGCACCAAATTCCGATCGCAATAGCATGTGATTAGATTCTAGACTCGATAGGCTTTCCATGGTCAAGAATACCCATAGCAGATCTAACGAATGAGTTATACAGAATTGCAGCCATAGAAAATCAGCAACACGGCACACAACGATGCTTGGCGGCAGCTACTGTATCTTTATCATTTTCAGGTGTATTATAAGATCAATATTGTATCAAAGCTATGGATGGATTCTAGACTCAAAGTGTTTTCCATAGAGTCCAAGAACACCCAAAACGGAGTCCTAATGAAGGAGTTATGCAAATTGCAAGCCATGAAGAAAATGAAGCAACTTACCTTTCATATTAGCAACTATTGCTTCTGTCTTTGTCATTTCCAGGTGTATTATAAATAATGTTAGCATCAATCTATATGTGGGATGGTTAACAGACTCAAAGGGCTTTCCATAGAGTCCTCGAACACCCAAAACGGAGTCTTGAAGGAGTTATGCAGGGTTGCAGCCAGTAGAAGAAAATCGGTAACTGCGGCACTTGCAATGGCAGGCGCGCTATTGTCTTTGTCATTTCGGACTTATTATAAGCTCAATATGGTATTACATACCAAACACATAAAACCATCCTACAATCAATCTCAAATCACCCCAAAAGTAGGAATAAACCAAACTTCCATATCATACAAATTCTACAATCCATCCTGAAGGAAGATTTATACTCTAACAAAAGTAATCTGCCTTCTTTCCTCAAACCCTAACTCAAGGAGGAATTTCATATAAAGATACCAAATTCACTCTTAGGTCCTAGGTAATTAAATACTTATCATATATCTTCGAGAACTCATAACCTATCTTTATCACATTCGTGTTCATGACATATTGCTTTTATGTTAAATAATTTGCGTGTTTCGTCTTATTATATGGCATTTCAGATACTTGTGCGGGATGATGCCTATGTATTCGCATCGTTCAAGTATTCTTGTCCCCTCCATGAACCTATTTTACTTAGAAATTGGAATCATTCCAATTAGATCATCAAATTAAAATTATGGCATTTTCCATGTCAAACTATGATCAATTTATCGATTACACTAGGGACGTTTATGACATGTTTTTCTGGGGTCTTAACTTCATATTTGGCCTGTCTCTTTGTACTATTTTAAAGATAAGGTGATAAGGTTCTCCTCCAGCACAGAATCACACCCAAATCAGACACCCGATTACTCCATTACGTCGAAACAACCGAGACTACTCTATGGTCAAAAAAACTGGAACAGAATTTGGCTTGAACACCAGGCCCCACTTTAAAGTGGTGGTGATTCTACATAGAATCAGAGATTTGAAGGTATCTGTTTTCTTGAAGTATGTTTGAACTATATGAAGTCCCTATTTTAACTAGCAACTTGAATCACTCAAATCGGATCATAAATAGGCAAGTTAGGCTGGCCAAAATCGGTGCTTGGTCAAAGCAGCCAAACGGAACATACCGTACGGGTTCTCGGGAATTTACTGAGAATGTGGGTTTTTTCTCTACTTTTCCATATATTACTACCCAAATCAACTCAATACTTTGCCTTTACTTCAAGAAACCACTCCAAATTCATCTTTAAATCTCAATTTTACTCAATTCATCTTTCATTACATCTTTCCTTTAAATCTTCATGAATTTCTCCCAAACGAATCTAATGGGTCTGTATTTTGTGATAGATTTCATTCAATTTCAAACATAGAGTTAGGATCAATTCCTAACTAAACCTAGATTTGGAACTCATAAAATTTCCTAAATTCCATTACAAAACCATGAATATTACTTTTATGTCATGTCATACCAAAAATCATAGAATCCATACAAAACTTTAGAATTTCCATACCTTTTTGGCTCCTCCCTCTTCTTCCTCTTAACTCTGCTTCTTCCCTTTGTCCTTCCACGGTTTGCTCTTTGGAGACCCAAAATATGAATGTTGTTGTCTCAACCTCTTTATACTTAATCTTTATAGTTATTGCATAGGTCCTCCAACTTTCTATTTATTGCACTATACTTTATGTTATTTCCACTTTGGCCTCTCATCTTATCAACTTATGACTTTTGTGCTCCTTTTTGACAAATTACAATTTTGTCCTTATGTCTTGTACAATTTTCGGGTTTCTCAATTTCCATGTTTCACATTTAAATTACGAAAAATTCAATTTATGCCTATAAAATACCCTAAACATGTCGAAAATGACTAGGGTATATTTCGGGGCGTTACATGGGAGGACCATATGCATCATTTAGCTATTACTTTTTCAACTATGCAAGCTCACCAGTTACATGTCAACATTGAAAAATGTCAATTTGGCCAAAATGAGGTTATGTACCTTGGCCATGTTATTTCTTATACAAGTGTAGTTGTAGACCCTCAAAAATGGAAGTGATGCTCAATTAGCCAAAGCCTATGACACTAAAAGCAATGTGTGGGTTTTTGGGACTCATTGGCTACTATATAAAATCCATTTGGGATTATGGCAAGATAACATCTCTATTAACAAAAATGTTGAAAAGGAATGCTTTGAAATGGAGCACTTCTTTGGAAGTTTCATTTCAAAAGATCAAGGAAGAAATGGCTCAAGCTCTTGTTCTTGCCTTGCCATATTTTGATAAGCCTTTCATTGTTAAGTGTGATTAGCTGGATTGAGCATCGACGTTGTATTTACTTCGGGAAATGCCGTGTTCTTTAGTGCCGCGTGGCGGGAAGAACCTCTTATTATCTGCGTGGGAGGAATTTTGCGTGGTTTGCATGTGGCTAGCGGTGGAGGCAGCGTATTTTAGGAAGTAGTTTGTTGTCTGAGACCATTCATAGTTTTTTGGAGCGCGTGAGTCTTTGAAGGATTGCTCAATGAGTGAGTGTTTCCTAGCGTGGATTGGGTTTGTTTGTGAATTATAAAATGGAGAGACAATGTTGGCTGATGCTTTACAATTCTAGATGAGAGGGGTGGGAAGAAATGGGTAGTCTTAATGCTCTATCTAAGCCTCTACCTAGATGGATTGAAGATGTCAAGAAAGAAGTCCAATCAATTCCTTCCTTACAACAACTTGTATTAATTATTGAAAAATGAGAAGTTGTGGGACCTTGGAGGTTAACTAATGGGGTGATAATATTCAAAGAAAATATCTATCTTGTAGAAGAATCTAAGCTCATATATAATATTGTAGAGTAGTTCCATGGTAGTGCACATGAGGGGTATTAGAAAACCTTTCAACGTATAAGGGCTACCTTTTTATTGGAAGGGCACGAGGAAGATAATTAAAGACTACAGTCGAAGTTGTGACACCTACTAACGTCATAAAGTTAATCAAACTACACTTACCGGGCTTCTACAACCACTTATGGTGTAACGCCCTGAAAATACCCTAACAGTTTGATAACATGTTTAGGGTATAAAATAAATTAAATTGTATTTTTCCGGCTTTTAAATTGATAAAAAAAAATGATAAAAACCCGGAAAAATTAATTCAAGAAATAAGGGTAAATTAGAAATTTACCAATTCGAGACACCCAAAGTCATAAATAAGAAGTCAATATGGAGATGGAATGATAGGTTAAGTTGAAGTGTAAATGAAGAGAGTGCAGAGGACGAATAGAAAAAATAGGAAAAACTTAATTAAAAGTGAAGGCCCAGACAAAGGTCTTAATCATTTGTAAGAGAAAAGACCAAAAGTGGTCTTATGGAAATGAAGAGGTTTCTCATTTGCACAAAGGGAGAAAGAGACACAGGTAGAGAGGAGAAGGAGAAGGCAATTCCTTGGTGTTTTTCTCTCTCCATCATTTGTGAGATCGACTGGGATTCAAAGAGAAGAAAGAAGAGGCTTGTAAGAGATTAAGAATTCAAACCTAACTAAAACCTAACTAAAACCCTTTTTTTCATGTGTTGGGGTTTTGGAAAAACCTAACTTTGTGTAAAGTGTTCTTGGATGGTTTAGTTCAATTTGAGGATTTGCTTTGCATTGTTTGATTAGTTTGGATTTAGTTTTGAGGAATTTTTGTATAAAGGAAATAATGAAGTTTCAAAGGAGTTCCTGTCAAAAAAATTTCAAAACCCTATTTTTGTTTTGGCTATAAGTTAAATTATTATCATCCAAATTCAGTGATTATAGTTGGTAAATAACCATAAGAGCTAGAGCTACAAATGTATAGAAGGGACCAGGAGCAAATTGTAGCTCTAAGGCTCCCGAATATGGGCTTAAAGAGTGAGTTTCGAATAGTTGACGGGTATGCTTTATTTTGGGTGTAGTTGTGGTGTTTTGGCCGTAAGTTGAGTTTCACTCATCAAAATTGAGTGATTAAAGTTCATGGGTAAACTATACTTCTAGGGAAATAATCATTTTAATTAAAAGGTATGAATGAATCTCAAAGTTCCAATCCATCAAAGTGAGACAAGAGATAACTGATTCTGCTTTGAAAATTAGATATTCTGACAAATGCAATAACTTGAGTTTGGTGACCAAATTGATTGTTGACTCAATTTGGAGAAGAAACTTTAGAACCATAGCTCAATGAGTAGAAGGCATTATTAATTTATGACAAATCTTTAAATCATGAATAAATATTGGGTAACCGAGTAAGCTGGCATGTACTGATCGCTGGCACAAAATGTCGAATCTGAGTCAAGATCCAAATGAGATGATTCTAAATTCTCAATAAAAATGATTCATGAGATCATTTATTGAGGGAAGAATACAAATATAATCGTGTGTCTCTCAAAAAATTTGTGCGATAGACAGACATCAACCCTAAACTAAAATCCAACAAAATAACTAATTTTTTTCTTTCTGGGTTGCCTTGATTTGCGGACATATTCTCATGATGATTGGTTATGATAAGAGTTTGATCAATGATTTAGAAACCGAAGAGGATATAAACTGAGCTGTTCTTCAATTTCTTCCTTTGTTTCTATTTGTGTTTTGTTTGACAAACAAAATCTAGCAGGCCAGATGATTATGCGTCTTTTCAAGCCATAAATGAAAATCTGCTTATCTTCACTTTCTCTTCTCATTTCTAAAATGTTTGAAGATTATGAAATAAGTATTTATTAAAATGACCATGAGTAAATTATATTGATTTGTTTTAATCACTTGATACAAATTGAGTTATGAAATAAACCGCATATGAAAAATTATTGCATTTGAAACCAAGATTCGATATAAATGGACATACCTTATCAGAAACTATGAAATGATTTGGAGCGCCTAATAGGTCGCACCATTAAATTCGAGTTAATGATCATTAAAATAATATGTTAATGAGAGTAGTATTGCATCGAACGTGAATAGATGTGTCACTCAATTCGTGAGTCTAGCTGGACAAGATCGGAGGTTCTAAACGACGGCATCAACCCAAATAAGACCGTAGACTGTGTTATAAACCTTTGATATCTGCCCAGTTTCTCCAGAGGGACTCTAAAGATTTGTTATATGGACTTAAAGATGCAAATATAATTCCCAAAAGAGTTAACTGATGCCCAGATAATCACACAAGAGGGAAAGCATGAATTTCTTTATGTATCATCTAGATGAATAATGCTCAACTCCCCCCCAATCAGCATGGTTTCATTCTACATCCAAAGATCATCCACTTACATCCACACGTTCAATTCTTCAGTTAAAATGAAGAAGTACACTACAACAAGTTGAATAAAGAAAACAAGCAAGAGAGGCAAATCATGCCTTAGACATTTCCCGACGTGACACAAAGCAAGCAACAAGCTATAAATTTTCTCCGCGTGATAAAGCCCGCATTATGTCGCACAAAGCTGTGAGAGCAACCTTGCTACACAAAGTTTTTTAAAATACACAAGCCAAAGATAAGGTAATAGAATTTAATCTTTAACAAAGAATCTTTTGTCGCTAAGTTTTTCCATGTAACAGAATTTTTGTCAGTTAAAGAAATCTCTGGTCATGACAGCATTTCTCTCGTCGTAACAAAGTTTTTCTCAAGGTAACAAAGATTTTTCTCTATTGCAGAATCTAAGATTTTCTAATATCACAACATAGATTTTTATGTTGTAATATAGATTTTCTCTATTATAAATACAATAGAATTTATTACGACAAAGACTTTGTCTAACAGAGATTTCTTTCCATTAATAGATTTTTCTATCAGCAAATAAAATTCTATCATGACAAAGATTTCTCTGGCTGCACAGAGATACTTTTCTGTCGCACAGAGATTTTTTCACAGTAACAAAGTTTTAGACAAACTTTGTCGCTGATGACAAAGGGGCATCCAGAATGCCGATGTCGAGACTCAAAATGTCGAGGCGTTAAGTACCAAATGCCATGTCGCAGAACCTAAGCATTGGAAAACCGTAAGCCCAAAATTGATATTTGAACTGTTTTCAAGTCCATTTTCACCCCAAGTGTGACGCCCCTATCCCGGGGGTCTCGTTGACAACCCGTCAACCCGCGGAAACCTGTGAACATCGGGTGCTCCGATATCACACTCACATGTCTCAGCAACATCGAGACCCATTTCGCATATATTTTCTTACAAATAACCAATTTATAATATTTTACAAAGAGCTCAATGCACAACTTTCGTACACTTTACATGCCAAAATGATATTAAAACCAGACTTCTGATAATTGGTAAAAACAAGTTTCAAGGCCAGCAACCCGCCTTCTTTGTACCACGGCCTCATGAGCGCCTTCTTCTGCACCGGTAGTGGTCCCATGATGGGGTGTTGTGTCGCAGGTGAGAGAAATAACTCCTACGCGACTACTCCCCATCCAAGTGCACATGCAATGATTTGTGCACCCAACAAAGATCCAGTAAATGTCTACATGAATGTCATATGTCATGCATGAAATGTTTCATGCCCATATCTCGAGCCACCACCACCATGCTCATGCTAAGTGTGACAACTGCCACCGTAGTATCAATGACATATATCTCGAGCCTCAATTTCAGCCACTACTACCCAATGCAAGTGCCAATGGGAAACTAATCCCGAGTCAATCCCAACTCTTTATCACAATAACCCAGTCTATGGATAACCATAACCGTGTGTATCCTTTGCAATAGAGCTGGTAGATTGTACCGCTGGTCTCTTTACACCCAATACGTAACTCTTTTCTGATAACAATCAAGGAAACTTTTACAAAACGCATAGTAACTTTCGCCCACGCCAATGCCTCCTTGCAATTCATATAGCACTTATATCTCCGCGGCCCTTACACCCAAATTCCAGCTCTAATCAGATTACACGGCCCTTCTTTCTCTGCCAATACATAATTTGAATTCATTTCACTATGATATGAACCATGAGTCTTTTACTGGACGTTGTCCCAATATAAGCTCATCACACGTTCACCAAGGTTGGTGAACAACCATATCGTGCACCACCAACTCCACCGATAACTGCGGCATACAATGCAATGATGTCAATTCATATATCCAATTCCAATGGCTCATACACAATTATATTTTATATAATTCAAACCATTCATGTTAACACATTAGTTAGCATGCATTAACAATTCTCATTCTTCACAAATAACACATGCTATTCACCAAGCAATAACATGCAGAAATGGCATGTGGACAACAGTCCATCAACAAAACTTGACTGCATGGCGCAGTCCCATCACAAGTCGTGGATCCGTCCGAGGACGGTCCCCATCACATTTTCACTTCTTTCGTGACTCCAGACGCCTCGCCATTCTTACCACACCTCCCAAAACCATTCTCATGCCATTCATTTTACGCCATCAATCCATGACGTAGCAATTGAGTTTCACAAACTTCTTTAGCTAACTCATGGAAATTCCTATCCAATACAATAGCTCAAATACGCCATGCAATGGTCATGTCAAACTCCGGGTTATTTATAATGACAACCAAACAACTCGTGACACTTGGTTCAAAACATAGTTTTCACATACAGATCACCCACTACCTCCTCCAGGCACATTTCTAAACTGACTATAGTGGGCTTCCATAGAGTCCAAGAACAACAAAATGGAGTTCGGATGGAAGTTACGCACCATCCTCGTCGAGGTCTCATACGAGTAGCGCCTTAATGCAGTCAACCTACCCGACCTGCCCTTGCCGGCCAGCTCCAGAAACCGCTACCCTCTAAAGGAATATGGCTGGAATATGGACTCAATGAGATTTTCATAGAGTCCAAGAACACCCAAAACGGAGTTCGAACGAAGAAGTTATGACCGTCCGAAGTTAGGTCCTACATGAGTAGCCAGCCCTACCCAGCCAGCCTACCCGACCTGCCCTTATCAGCCAGCTCCAGTACTCAGTGCCCTCCACAGGCACATTTCTTGAATCTTGACTCAATGGGATTTCCATAGAGTCCAAGAACACCAAACTAAGTTCGATTTGCCAGTTATGACTGCTCGAAATTGAGGTCTCACATGAGAGCCACCCCATCTCAAATTAATTTCTTACCCGACCCCGCCTTGCTAGCCAGCTCTAGAAACACCACCTCTTATTAGAAAACATGGTTGAGTCTGACCTGGGCAGATTTCACAGAGACAGAACACCTAAAACGAGCTCTGATCTTAAGAGTTATGACCACCAAAGTAGAGGTCTCACATGAGCAGCCACCACCTGTACCAAATTAACTGACCTTCCCTGGCCGACCTGCCCTTGCTGTCCAGCTCCAGCACCCACTGCCCTCCACAGGCATTATTTCAATCTGACCCCAATCTTGCCTTTCCATATTCAAGAACACCTAAAATTGAGTCTGACGGCAAGGCACATTATTCAGCTGGAGGTCACACGTAGTCAAACCCAGTCGAGCTGACCTGACTTGCCAAGCTGACCTGACGGCGTCGAATGATCACTGTCCTCCATATAGACTAAAATCTTGACTCAATGGGCTTTCCATAGAGTCAAGAACACCTCAAATGTAGTTCTGGACGGCTGAAGCGTGACTTTCCAAAGTTGAGGCACAACAGGCCAAACCCAACTGAGCTTCGACCAGTCGCTGTTTCACCACTGCCGAAGCCGACTGGTCGGATGACTCCGCCGACCAACTGGGTTACGCTGACTTTAATTGTTTAATTCTAGCCGGCCAACCTCCATTTAGACTGTCTAGTGTAAACAGACCATAATCTTGCTATAGAGGTCCAATTGAAAATCTGAAAAGCCAAGATTTAATTCACCCAGGTGGCTACACTTACTGTATATCACCGCCAAATTTCCTTTATTTCCACCTAAAACCAGTTCTAGTCCCGTTAATGTGTACTACCACAATATGGCAGCTTCTCATGATTCAAAATATAAACTAAACATTCTTGTAAGATAACCAACACCATTATTAATTTTAACTATAATATAAAAATGGAACACAAAGTGACAATTACTATTCCAAAATCACACCTCAGACCATCCTAAAATAGCGTCCCTAATCTCCAAAGACACCGTCCCAAACAGAACTGTCCACACCGCCACCCACACCTCCCACACAACCCATGCCATTTGAATGACTGTGGCAAGACGGTCTGGCAGGAGAAAACCCCTACCTCTCGGAGTTTGTCGAAACTCACCAACTCTGGTCTCTATGTGAAGCCCTTGTCATGAGGATGACTTATCTTCTCGCTTCTCCACCGAAATCGCCGGGTCCGATCACCAGAAATCTAGAGAGAAGTGCAGAGCCACTTTAAAATCTCTATCTTTTCTCGCTTGTTTCTCCCTCACCTTTCTTCTCCCAAACTAATTTGGTCAAGATATCAAGAGACCCGGTCATCTCACTTGCCACATGTCACACATCAAGTGGCACTCTCGGATTACACTCCATCCCCTTATCCCTTATCCATCTACCATAGATTTCACCCAATGACATAAGCTGTCATTACGTCTCTCATGGGTCCCACTTGAGCTCATGTTTGACTTGCTCAAGACTCGACACATGGCTCAATGTGAGCCCCTCAACACCTACCATGTGTCATCCGACACCTTACGCCTCGAAAAACGTGCAATTCTAATTGTATCCAACGAAAATTCGACGTGGAAGCTAGATTTCGCGAGACGATTTCAACGGTGAAATCCGTTTTATCATCCGAGATATAGAAAAATTCCGGATTTTCAATCGAAATTACTGTTTTACCCTTTCTCCGAAAATTTGGATTTTTCGGAGTTTCACACCAAGACTATAAATACTTGTTTTTTTAGGTTTTTAGGGCAACGGGGGATGTGGAAGAACACCTCTCATGGGGTTTCTCTCTCTAAACTACCCATTTTTTTTAGTTTTGCTAGATTTTATTTTGCAATCTAATTTAGAGGATTTTATTTGTATTGAAGAGATTTTATGTTTCACATCAGAGATTCAAATTTAATATCGTCTCGTACAAATATTGAAACTCAAATTTGGATTTTTCTTCACCCATTGGTCTCACTTTGGTCTATTTTCTTACTTGTTTTGATTTGTGATTATTGGAATCCAATACTGAACATTAAACACCTTATAGTGGGATTAATTATTGAACATCATATTGTAGATCACATCTAGTGTCTGAAGAATGAATTTATATAATTGGTAATGTTCATAATTGTTTTGAATATTAGTAGGTTAAAATTTAAAGAGCATTTTTTCTACTTCATTTCAGGAGGCCCTCTCAAGTGACATAGATAGAGATTCCAAGAGTAAAAAGGAAGCACTTGGGGGCATGTTAGACTAACATGTGTTCAGGTCGAACTCCTCGAAGATTATTTTGATAAATACCATGAATTTATCACAAAGAGAGGATACTGAGATGATGTATCGGGCTTTAACGCTGTGAGGTTTCACCCTCACTTGATAGAACGACTCGATCCCGTGTTTGCATAGATTTAATCAAGGAGAGAGATAACTTTATTAGAATTGATGGCTGAGATACTAATTACATTGAAGAAGACTTGCATTATCCTATCTATGGGGGCAAGTAGTCTTCAATCATAGGAAAAGGATGTGAAGAACTTTAAAGTTAAAAATACCTAATTCTGTAAAGAGGATTTATATCCCTACAAGTAACTGATTAGACCTATGTGTCTGAGAGAATATATCTTCAATTAGTGAAATGTATGCATTGTCAGGAGGAATCAAAGGCTATACTAATACGTTTTCGACAAATCTAGCATTCAACCTACAAAATGTTGCGCTTCATGAAAACCCAAATTTCACTGTTAAATGATTATCACATCTGTATGCCTCTCTCATACATTTTAGAATTAAGTAGTTGTTTATTTGGTAGATTTTAAGATTAGTTTTAAATAAGTTATCTTCAATTAAATTGATTTTTATTCCACATCCTATATTTGTCACCTAATAGTGAAGAGCCCTTGTAATCGGGTGCTCAAATCTAATTAGAAAGTGAACCTTCAACTCGTGGGTATGATATCCGAAATTTTAGAGTCCACTTTATTACTGAAGGACTGCACAGAAGTAAAAGGGGCCGAAAATTTAATACTTTCTACTCTCAGCTTTACATAGTTACTTTGCTCCCCAAACTCACTTTTTTTTTTTAGCATTTACCAGTATTCACCTTCGGTCATATTTTCATATGCATAATTCGTCTCAACAAGTTACACACATCGGCGATTTTAGCTTAGTCTTTGGTGTTACGTAGTGAAAGTCATCAACGGTGTCAATGGTACGTAGATCCTGGCACGTTCTTCAAATGAAGTCTCTGGTTCCTCTACACCTTTTCACATGTCCTCTTCACTTACTTCTTCAAGGCTAGCTTGTGATCATAAACAACGTTTCCTGCAAATTTGATGTTCTGGCAATAAATTTTTCGTTATAACTGAAAGGCTAACCCTTCCTTAATCTTTCATTCAACTCTATTGTCATTTTTTTATAGGTGATGTTAGTGGTATGCTGTGTGGAGGATTTGCAGAATTCCCAAGCGTGCTTCCTGATGGCGCTGCAACTTTTGATTGCGTGGGAGTAAACCTCTTCCAAGATAAATCTCGAGCTTCATATAAACGAGCAAGACCAATAGCCGATGTTAGTGAGGCTGGATCAAGTTAGCTGCACATCTTCATTCTGATAGTTTTCTCCAATCCATTAGATAAAGCAACTAACTTGACGTTTGTAACCGAGATGTCCCACTCCAGCCACAACTTCAAATTTTTATTGGTAATCCATGATTGAACTAACTCGCAATTCTCTGTGTTCTCCAAAAAAATCTAAAATTGATTGGGCTTATACCTATTAAATGGGAATTTTGTTTCAGAACTTCCAGATAATTTAATAACAGAGCATCACCCTTTCAAATGAAATTGAACATAAAAAGTTACCCGTTTGTTCTGCATGCTGAATATGGAAGAATTACCAGATATGCAAATTAGCTAGTGGGATCTTCCATGCCAAAAATCTGAGTTTGACAGTCAGTAATAAAGTCATCAACGTCGTTGGCCAGAACACCTGCTGCATCAAATTGTTGGTCGTTAATGTCAAGGCACTGAATTTCCCCATGATTCATGAGATCCTTAGCTGGAAATCTGCTTAATTTGCTTTTTACCGAATCAGAACACTGGTCTTTGACTTGAAATTAATTTATTTCCTTTTTGTCCATTTGAGAGGGACTTATCGCCTTCCACTCGCAACCTGTTGGTCCATTATGGCTCCATTAACAGGATGTTACAAGAAACTATTGTGAAAAAGAGTCAAAGAAAGAATAAAATCTTAGCACTTCGAGGACCAGACCCTTAACAATACCGTAATTGGGGATTCAATCCTTTCTATTCAACATTACACATATGCAGAAATTAATAAAGAAACCAAACCCTGCCAAAATAGGCACATGACCTACTATAAGATAAAAATAGGAAACCACTAACATAACAGAAAAGAAAGAACAGTAAAATAAGCTTGGACTCATTCAAACTAAACAACAAACTAATTATTATCAAAGTTAAATACGGTAACAACCACAATGAGGTCATCATGGTTTTTGAGAACTCCCACATGCCTACTTACCATTAATGAAGCACATCCACCATAAATGAATCCCACTTCCCAAATTGAATTAGGAAAATGAATGGCAGAATTCTTTGAAGTGAAGCTCCTCTATGAACACTTTACTCTTTCCAAAATGAATAAGGAAAATACATTTGTGCAATATTATGAGGGAGATCCTTGCCCAACTAATTTGCAAATTAATCAATAAAGAAAATTACCTTTTCTCCAGTAGGCTTGATTTACCTAATCGTGATAACACACACCCGAGAAAGGACCTAAGTGTCTAAAACGCAATGCGTCAAGTCCGTGAAGATATCGACTACTTGATGTTTATTGTAGATATGTGCAAGAGCTCAATCACTTTTTTCTTCAACTCAGACTTTTGATAAAGTGATGAGACACATATCAATATGTTTCTTTTAGAGTGTTGGAAGAAGATTTTAGAGATGTTGATGGCGCTTAAGTTGTCACAGTATAACCTCATACTAGATGGTATACCATCTTGTGAGACACCATAATCCTTTGTGTATTAAGGATCATCCAATGAGTTGAGGTTGTTTAGTTGCTCGCGGCTATATACTCATTCTAATGATAGAGTGGATGCGCTGTTTTTTTTTTAGCCAAATCAAGAGACCAAGTTGTTCTAAGAAATAAATATCCTCGAGGTGCTTTTTCGATCGTCGACTTTACACCTTAAATCAACGCCATAGTAGCCTCTAATAGGTTAGTGGTAGAATCATGGGCATACCATATGCCAAATTTTGTGTCCCATTGACATATCAGACACTTATTTAACTTAATCAAGTGGTTTTCCTTTTGGGATACTTTGATATTGTGCACACCCTACACTATAGCACAAATATGGTCACTCTTGTAGTAACATAGATGACAAGACCCGATCCTCCCAAGATTCCTCGGGTGGTCCCGCCTAGTGAAGTTCTCACTGTACAATCCCTAGGGAATGTCCAATGGAACCCCAACTTTAAGAAAGAAAGTAAACACCTGCATTAATATAATACCTCAATATATATATAAAAGATCCACAACCCACAAATCCCAACCGACGATCTTATCGTAGGTCATAACCACAAACACATGATAAAAACTCCATATGAGTTCAATACTAAGATCGAGCATTCTAACAGTGTTTGCGAATTTGTGGGTACAATGAAAAATACATAAGTCCAATAAAATACAAAGAGGATAAGATAGAACACTGCAACTCCACTTAACTAAAGATATCGAGGAAGGTTTTCTGGCATGAGGTAGGCTCTCTACAAGAATTACTTCCACCTAGATGAACTGATTTTAAAACAATAAAAAGACATAATAAACGTCTTTACATGAGTCGCATAATTTATAAGTAAACACAATGTTTACTAAAATTCTCTTCTATCAAGATCTCACGTCCACTCTTTGTAAGGCTTCCTCGCTTGAACTATTTCAAACCCAAAACTGTACCTCAAGTCATCAATATGAAATTCATAAAAAATTTAACCGACATCATTATCAAGAACCTTATGACCTGAATTTATTCACAACATAAAAATTGAGCATAAAATATATATAACCATCATGTCGTAAGATAATTGAAAATATAATAACCATAAATATTTATGTTTTATTATACCTACTTTAAACCAACAAAAATTATATACCCATAGTAAACCGCTTCGTAAACCCAACCTCACGACTCACCATATTGTCCTTCGGTAAACCCGAATCACTTACGTAAAACAATATATAATCATTGATGAAACCAACCTCACTACACCGCGTGTACAACCAATAAACCTTCGGGTAATCCCGACATCACGCCGTGGAAATACAGGCAGACCATTTGATGAAAACAACCTCAATGGCAATCGCGGGCAAACTTTCAATAAACTTTCGAAAGTAATCCCGACATCACGGCCGGAAATAATATGTAACCAGCTGATGAACCAACCTCACGACAATTACGGTAAACCGTATAACTCTAATATGTACCGAACTCAAACTCTCCGCGTACTATATGGTACATCAACTCATAACAACCAACAATCGCATCTCTACTCACATATACCTCTTCCAACGATAATCAGATGGCAACTATTTCACTGTGTAATCAAACCATTTCTTAACCAATAAATTTTCAAAATGGTTTAAAAACTCAATCCAAGTACCAAATGTTTAAATACCACAAATTTATCCATGAACTCGCAAATTTCCAAAGTATTTAAAATGTTGATAAAATCCACATGAAATGATAACTTATTTATATAAAAACGTATAATTATATTTATGCATAACCAACCGTCGATCAAATAAGTTATATATATAATATTCATTCACCCAATTATATCATAATACACCTCAAAGCATTAAACATGTAAACCACTCTCACGTAATTACGTATGCCTTTCGCCTGCCTCCCAGGATCGTTCCAGCTTCAATGAGTGCTTTTGTAATAATATAAAAACAAGTATTTAGGCTTCAATAATTTTAATCAAAAGACATTGAGTTCCCAAATGTCTTAGAATAATTTTTAGAACTATGAAATTATCTAAATCATCCCCTATAACTAATTATACAGCTTCCGCGCACCCTAGACTAAAATTGGGGCCACCCGAGGCTAATTTTCAAACAACCTTCCAATAACTCATAAAATGTCCACTCACTAATCCAACTTCAATTTTGCCTAATTTGGACCAATTGAAAATCAATTTTGTCCAAAACTTGGAAGCTTCAAGAGACTGTAGAACAAAGTAAGACTTACCTTGGTCCAAAGGTCTGGTGGCCTGGAACTCGATCCAAACAATACTAAATTGTTTTGCCAGAATTTCTAAATGGTGAGAATATGCTAAAAGGGACCACGCAGAATGAGTTCGTAGGTCCAAAATGGTGAGGGAGGTATGGGCTTCGCACCGATCAGCCAGGCAGGCGACAAAATCCGCCGACGATCGCGCGCTGCCGCCGCTACGGCCCGATTCGGGAGCCGCCCGGCCGTGGTTCGCTGTGAAATTTGGCCGGTAAAGGTCGTTGCAGGCGGCCTCCCCGGCCGGTGTGTAGCAGGCAATATCGGCGGCTCACGCAAACCCTCGCTTGGCCTGGGTAGCGTTTGAATCGACCGTCGGTCGTCGTTGTCACTTTACAACATGCACTATGATCATCGGAATCAACGTTAACATTATTATCCGCCCGCTTCCTCGCGCCACCGAACATATTAACGCCAATTTTAATCTTCGGTCGATTTTGACGTTAACCGCGAACCCGATCAACGAACGCAACAAGTTCTTCAACGATTCGATTCGCTTAATCAACGAACGCGATCAACCGGTCAATCTCGCGATTATTAATATCACGAGATGATCATCATCCACGACTCGATTGAAAGCCCATCCACGGATTTTACGATCCGCGGTCACAAGATCGATTAACTTCAACAGACGTAACGAACCGCGACGCGTTATAAGAGTCTGATGATAAACAGACGAATCCAAGAAGTTATGCCGTCCACTGAAGTTCTATCTGAACCCGGCAGATATGAGCACGTTCATCCTTCATCTCAATGACGGACCACGTCGACGTCAATCCAGATAAGATTCGACAAAAACGTCTTCGCACCATCTTTCCTGACAGAGTCCGATCATCCCATAGATCGGACACCACGTCCGCAACAAGTCGAGTCGTTTCAACCATTAACTTCCATCTTGACGTTTGATGATTCGACGGCATCGTCTGAACTCGTTGACTACGTTACACTTTCATCTACTTCAGAACACATCTTTATTCACTTTAGTCAAACTTTATATGAAATAAAGTTTACAGAATAGTCGCGGATTCGATTTGTTATATGAAGTCTCATCGCTTCCGTCTTCAGTATACCTCATGATATTCTCATCGTTCTTATGTTCGTCATAGATTTGTCAATGATCCATTTGAACATAACATTTATTTTTGTCATTCAACCCATAGTCTGTTTTAAAGAATTGGTTTAAACTCTCACAAATAGAATTCAATCAAAATTCATCCCACTCCTTCCTTCCATGATCTTTGATCTCACAGAGAATGCATATCAAATCCAACATCCTATTAATATTTTGAGTTCTTTCATTTCTCCGTTTCCTTCCGATCCATAATAATACAACACTATCTGAAACTCCGTCCAATGCTCATGTTAAAGTCAACATGATGATCAAGAGATCTGGCGCCTTGAATTTTTTCCGATCTTAATCCCCGCGCCACCACTTCCTCTTCTCGTCAAACACAACATTCGTCCAATATCACTTCCAAACTGAGACTTACCACATGTTGAAGGCGAATCACGAAACACTCACACGAGAGGATTTCGCATCCACTCAACAATGATCATCCCATCACATTCGTCACCTCAACTGTTATCATTATCACACTTAAACTCGTTCTGAATAATCCTCCCATTCAGAAATACACAACAAACCAAACATGATTTACTTATCTCCGATCCTGATAATAATTTGATATTCCAGCAACATGTTTCGCGGTTCGATGATATATATACAGGTAATGCCCAATATTGGTCTACGCCCAATCGATTCATTGATCATCAGAACTGAACATTTAATGATGCCTCCAAACCCCACCTTAACATATCAAACATTAGTCCACTACAGATGATAGAATAATATTTCACCCTTCCACTTGTCACTCCATCCCTCCATTATACCCTGAATGAACAACTTCACATCTGACTCGCATATAACTAAAAACATTTGTCTGCTTCTTCAATATATCTGATCTGTCATGTCCCATCTTTCTGATTCACTAAGGTCACTGCTTCTTTCTTCTTCTCTCTTCTTCTCTTTCTTCTTTCCTGATTAATGTTTGGAATAACTAAAACTTCATAACTGTTCCAAAAACTGAACAGTTCACAAACACTCCTCCACGAACTGACTGTTCATATGTCATCGATCATCATTTATTATGATATGTTATCAAACGAAGAGTCTCATAGATTACAGAATAAAGATTATGGCGTTATTTATTATAAATACCCTGTTCCTTCTCTGAATTTCTGTTGATCATAATTCATCTCATTTAACACGGAATAAACAACATTTTCCATCAACTAAGATTTTAATTCAAAGAATGATATTCAATGGATCACAAATAATATACTCCGACTTCCAAAGTCGGCCACACTAAGGTCATACAAAATACAAATAAATTATAAATAATTTGATTGAACCAAGAAACATGGTTTTGAATGATCTCCCTCCATTTATTAATATTTATCTGGATTTTATAACCAACAAATGATTATCATTTGTTTAAACACCATCTTCTCTATATTCATTTCAATGATTCCAGGCATTCTTCATCCAACAGCTGAGAATCAACATCTGAGATCCAATAATTACTCATAGATAAGATCTAATGTTATTTAATAAACCAAGACAAAACGATATATTCACCACTCAAAACAAAGGCGGATTAACGTTATATAAACTCCAAAGATCATAATGAGAACCTGCAGATGCCATCCTGAATCCTTCCAAACATCACTTCTTGATTTCCGTTGTGGTGTGTCTGCAGTCAGAGGCAATCATCACCTGATCATACTGACAGATCAGATTTATTGTCACAAAGTCATTCCATTCAGCATACTCAGAATATTGTTTATTTACACTGCCCATACATCATATATCCTGAGATGAAATAAAGATAAGATCCCTCCTCTTCTTTATCATCCACTGATATTTAGAATGTCGTCCCCATCTTCACCCACCCAATCCAATTCTTCCAACTCCATAAATACGCTACTTGAAAATTACTACAAAAATGAGTAATCAAACACCAATCCCTTCCCAGGGGCTTAACCTTTCCATAACTCCAGATCATAACAATGACATTATTACAAAAAAATTCATTGGAAATGTAATCAAATTGAAGAAAAGGTTTCCAGCAAATATTTTTAGTCTCCTTCAAGTTCGCATTGATGGAGCTTGATATTCAAAGATCCTGTACCTCAATATTGCAAATAAATGAATTACCGAATTTAAAAAATGGAAATCAAAACAAAAAGAAAGAAAATAAAAGTAAAAGAAGAAAATGAAAATATGTAATAAAAAGCTTTTACCTTTCTCTCACTATATGTCCTCTCTTCTCTATGTCCGTCCTTCCGATCCTTTTTCTGCGCCCATCTCCTTTTATTTATAGTCTAGTACGTTAGAGAGATTTTGGTGTGACTTAACAAGTCATCAATAAATTGTCCCGATAACAGAAAATTGTCATAACACGGTAGCATCCTTGTTTTTCTTCAGGCTTTGTTGTGGAACTGTTGCGACATTTGCTGTAGTCTTCCAGATTTTCCTTTGAAGTATTTGTCCCGACAAAGTTTGAAATATCGTGCCAATCACTTATCTTTTGTTGTCCGTATTTGTCTTGACAATTTCCTCTTTGTTTTTCAACTTTTGATCTCTGGTAAATTGTTGCGACAAATTTATAATTAACACGACAATGTTAAGTTGCTCGATGTCTTTAGAGTCAGTAGATTTTCGTGAACACTACCGCTAACCTTTCTCTTGATAATTGTTTGTGATTAAATTCTATAATTGTCGAGACAATTTTCATTTGATTCCTCAAGTAATCTCCTCATAATTGTCGCGACAACTATTGAAATGTTGCAACAAATTCTTTGTCTTCTGCCTTGTACTGTGTTGAGACAACTTTTGAAATCTCGTGACACCCTTCGCCGTTTCTCGCAAGGATTCTTCGAAATAGTTTTCGCAGCATAGTTTCAATTGTTGCGATAATTCTTCTACTAATTGCCTTTAATTTTGTTGTGACATTATTTAAATTTTCACGACATTCTATGTGACACACCCCACCCTTCCGGCTGGCAGAAGGCAGCCGCCACTGCATTAAATCCCCAAATCCTGCTAATTTAACGACTTAGAATCCTAAAGGCCGTATTCCTTGCTTATACCTCCTATAAGAATTTTTCTTTTATTGTCCCTAAGATTTGGTAAAATCTTAATGAAAACTTCTGGCAAAGATGACGGCTGCACATAGTCAAATTCCAAACTCAGAGATACATCCACCCTATAATCGTATCCAAAATATGGCAACCAAGATAACAACACATTCTCTCACAAAACTACACTATGTACATATGTTCCTTTATACAATCAAAGTATTTCCTTACACAATATTCTAATTACATCATCGATATAAATGTCGTGAGAATCTCCAATCGCCCAAATTGCCTTCGGAGGTTCAGACCGAAAATAGTTTTAAAATACAAAAATAATGAGCTAAACGAGCCTGAGTGTATGCTTTTATAAAAGGTTTTGCTTTTCCTAAAACATCTCAAAATGTAAAACTCTTTACAAATATTTTCCGTAAGCCTTACTTTGCTTTGCTAGCTTTAAAAGCTTTTAAACTTTTCTTTGTTTGTTTGCTTTTAAAAGTTTATAAAACTTTTAATACTTGCTTGCTTGCTTTGCTTTTCTTTTCTTTAAAAGCTTATAAAACCCTCATTTCTTGCTTGCTTAGAAGTTTATAAAACTTCTCAAAACTTTTTCTTTGCTGCTTATTTATCTTGCTTGAAAAGTTTCAAACCTTACAAACCTTTGCTTAAAAGTTTTCAAAAACAGAGGCCTTGGCTCAACCGCATGCTTTGAAATAAAACGGAGCCTGGCTCAACCGCTTGCTTTAAAAATCCCACGAGCTTATTTCAACTAATCGCTTTTAGCCCAAACTGGGAGCTCGTCTCAACCGCTTGTTTTAAAACTCTCCCAAGCTCCTGGCGACCTTGAACCAACAATGGTTGATTTTTCAAACCAGACATTATGCTCATAAAACATCAACCACTGTAGGCCTATTTTGCCATCAGACTTCAGTGAATATCACTTAGAAGTCCAATGACTCAGGTTTATGGGCTGACCCCGTCCGCATCACCTTTTTTCTCCTATGAATATGGTGGAATTTGACCTAGGTCGCCATCACCATAATTTGGGCTTAGAGCTCATAATCTTTATATATACTCCCGTACGCGTTGAATGCCTCTTTAACGCATGATGTATGTCCTAAGTTTGCCGGACCAGGCAAAACTACAATGCATGTATGAGATCCTAACACCACCGCACGCATTTAATAATTGATCATTATTTGTTTAGAACTAGAATAAATGCTTTTTACAAACATTCTTGCTTGCTTGCTTGCTTGTCAGTTTTGAAAATGGAAGGTTTTACAATTTAAAACCATTTGCTTTTGCTTGCTTGAAAAATAGTTTAATTATTCAAAACCATTTACTTACTTGCTTGCTTGCTTTGAAAATGGTTTTACAATTTAAAACTAATGCTTGCTTTCAATTATGGTTTGTCTCAAAAACCATTTGCTTGATTTCAGAATTTCATTGTTGCTTGAAAATAGTTTGAACTCAAACCATGAAATACCAGCGCAAAAATAGCTTTATAATAATAATAATAATACACTTAGCAGATTTGGAAATGAGTTTAGAACACTCACCTCTTGCTTGCTACAAACTTGAGCACGCCCATAATCCTTCCCGCCTTTGCTTTTAGCCTACACACTGATGTAATAGATCACACACACAAGACAACTACAATTTGAACACTTTCATACACAATTAAATTTTCAGAAAAGGCCCCAAATGCCATTCACAAAAGATATGGCTAGATTCTAGACTTATAGACTTCCATATAGTCTAAAACACCAAAACATTTCAAAATTTGTCGGACTGTTCAATAAAACTCGGAATTTAACCTCAAAACCGTCCAAAAACAGTCCCAAAAATTCAGTCCATACTGTCCGAAAATAGTCCGAAAATTTCCTAAAAATTCCTAAACTCACTAAGGGAATTTCAACTTAAATTTATGGCTTCTCTGAAGAAGATTCCCAGTTTCATTATATAGTCTTTAGGTTCGAAATAACACAACAAGTAGGAAAATCTCCCACCTCTTCAAAGTTTGAACAAAAGCCAAGATTTTATGTCCACTAGAGCCCTGTCACAGAAATACTTACCTTACCCGGGTCCGAAAAGTGCGACCACTAGAATGTGGCATAGATCTCAGAAAACTAAAAATTTGGGTTTTTCAGATATTTAATTCGAATTCCTGAAACTGTTTTTAGTACTCACGTAGTCCTCGTCAGAGAAAGACTTTCTCCAAAGCATCCTAATAAATCCGACGGTCGATTTCCAGAATTATATACATTTAATAGTAATAAAACTAAAAATTTTCTCTCCTCCCTAATTCCCATGATGCGTCCGTCAGCTGCATCCTTTTCTTTGATGTTTTGTGTTTTTTTTAATCCCCATGTGGACCCACATGTCCTTTTTCTTTTCTTTCTCCTGGTCTGCTTTCTACCGAAACAAATTTTATTTTGTCCCGTTTCAATTTTTGTTTATTCTTAAATTAATATTTTGATATACTCCGTCTATTTTTCGAATTTTTCAAAATCCTGCTGTTTCACTCTTTCTTTATCTCCAGAGTCGTAAGTTCAGAAAATATTCAATTATCTCTAATTTAACGAACTTTTCTAGGTTATTAGATTTCTCAAGGAGACGAATCTTATCGATTTAGTCCGTTTCTGGCTATCCAGATCTAGAGAATTTCGAGACTTCCCCTAACTATATTTTATACTTATTATTATTATTTAATATTAAACTTTCATTAATTATACTTTTCACCCTCAACTTTCTCTAATTGTAATCCAACTTTTGAAATTCCTACTATACCCATCTCTAACTTGACTATGCCTTTACATATCCTTTTACAAATGATAATTGTACTTTGTTTTATACCAAATTCGTTCCAAAATTTATAATTTCCTAATTTACCTCCAAAATACTACAACGTGACACACTCGAGACTTTATACACCCCTTACAAAGATCACGCATCGTACACTCTCTGACTCGGGTGTTATAATTATGCTTGCCTTGGCCAATTTAGCTGCTTTTCTTGCTTCTTTTGCTCTTAACCCCTTATTAAAACACTGACTTGTATAAAGGATTCCTTTATAATTTAGCACTCAAATTGAACATTAAGGTCTCAAATATGCATAGAAAACACTCAAAAAGATGATTTTCACACTCATCAAACTCCCCCAAACTAAAGTTTTGTTTGTCCCTAAGCAAAGAAAAGACTCATTGTTTGTCCTTAAGCAATTTAGACCGACTTTAAGGCCATTTTTCTTCTCAATCATATTTTCAGACATATCAGCAATTTGGATTCAGTTAAATGTCAGTTGTGATATCAATTCCAACTAAATTTTAATCCAAGAACTTAAATATTTTCAACTGCATCAATCCAACAAACAGATAATTCATAGAGTGTAAACAACTATAGTTCTTGACCTCTGATGTGAGAGTGTGTGTTGGTCTTCCCTTTATGACATATTTTCAGGTTAGATAACCTTATGAGACATATTGTAAAAGAATGGAAGTCTCTTTAGAGTGGCTTAGGTCCCATAGGCTTGTTGGTCTCTCCACTAATTTAGGCATAACAGGACCTTCAAGATCAAATAGGTCTTCTAGGCTTGTAATGTATGACATTACTGATAAATTGATCGATGATTATCTGGTGCCACTCCAAAGTGACTATTCAACATTTTTCTTCAAACTTTTCATCCTTTATGTTCTACTAAAAAAAAAAAAAAAAAATCCTTCTAGCACCCCCTAACTTGGTTTTGTGCATCTTATTGCATACTCTCCATTGTGGCCTTTCTTTTCACCACTTTCTACTTTGAATTTAGTATTTTATTCCAGAAGCTCTTTTCTTTTCATTTTGTTTAAGGTTTTGGGAATGGTTCAATGTTTTGCCTTTAAGCTTTCTACCACCCTTATGTTTGGTTATAACTCCCATAACGCTGACATTAGGTACTAGTAGAATGACCCTAAGAACTAACTATTCCAGAGGAAGCGGATACAAGAAAAACACATTGTCTTCTGTGTAAATTTATGCCTTTTCAACCAATTTTATGTCACAGCACCACTTTGCAGACATCTTTACTCGGTTGATCTTCCTTTCACATCCCTAATTCTTATCCTTTTTCACATTCCAAAATTGTATTCCCCCAAACTTGTCCTCTTGATTACTTTTCATGCATTTATCTTGCAATTTGGGCAAACAAAGGGTTCTTTACTGAAGGATCAGATTTAAGGTAGGGTTAAGGTTTTTCATGTGGCTTTGATGATAAATCGTTTTTTATGCTCAAACATGGCATTAGGGTGAGGTAACATATATATGATATCTAAGGAGCTGAGGCATTCTAAGGATGACCTAAATCATTTCCTATCAAGTTATGCTTATGATTTCATACTGAATAACAATATAACGTTTTAGGACCTTTTAAGATCATTAAAATTATATGAACGTGAAGGTGTTCTTAACCCAAGCATAATCAGTTTTTAAGGTACTAATGACAATGTGCATGGTTTTAGTCATCATTTAAATTGTACTGTTCAAGCAAGTTAGAATTATCACCTTTATCAACATTGTCATTAATTTAAGTCTTCAAGCAGTCTAGAATTTCAGCCTATTTGTCATTAACATGATAACTTTTCAATTATGTTGAAATCATTCATCAATTTCATCACACTTTTGGTTCTAAATAGGTTATTGTATAGTAAAATTCAGTTATATTTTTGATTCAACAATTCATTTCAGTCCAATCATCATAGCATAAGTAACTCAACAACAATCATCCTAATTTAACAAAATAACCAAACTCACAATCTTCAACATTTAGAATATGTACTCATATGCAAAAATATTCTAAAACAAAGACAATTTGGTAATGTCTATTGAAGAGACTTCATTATATTTATGAAAAATTACAAAAGAGTTTTTAGGATAAAAATAATGGCAAATACAAAGAGAGACTCATTGGTTTAGGTTTTCCCGAGGTCGGGTCTCCGAGAATGCCGCTGGTTCTCAAGTACAAAACAGGTGGAGGTGGATGACCGATAAATAAATATCATTGCCATTTCCCTCAATAGCTCATCTTGCTTCTAAAGCTTAGTGCTTCCATTGATCCCCGTCTTGAGGTGATCATGAATGATTTGAGACTGCTTAACCATAATTCGGCTTCCTGCTTGACAATGTATCCATGATAAATCTCATTCTTTTCCTAAAATATTAGAAAATCATTCTCTTTTTTATCTGCCCGCCGCAGGCTCACCCTACTTTAATTCTTCTCTCCACACTGACCCTCTCCTCCACTGCATCTCTTCCATTCTAGATCTCTCTGTCTAATTGCCTCATCTAGGAACTGGTCCCTTCTTCTGATTTCATCATCAAAGTGTTTATCCCTTCTTTGCAATTGAGCTTTAAACTGAGAGTCTCTTTCTTTCATGTTATGCTCCATTTTACTCAACATCTCCATAATATATGCATTGTTGATGTTGCCTGAGCCTTTCAAATTCTTGCTCTCATTCTAATATGTCAGCATCTATATACCTAAACTGGGTTGGCACTTCTTTGCCTTTAATCTCTTTTTTTCATTGTGCTTACCACAACTGCTTGTTCATTCTGCTCATTGTCTCTTCTTCCTTCTTCAATTTCTTTCAATTTCCATTTGCCCTTGTCTAATGAAGGTTTTGTTATGGTAGTGAGGGTGAGTGGAGAGGTCTTAGGGAATCTTTCTTTTTCTTTTATGTTAAACTTGACCCCTCATTTTATGCATAGATAGGTTATGATAACTGGATGGGGCATGTGACCCTTGAAATTGTTTTGGTTTCTCAGAATTGATCGTTCAATGAGCTTTCCAAAACTGATCTTGAGCCCCTTCAGAATGGCATGCAATAGGATTGCTTCTTCTTGCCTCACTGTGTTGACATGCTTTGATGGAATTAGTACTGAACCGAGGAAGTAAAACCACACTTTCGCTTCTCAGAAGATCCTCATTATTGATTCATGGGAGTCTTCTGTTTTCTTCTACTCCCTTTTTACCATCAGCTAAGAATTTGCAAATTTCAGCTGGAGTTCTTCTTCACCAATTCACCCATCACCAACTTTTCTAACTCAATATTTGATTGATGTCATAGTTCTGGAATGAGACCTTACTTCCCCCTTACATAAGACTAGTCTCTTTTTTATCTAACATATTAGCATAGAATCTCTCTATTTATACACACTTATGGTATGTGTTACATATTATACTCTATCCTCTCTTCTCGATGTTCTCTTTGAATGGTGAGATGAATTCCTTGAAACCTCTCTATGCAATGAATTCTTTCTTTAGAATCTTTTTCTCCTTTATCTCATATTCTTTATAAGATAAGAATTCTTTAATTTCCTTTCCAATGCTTTGTTTCTCTTCTTCCTCTCTCAACTCTTTCCTTTTCCTCTCTCAACCCCTGCTTTCTCATTTCTGCAATTCTTTCCAACTTTCTTCTCCGTTAAATGTAGTCACAAGCTTGAAAGTTGTTTCCTTTTCAGTTTAGCAAATTCTTCCATGATCTCGTTCAGATTCGGGATCAACATTTGTTGCTCAGACATTTTTATGAAGGATGGTTTAGGTTTAGGGTTTAAGATTGAAAAGGATTTGTCTGGTTTCTAACAGTCAGAAATAGGAATACTGATTTGGGCTTTTCAAATTCTCTTTTATATAAGGCTAGAAATATTTAATCGCAATTAATTGTTGCAACATAGAATTTTACGTTATATAATCGACTTGACAAAATATGAAAATAATCTTTGCAACCAATAATTAAACTTACGAGGCTAAAAAAGAATGTTGCGACAAATTTTTAAATGCTGTGATAATTAATTTAGTTGATTCTATAAAAAATGTCAGACTAAACAAGTTGGCCTTATAGTTTGAAAAATTGTCGTGACAAATATTTTCTTGTCGTGGACAAATGGATTATAAGTATAAAGATCGTGTTGAGATAGGTTGCATTAACTAATTTGTTTTACGCTTAAAGAATATGTCACAAAAATTATACTTTGATCACAGTTCAAATCACCCAAAATGCTACACAATTCTCAATTTTCACACAAGGCAACATACATAATTTCAAATCACAACAAATCATGCTTGTCAACACAAATTGATCATGAACTAAGCATTTCAATTCAAGCATGGACAATTAAGTTCAATTTTCTCACTTCAACAAAATATTGAATTGTAAAATAAAGAAAATGACTACTAAGAAAGCCAATTGAAATTTCGCTGCATTTGTCGAGCATGCTTTTTTCTTCATTTAGCATCTCACTCATCGATCAAGCCGCTCATTAACAATAACCCAAATTAATAATCAGCTTTATCTTGGAAAATATAAATGATAAAATCCCAAAATGAAATCAAACTATCAAGCAAACTAACTAAAATAAGAGAAACAACCAAGTGATGGAAAGAAAAATATTTTTCTTGGGTTGCTTCAAGAAGTCAGCTTCAATTTTATGTCCTTAGCTGGGGATATTGATATAAAGATGCAATCTTTTTAGCAAATCTCTTCCAAATTATAACCTAGATTGTTCTTCATTTATTGTTCCCCCAATATAGTGTTTCAATCTTTTGAATTATTCTGTTTTAAATTCATTTTCTAACTTTGGCTAATGTAATCGCTACAAATAGGTGGGATTACACTAATCGGTGAAAGAACTGATCACTTCGATTTGGGCTTCCTTGGAAAAAGTCTGAACTTTAGCCACTTGCTGCGCTCTAGCCAATTCGAATGTAGAACTTGATTTTATACTTTGTTCATGAAATCATTTTGTTAAAACACATTTCATATAAATATACATATATATATATATATATATATATATATATATATATATATATATATATATATATATATATATATATATATGAATATATGATAATACATTTAATACATTCATTGATTTGAGAAATATACATCATATCATTTCAAGATGGCCCATATCTATTATATAGTAAAACATATTGATACAAAATGGCATTCCATGCCTTTCCAAAACATTTACAAAATATTACTGCAGTTCACTCCCTTGCTATCCAAGAAGACTTAAACATCTTTGATTTCCATAAAAATAATCACATGATATCATGAAATGAAGTGGTATGCAAGGAAATGCTTTTGTATACTGAATCAGATGACGGTGACTCAATGCTCGATGGTCTTCGCCTTGCCATAATCAAGATAGGTTCTAATGCAGAGAATTAACGCTAGCTAAGCATTTTCATGCTTAGTGGTTCTTACGCTCTATTCTTTACAAAAACAATCACAAACATATATATGTGCATATAAATAATATTCAGCTACAGGCATACATTACTCGTCACAACTACATTCAGGATATTTTCCAAACAACATTTCAACATACCGCTTCATGTGGATTGTACACAAATAACTGATCAACCAAATATTGAACACATCTACCAAAGACTATTTAGTCCTCAACAATGGCGCCAAAAAATTGTTAAGACCAAAACTAATCAACCAAATCTTCAATACAGCTACCAAAGACTATTCTGTCACGCCCGATTCCCCAGGTCCAAACCTACCATGACTAACTCAGTTGTAAGAAACAGAGAATGGATTTGAGCTTTTAGTCATGCCAGAGCTTAACTTATAATTGTAGTATACAACAATTTTAGAATAACTGGTGTTATATGCTACAAAGAAACGCTACCACCTAATGGTAATTCATAAAATCTCTATACACATATATAAGTCCCACCATTTATATAATTACTTATATATGATATATCTATGCTAAAGACGAGATTGCGAAAATGCGGTCGTGGTAAGATCACCTATCTCTCGAGATGGTCCGAATCACGCGTGGAATGTCCGCCCTTTATCTCCTCTTCAAGACCTACAAGGATTGAACACTGCATAAGCTTTACGCCATGTTCGATACGACAAACACCACTAACGTCAAAACGCCGCCAATATCTTTTACATCATTTTTCATTATACAATCGTCTTATCGGCGTGACTTCAATCATCCGCATGCAGATTTTATTCTTTTCATTCTGTCGCTATCTCGTCCATATTTACTTCTTCTATTTCGCCTTTTTAGTTATGGCGTCGTAAATCCCAGATCATGTGGCGATAGACAACCAACAGCGCTAAACGTTTATGAAGCAATGCAATTCGTAATATCAAGTCGCGCTAAATTCATACAGAGTAAATCAAACGGTTACTTTACATATTAGACTCTTATCATTATCGCTGCCAAAGCCATTAATCAACTCCCCTTTAGAAATTACATTTCATGATCCGATGCCCGCAAATCCTTTTTGCCGCTTTACAAAATTTTCATTAAAGTGTCGCGACCAATCCCTACTTGACTCATGCATCCGTTTGAGCCCCATGATCTGACAGTTTAATCAAAACATTGATTTGCCTATTAAATTTTTGATTTAAGGTAACATGTGAATCTCAACTCTCGACTTCCTGACCTTGCTTGGCGTAATCCAAGTCGAGCCTCTAGCTTACTCGACATTTTCAATTATCTTTCCAAACATGTTGTTTATGTTATTCTATTTCGTACCTTTTAATTGCTTAAAGTACTTCTTTTCGCAACTTAAGGCCATTTACAAATTCAAAAGATCTAACTCTCATACTTAATAACATGCATTTACAAATAATGCCATTTTATCCACATAAACTCATGCTACCACTCGCATGCTTTCATTCTTATGCATCATTTATAATATCACAACATGCATTTTCAATGCACAATCCAATTCACAATCTAATTTACGATTTAAGCATACACAAAATCCCATTTACACTCGCCATTGTTGGTTATTTCCCACTTGACTATTTAATTACATTTCTGACGGATTCCGCTTTTAATGAATCCCCGGCATTTATCATTCAGAAGTGTGTGTCACACATTTACAATCTGGTCTCCCATTATGACGATGTCGCTTTGGTGCACCCCGATTACGTGGTATCAATTATTCTAGTTTCTCCCATCACAGATTCGATGTCATTGGCATCCCATGTGGCATCAATCGTCGCCATACGCCATCATGACGGATCCAGCTGGTGAATCCCAAAGCGTGATATTTCTTCACACGCCGCCACTACGACTTTGATTTGTTTCATTGGTATCCGCCAAGTGTAAACACATTGGAAAATTTCTGGGTGCCTTCGTGACTCCGATGTGGATCGTGCATCCCGCCAGCGGCTCATTCGATATATCAACTAATTCACATTTATGACGATTCCGCACGAATCCCGCCTTATCATCATTCATATTCATTCGGTTTTCAAATATCCCATTCTCAATTTCATAATCACTTCGTGATTATCTTTTCTTAAAGATATACTCAATCTATGTACATTATTTCATAAACTCATTCACATATTCATTCACGTATACTCATTCATGTATATCATTCATAACATCATCACGTGTTCATTCACGTATACTGTCCATGATACCATTCATAACACTTCATTCACATTATTCATTCTAATGCGATACTTCCCATTCATGTGATACTCATCTATAAATACCATTCATAAATTCACACGTACTCATTCATGTATACTTATTCATAAATACTATCTATTATTCATTCAATGATACTCATTCATGTATACTTATCTATAAATACTCATTCATTATATCTATCACGTATACTCATTCATGTATACTCATTCATAAATACTCATCATATATGCCTTCATGTATATACTCATTCATACACTATCTCACATATTCACTCATGTATACTCATTCATGTATACTCTATCATTTGTTATCATTTTCTCTCGGTTATATGTGATAATAATCATATATCACTTAACCATTATGTGTTCATGACATATTGCCTCTCATGTTCAATCATGTTTCAATTGCTTACTTTCATTTTCCATAATCATTTTCATGTTTCATGAACACATCTACATTCTTCATTTCTACATTTTCCTTGTTTCCATGCCTCTATTCCAGTATGGCACTTTATTTCTGTGAAGTATGATGTATGTGTGGAATCACACCTCATTCATATATTCTATTCTCTATGAATCTACTTTACTTAGGAAGTGAATCAATCCAATCGGATCATCCAAACTGTGCCATGCATTTCATGCTAAATCTAGTCGGTTTACCCGGACAAATTAGAACAGTTCGTATTACTAATTTTTCCATCTAATTTCATGTGTTTGACTCTAGGTAATTGTACTATTTTAAATATAAGGTGCTATGGTCTTCATTCCAACTGAATCACCCAATTCGGAGCACCGAAACTCAAGTTACGTCCGAAACAACCCGGACTACTCTATGTTCAAAACTGAAATCAGAATTTGGCTTGCACATGGCCCCACTTTGAGTGAATTTTTAGGCCACTTTGGATCAGAATTTGGTGATTCCTATTCTTTAAGGTTTGTTCTCCTTGAAGTCTATTTTACGTAGCCACTTGAATCACTTAAATCGGATAAGAAATGAGCAAGTTATGGCCAAAATACAAAAGCGGTCGGCGAACGAGCCGGCCAGTGTACCGGTACACCCTAAAGTGTACCGTACACGGTCAGTAAATGACCAGAACACAATGTCTTTTGTACATGTTCAAAGTGTGCCGGAACACATGACTTCGAGAATGCCCAGAATGTGTGTTTTTGTCCCATTTTTCCATATTTTGATACTCAAAGCAACTCTACACTTCAAACACACATCAAAACCATTTCCAATTCACCTTGGAATCTCTTTTATACTCAAATCATCTTTCAATTCTTATCTTATGCACTCTATTAAACTCAAACATGTTTTCTATTCATCTCTTATACAAAGCCTAGGGTTGTACTCAACTTGACTTCAAAATCTGGATCACACTCAAACTAGAACAAGAACAATTGTTTTCATACTTTACATAACCTTAAAACCCAAAAACACAAGTAATGAGAACTCTAGGTCCTCTCATAGCAAAACCCTAAGAGAAACAAGGGTTTCCCGCCATAAATTCATTCTAGGGTTAGGTTTCCCACAACCCACAAACATATATCTAGACGAGGAAATCCATACAAACCATATAGTTCCATACCAAAATCGAGTTCCATACCTTTTTGGGCTTGGCGCGCTAACTCTTGCTTTCTTCTCCTTCTCTTCCTCTTCCTCTTCTTCTTCCTCTCCCCTTCTCCTCTCATCATTCACGTTTTTTGGTCTCTCAAAATGAGAGACCAATTACTCTTATTTAACCTTTTTGCTAAGGCCATGTTTGGCCTTGACATTTCAACATTTTCTCATTTTGCATAAGCCATTTTATTCTCTTCTATTCTCAATTTGCTTACACATTTTATACTTTGGCATGCCATCTTTCACAATTTTCATAATTTCATATCAACTTATTGATTTATGCCATTTATGTCCTCAAGTAGTAAATTACATATTTACCCTTGGCTTTAATATTAATTAGGGTCTCGTTTTATTTCCCGAAAATTTCTATTTAGCTTATAATATACCCTTAACAAGTCCAAAAACTACTAGGGTATATTTGAGTGATACATGTCGATCTTAACATGGTGCCCGAAGCATTTACGATTTTGACATGACTACCAAAGACTAACTAAAGTCCCCAGCAACAGTGCAGAAAACTTGTTGACCAATTTTCAATATACAAAATTCTCTACAGTCTTTCTTAGTTTTTTTTTTTTTTTTTTTTTTTTTTTATTTATTGAAAATGCCCAACAATAGTCGCGCCCATGTCTGTCTTGTTTTGGGACTTAGAATTTATCTTCTTGGTTTTTCTTTATTTAAAATACGAATAAAAAATGCAGATTGGTCTAAAAATATAAATTGCTGCAAGTGGACAATTAAGTCAGAGTTATCATTCCCACGAGGATCGATATGAGAATCTATATATCGTGACATTGTTAGTCTATGTCGCGACATAGTAGCATCATTTTTGTCGTAGGTTCTGTTGGAGCTTTGTCACAACATTTTTTCAATATTTTGCATTTTCTCCCCTTTTAAGTTTGTTGCGACATTTTTGGTTTATGTCGCGACACAATTTCTTCCTTATGCAATGTTTTTTTTGTCATGACAAAAAAATTTCTATCATTTACATATAGTTCTTGTACTTAAAAGCTGTCTTATGTCGCGACATGCCAAACCTTTAGCTTATATTAGTATGTCGCGACATAAATTTCAAATTTCGTGACATACTTTTCATATTTCTACAATTTTTTTATGTTGCGACAAACAATTTCTATGTCGTGACATAGTTCTCATTCTTCTGCTCTGTGTCACGACAAACTTTGAAAATGTCGCGACATTTTACAGTTCTCTTCCAGGGGCTCTTTGTAAAATATGTCACGACATAGTTATGAAATGTCACGATATTCTTCATTGTTCTCCTAGGTTGTTCAATTGTTGCGACATATTATGCTGCCTTTCTATTGTCGCGACAAACTTTCAATTGTGCTCAGCTAATGGTATTATATGATTGTCGCGACAAAGTTTCTTAATGTCACGACAAAGTTCAATAGAATTCCCATGCATTTCTCTTCAATATTGTAGCGACATAAAATTATGATGTCGCGACATAAATTTAGTTGTCTTTGCCTAATATTCTTTGTCGCGACAAACATTAAAATGTCATGACAAAGTTCTTTTATTTACAAAGGAATTCTACCGATTCTTTGTTGCGATAGAGAATTTATTGTTGCGATAATCCTCTGGCCATTTGCTCATTTCTTTGTTGCAACAATTTTTTGTTTTGTCATGACAATAGTCGCTTCTTCCCTTTAGCCAAATTTGCTACTTTTTCTTGCTTTTCTGCTTCTTTTCTCTAAAATCCTGCAAAACACAAATTTGGGTGAATACGTCATAATTTGACATTTAAATTGGACATTAAGCCTTAAAATATTCATGAAAAATGGGCTTAAAATTAGATGAGTTTTAGACTCATAAGTGATCAATGCAATATTTATATATATATAACATTTTATACTAGTTTAACATTCATTCATTTTATCTCACATATAAAAACATGATAATTTACATCTTTCATGCTCGCATATACTAGTATTTTCGTCACAACACAATTCACACGTTTATTAATAATTTGCCCTTAAAACGAATTTAACTGAAATTTTCGGTGCAGAGGATAACGGAATCACTGACACGGTCCTGCTAGGCTGCTAGTCGGTTTAATACTTTTAATAACTCAGTATTGTCTCTTTGGGCTACGGATTGGTTATTTTTACATTACATTTTTGTGCGCACTATCGATACTATCCCGCTAGGCTACGAATCAATAGGTCACTATAAAACATATCATTCGAAAATACTGCTACATTTATCCTTATTGGTTTACCAATCTATCTCTAACTCGAATATGACGGCTAACATTCTCTTAAGGGCATTAATAATTAGTCATAGTAAAAGTTGCTAGATTATATTCCGCAGGAATTCCCACAATAATGCAAGTTTACAACCAATATGCCTACTTTACCACTATGTTAACTATCTGATTAACCCATTTTAAAGCAATTTATTCAAGTCAATAATTATGCACACAAAAGCTACACATAATCTCCTTAGAAACTATCTTGCATTTGGCCATAATCCAATCACTCTTTCTTCATTTTAACTCACTTAACACATGAGTTTTATGCACTATTTCAATTACACCAAACCTTTAATAGATTTGGAAACATAATTTAAACACATACATGCAGTAATTTTGCACCAAAATTGAACCATACACACCAATACACATTCGACTACACATGATTCATGCATTAACATACATTGCCTTCCCTTTTTCATGTTAATCCACTTGAGATCAATTAACCAACAACTAAACCAATTTATTTATGGTTCAAACCAAAAGCACACATGTAGATTTTATATCAACGCCCGGGTTTGATGACAAAATAAACACAACACGAAACAAGAAGGGGAAATGTGAAGAACAAACCAAAAGAGTTGCTGATTCTTGTCTCATGTTCTTTGAATCTCGATTTTTGCTTAGGTTTTATCATCACCAGCCCCTAATCCATCAAAAATACATCACACATGATTCATGCATTAACATACATTGCCTTCCCTTTTTCATGTTAATCCACTTGAGATCAATTAACCAACACTCAAACCAATTTATTTATGGTTCAAACCAAAAGCACACATGTAGATTTTATATCAACACTTCAAGTTTGATGACAAGATAAACACAACACCGAAACAAGAAGGGAAATGTGAAGAACAAACCAAAAGAGTTGCTGATTCTTGACTCCTGTTCTTTGAATCCCAATTTTTGCTTAGGTTTTATCATCACCAGCCCCTAATCCATCAAAAATACATCACAATCAAAGAACAAACAAAGAAAAAATCGGTAAATATATCTTAGGGTTTTTGTGAGGTTGATTTCTACCCAATACACCCATATTTTACCCAAACTTCCTTGAAAATAATATCTATGTGAGTATATTTTAATTAGAAATTGGAATCATCTCATACGGGATCATTACAACAACTTATGGCCAAAACACCAAAGCGTACCAAAGCAGGAGGATAGCAACAACTTACCCTAGTATTTTTCACTTCAGTCTCAAAAATAGGGGACTTAGGGTCAGGTTTTCTTCTTGGTACCTTATATAATTTTGTATTTGTACCTCTTAGGGTTCTTTCCCAACTTGAATCACTCAATTTGGATGACTAATGGCTAAGTCTATGGCTAAAACAAAAACATGACACAACCTAGAAATTTTCCTATTTCTAGACTTTGTTTTGGTCCATCTCAGAAACACTAACATAGCTACTCATTATGGACTGCTTTAGGTCTCTATTTATTTTAGACAGTTTCAGCCATGATTCTTACCATCTCGGATGGAATCATCCAATTTGGAGTTCAAGAGGCCAAGTTATGGCCAAAACAAAAACATGAGTTTTAGATAAAAAAAATTTTGACAGCAATTCCCTTCAAAACCTATACATCTCTTTTTACACTTCTTGGTCTTTAAGACCCCAAAATAAAAAAAAACAAACAATCCAAAGCAATACAACTCCAATTCAAGAACAAATTACCCAAAGAGGGAAGAGTTAGGTTCTCCCTAAGCACAAAAATGAAAATGAGGTAGGACTTTCCTAACAATCAAAAGAGAGAATCCATACCTTGCTTTCTTCTTAAAACCTTCCAATCACTTCCTTTTTCTTCTCTTTTCTTGCAAAACTTTGAACAAATGGAGAACAATCACCAACAATGGCTCATCTCAAGAACCCATAACCCAAGCTCTCTCCACGCTTTTCAGCGTGAAAAATACCCATTCTAAGACCAATTTTTGGTCTTATCCTCTCATCCATTACAAGGCCTTGTTTGGCTATCTCATTTTGGATTTGTTTTCTCATTTTTTCATTTTAGTCCTTCTACTTATTCTAATTACACTTCACTTATCAATATTCATATCACCTAAAACCAATAACATAACAAATAGAATAATAAAAAAAAGAAAAAAAATGGCATAAAATAATAAAACAAAATTTCATTTTTAAGGGCGTTACATATGCCAGTGGGACTAAAGGTTCTCCCCACCTTGAACTCTTTTCTTAGAATTTACTCTAGTGTACCACCTCTTAGTCTTGTCATATATATGGTCTGGCCTTAGCTTTATCACATGCTTCATTCCTTAGTTCTTCCGATTCATTCATACGGAGGAGTCTATTTTCCTTACTTGACTTGGCAATCAAAGTTCTACTTTCTTAATTCCACATAGCCTTATATTTTTAGTTCAAGGAAGAAGATGACAAGCCTTTCCAAACACAATTTTGTATGGGGACATCTCAATAGGAGACTTGTAAGTAGTTCTATAGGCCCACAATGCATCATCTAGCTTTATTGACCAATCCTTTATGCCCGTGTTCACTGTCTTCTCAAGTATATTCTTTATCTCCCTATTGAATATCTCTTCTTGTCCATTTGATTGAGGGTGGAAGCCAAACCCATAGCATGTCTTACTCCATATCTACTCAAGAGTTTTGCAAACAGTTTGTTAGCAAAATGACTTCCCTCATCTCTGATAATTGTTCTTGGGGCTCCATATCTATTAAGTATGTTTCTTTGAACAAACCCCTTGTTTTGGCATCATTTCTTTGACAAGCAATAGCTTCAACCCATTTGGATACATAATCCACAACGGAGAATGTAAGATTTCCGAATGATGGTAGGAAAAGATCTGCAAATCTAAACCCCATACGCCAAAATTTACACCACTGGGTTCCCTTGTAGAACCTCTCATTTCTTATTTATCGCTGCCATTCTCGACATTTGTCACAATGTTGGACCCATTCATAACTATCTACAGAAAATAATGTTGGCGGTAGAATCTGATTGGTGGAGAATCTTACAGGTTGTCCTATCTAAAGTTACCGAAATTGACCTCCATATTGTGATGCATGACATTTGTCTAAGATCTTAGCTTGCTCAATCTTAGGTACACACCTCTTGATAATCTGATCTGCCCCTTTTCTAAATAGCAATGGGTCATCCCATATATAGAATCTAGCCTTTGTTCTCAATTTCCTTTTCTGTTGAAAGGTGAGTTCTAGTGGTATAATACCACAAGCTAAGTAGTTCACTAGGTCAGCATACCAGTGTACTTGAACTGGTACCTGAAATAGCTGCTCATCAGGGAATTCAATCCATTTTTTTATCTTTAGTAAGCTTCTCTATCCTTGATAAGTGATAAGCTATCACATTATCACTGGCCTTCTTATCCTTGATCTCTAAGTCAAATTCTTGTGACAATAAGACCCATCTGATTAGTCTAGGTTTGGCATCCTTCTTTGCCATTATGTATTTAATTGCTGCATGATCACATGCACTATGACATGAGATCCCAATATATATGGTCTAAACTTCTCACAGGTAAAGACCATTGCTAACATTTCCATTTATGTAGTTGAATAGTTTTCTTGAGCCTCATTGAAGGTCTTGCTAGCATAATATATAGCTCTGAAAATCTTTTCTATTCTTTGCCCCAAAACTGCTCCCATTTCATAATCACTAACATCACACATAATCTCAAAGTTCTTACTCCAGTTTAGTGTTTCCATAATGGGAGCTATGATCAATCTAGCTTTTATCTCTTCAAATGCAGACTTGCGTGCTTCATCAAATTCAAATTTGGCATCTTTCTCAAGCAGTTTGCATAGTGGTTTTGCTGTTTTGGAAAAATATTTGATAAATCTCCTATAGAACCCTACATGCCCCAGAAAACTTATGACTCCCTTTACTGTAGTTGGTGGCATCAAAGTTCTAATCCGCCAAATCTTGCCTTGATCTGCGCTGACCACAGCCCCGGAGATTTTATGCCTCATTACAATTCCCCCAGTTAGCATAAAATGACATTTCTCTCAATTAAGAGCCATGTTCTTGTCCTTGCACCTCTTAAGTACCAAAGATAGATTCTCCAAGCAATTCTCAAAACTGGAACCATAGAGAGAAAAATCATCCATGAATATCTCCATAATCTTTTCTACCAAGTTTGAGAAAATAGACGTCATACATCTATGAAAAGTGGCAGGAGCATTGCACAGTCCAAAAAGCATCCTTCTGAAAGCATAAGTTCCATAAGGAGATGTGAAAGTAGTCTTCTCTTGGTCTTAAGGTGCTATGGCTATGGATTGGCCACTTGCCTAAATATCCATATAAAGCGATAATGGGATGTCTACGGTCGATCCAACATTTGATCCGCATAAATGGCAAAGGATAACCCTCCTTTAATTTTTGATGTTAACTTCACCGTAATCTATACAAACTCTCCATCCTGCCACAGTTCTTGTAGGTATCAACTCATTTTTTTCATTTATGATCACTGTCATTCCACCCTTCTTGGGAACCACATGCATTGGGCTCACCGAAAGGCTGTCTAATATGGCATGTATGAATCCAACATTTAACCATTAAGGACCTCCTTCCTCTCCACTTCCTTCATTACTGGATTTAATCTCCTTTGGTGTTCTATGGAACTCTTTGCATTATCCTCCATGAGGATTTTATGCATACATATAGATGGGTTGATCCCCTTTAGATCTTCCACTAACTAAGCTATTGCTTCTTTATGCCTTCTAAGAATCTCTTTCACTTTTTCCTCCTTTTTAGTAGTCAAATATGTTGCTATTATCATAGGTTTGGACTTTTCTTCACCTAGAAATGTATATTTCAGGTGCTTAGGTAATTCTTTCAGGATTAGCCCTTTAGAGCTCTATTATGCTTCCTGCACCTTCCTTTCTCTACTTAGATCATCTACACTTCTTTCATTTAAGCTTAAAACAGTTTCCTTTAATTCCTCACTTGTATTCTGATTTTGGCAATCCAGGTTTTCTTTGTATAGTGAGTTCAACATGCATTCCTCAAGTGGATCTTGGTTCATATAACTATCATTCTGCTCTTTACTGATAGGAATCACATTATCAATCCTCATGCACTAAGCTTTCTCAAATTTAGATTGTTTCAGACTCTGATTCAGATTGAAGTGTATTTCTTTTGTGCCAACTCTTAAAATAAGCTCTCCATTCTTTACATCTATCAAGGCTACACCTGTAGCTAGAAATGGTCTACCAAGCAAAAGTGGTATTTGCTTGTCTTCTTCTATGTCAATTACCACAAAGTCCATTGGGAAAATGAACTTTCCCACCTTGGCAAACAGATCTTCCAGAATACCTTTTGGTTGAGCCATTGATCTATCTGTCATTTGTAGAACCTTTAATAGTGGAGTTAACTCCCTTAAACTTTATCTTCTTACCCTTTGACAAAAATCAAATTTATGCTATGCTTAGAGTCACGCAGGCTTTTCCAAATTCATGGTTCCCAATAGTGAAGGGTATAGTGGAACTGCTGAGTCTTGCTTTTTCCATGGTAGGTTTTTCTAAATAATGGCACTACAGTTTGCAGACAGACTCACCACTCAAATTTCATCCAATTTCCTCTTTTTGTTGATTATATCTTTCTTGAATTTTTCATAATAAGCCATTTGAGCAAATGCCTCAGTAAAGAATGTTGAATCTCGACTTCTAGAACATATTCAAACTTGGCATACTAATTATCAGTTTGATTGTGATCTTTGAAGGATGGAATTGGAGGTTGATAAGCCCTCACTTCCTCCTTCTTCTACATTGTCTTTTTCTATTTGCAATTTACTTTGCTCTTTCAACTGTTGATTTTCATCTAATAACTCATTTATGTTTTGCCCCTTTTTACTGCCTATTGAATTATGATCTTTACTTCTAGTTTCATCATCTATCTGCTTTTTCTCAGCTTCTTTTCTTTCTTACAGTTCTTTGCCACTTCTCAATGTGATGGCAATGCAGTCCTTTGGATTTTTTTTTTCTATCACTAGGGAAAGAATCGCTAGATTGATTCTACATGCTAAGGGCCAGTTGCCCTACTTGAGTTTCCAAGTTTTTTAAGGTGGAATTTGTATTGGCATGAAACACAGTTGTGTTTGCTTAGCTTGCAAGTTAAGCCAAATTTTTTTCTCATCTGGGTTAATATTTATTTTTTGTTTCGGACATAAATTCCGCAGCATTTCTCTTCAAAGGATTGAGATCTCTTATGTACTTGATAGTTTGCCCTTTGAATTCCTTGATTATGTCCTTGGAATCCAAGTGGAGCATAATTCTGTTGATAATTTTGAGCTGGTCTTGGACCTTGCTGCTTTCCACCTCCATATGATAGATTTTCATGGTTCCTCAGTGTTGGTGTGTAGTGGGTTGGTAGGTTTGTGCTGGGTTTGAAGTTGTAACTTATATTCCCATTAATGTACTGGACTTCATCAACTTGGTATGCACCTTCATGAGCTAGTCCCTGATTCGTAATATTTTTCTACTCACAACCTTCTACAATTCCCACTTCATTACATGAATGACCTCTTTTTTCTTGATTGTTCATCCTGTTCAAAATTGTATCAAGCTTTTGTTTAGTTCAATCATACCTCATGTTCTCAGTCTGCTACTACTCCCTGAAGCTTCAAATGGAGCTCTATAGTTGTTCTTAGCTAGTTCTTCAATCAATTGAGTCGCTTCTTCAGCTGTACTCTTTCTTCTGAATGCACCTCGAGAGGTTGTATCCATTGTTCCCTTTGAAGTATAGTTCATGGCATGATAGAAAATGTCCATCTGATTCATCTACTCAATATCATGCATGGGACATCTCCTCACAACTATTTATACCTTTCCCTATGGCATTGTATAGTGCAGCATCCTCATTTTGTTTGAATGCTGTATTTCTCCTCTCCTCTCAAAAAGTGAGAGCAAAGGAAAAATCTCACAGGAGTATGCTTCCACAAGTTCCTCGATTCTTGGCCCGAGCCATAAGACAAGGATTCAAACCAGCTAGCTACAATATTTCTTAGGGAAAATGGAAACAACTACAACTTGATCACATCAGGGTTCACACCATTCAGCTTTATAGTATTGACCATCCTAAAAAATCAGCCCGAGTGTTCATTAGGATCCTCACTTGGATGCCTAGTAAATTGGTTTTGATGCACCATAGTGATTAAGGCAAGTTTTAGTTCAAAATTATTGGCCTCAATTGGTGGCTGCCTCACTACTGAGTATTCTTCTTTTATAAGCTGGTCCTTCAAAATCCTCCACTGGTTCTCATAGCGGTAAAGTCTATCTATTGCTATTACAGGAATATTTTGATTACCTTCTTTGTGCTCAAGCATGACTGCTTCTTGCTGCTCTCACTTTTTTCAAGTTCTTGATGTTTTCTACATTTAGATGTCAAGTGGCAATGGTCGACATGGCCCTCCCCCATGCATGTAATAGGTACACAGGTCTATAACCTGATAAATCAAAAGTGAGATCCTTTAGATAAATTTGATTATAACAAGTTAGAACAATAGAAAGATATACAAGCCGAGATCAACTACTTTAAGTTAGAACTATTTTTTCAATTTTTCTAAATGTTGGTAAAAGGTAAAAATGTTTAAAAATTAACAATTTCCTTTTTGGTTGGAATGATCTAAGAATTTTTTTGCTTCAATCCCCGGCAGCGCCAAAAACTTGTTGATGCCTAATTTGGAACAAGTGTTGTGATACTATTACTAGAGACTAACTAAAGTCTCTTGCAACTGCACCCAAACACTTGTTGTTCAAACCAGAGTTTCTACTTCTTTTTACTTTAATCTTATTTATACATTCAGAATTGATGCATCACTGAGTGCATAGTTCGACAAATAATAAGTGGATTGTAGAATCTAGATATCATTCCCACGGGGGATCAATAGAAAAAATTTAGATCAAGTACACGCTGCCAAGAATGTCACTATTTGAACTTATGTTTTCATCAATATAAACTAACTATCAATAGTGAAATAATAGTATTTTTGTCTGCTTTTCTGTAATTTGAAAGATGTTTAATTATAAAGGAATTAGAGGTTTCACCGAGAATTAATAAACACTGGAATGGGATCAGTGTTTGGTCATCAGTTTGCATATTGTTAAAAATAAGCAATAGTTATGGGCTTGAATCTTGGATTTGTCCAAGAGCATATTAGTATAGTCTTGAAATACCTTCAACCACTATACATTTCACCATTTAGATCTCCATATTCCTAAACCAGGATATCATGTCTCTAAACAACTACTATTAGGGTCTGGTTCCCTTTAAAATTTAGTTGCCTTTCTTAAACCAGTACTAATCAACCATTTCTCAAGACTGAAGTCAACTTGCCCCCATAGACAGGGTAACACAAGCCTCCTCCAATGTTATTGGTACCTCAATATGCACTTTGATTAGAATAATCACTTCCAAAAATAGAAGCACAAACATTCTACCAAAATGAGATGAAACCTCTAAATATTAAACTGATAACTCACTAGGTGGTCCTTAACCCTCGGGAACACACTTCTGTTGTCACTAAGAAGGGAACCTTATAGTCAGAGGTTAGAACATCACCTATGATTTATCACAGTGATAATTAGAGTTTATTAGTTCTAAGAGCATCAATTTAGTATTCCTAAGTTAATGCTCTTTGTTCTCGTGAACATCCTTTTGTGTCACTCATAGGCATCCTTAAAAAATAGAGCACAAGAGAAAAAAAAAAAAAAAAAAAAAAAAAAAAAAAAAAAAACTCCTTTTTTTTTTTTTTTTGTATACCCACTAAGATTTTCAGAATAGCTTCTCTTACAAGAACAATACCAATTAGATCAATTCAGTCTTCAACCCACAACATACATTTAATTAGTACAAAAATGGTAATAAAAAACACCAATCCCTTCCCAGAGGGAGCTTAGCCCTTTCATAACCGGATCACACATAACACTGAATAGTTGATTAAACAAATTCATTGAAACTATAATAAAAAATTGAAGAAAAAGGTTTCCATAAATATTTCTAGTCTCCCTTCAAGTTTAGACAGTGATAGAGCTTGATATTCAAAGATCTAAGCTCACTAATATTGCAGCTCAGATCAACTTACCTAATTCTAAAATGGAAATCAAAGGGCTAGCAAAGAAAGTAAAGTAAAAGGAAGAAACAAAATACGTATTAAAAAGTTTTGGGCCTCACTTTCTCTCTTTTGTATCTCCCTCTTTGTTTCCTGGCCCTCCCATCCTTTCCTCACATTTATCTCCTTATATTTATAGTCCAATGAATGTTGGGCCGGAATTCTAGGCAGATTTTTGTGACTTCAAAGAAAGCCCGCTGAATAAATTGTCGCTACAATAGTAGAAATGTTGCGACATTATAACAACCTTATTTGTCTTCAGACTTTGTTATGGAATCGCTGTGATATTTGTTGGGTACAGCCTTCCGCATTTTCCTTAGTATTTGTCGCGACAAAGTTTGAAATGTCTCAACGATCACTTCTTATCTTTTGTCATCCATATTTGTCTTGACAATTTCCTCTTTGTTGTTCAACTTTTGATCTTTGGTAAATTGTCGCAACAAATGTATAATTGTCGTGACAATGTTGAGTTGCTGGATCTCTTCAGAGTTGTTGTGAGATTGTCACGACACTGCTTCTTGACTTTTCTCTTGGATAATTGTCGTGACAAATTTATAATTGTCACGAAAAATGTTCAGTTGATTCCTCAAGTACTCTCCTCATAATTGTCGCAACAACTTTTGAAAATTTTCAATAAATTCTTTGCCTTCTGCCTTGTATTGTGTCTCAACAACTTGCAGTTTTCTTCTCAAGGATTCTTCTCAATATTTGTCATGATAGAGTTTGAATTTTTGCAACAATTCTTTGCCACTTCTTTTAATTTGTTACTTATTAATCGTTTAAATTGTCACGACAATCTATTCTTCGCTTCGCTAATTCAACTCGCTTCTTGCTCTTTATTCTTTTTCTTAACCCTCAAACACTAATTTGGGTGAAGATTCCATAATTTAGCACTAAATTGAACATTAAGGTCTCAAATATGGATGAAAAATGGACTTAAAACTAGATGAGTTTCACACTCATCATAGACAAATACATACCTCTTTCCACCCATGCTTTCAACCTGCATTGGACCCATCATGTCCATATAGAGTAGTTCTAATACTCTTGAGGTGGTTGTGTTGGACTGACTTGTGTTCCATCTTGGTCTATTTCCAAATTTGGCATGAACTTCATATTTTCCAGTATAATCGATACAACTTTCGATTCTGAAAATAACATCGCATTCACGGTTTCATCGAGACTCTGTGGATCACTGCGGTCCAAGCCTTCTATGCCAGATTTCTGAGTTGGTCAATGAGGAGATGTAACAACTTGCTAAACGTACAAGATAGAATATAGCAGTTGTTTGACGATATTTCTCCTTCCATCACACATGTGTTGGAACTGTTAACCATTGAGCACTTATTTTTTGAGAAATTTACATATAAATCTTGATCTCAAAGTTGACTAATGCTAATAAGGTTAGCTTTGCCCTTCCACAAGAAATTTTTGGTTTAGTCAAATCAGACCATTCAACGCATCACTTCCGTGAATAGTTCCTTTGACCCCATCAACAAAAGTCGCAAATTCCAGATTAGAAGGTTTCAAGTTGGTTAGGATCTCATTGTTACCTATCATGTTCTTGGAACTGCCATTAACAAAGTACTATTTTTGCTCAGTGTGGACTTTGAGAGAGGTGCATGTCACCAAGCATCTTACATCCCTTTTTACTACCTAGATTTGCTTAGTTGTTGCCTTAAATCTCATGTTGTCTCTTATGTTGGTCAACTAAGTAGTAAGAACATCGTCTTCTCTTATGTCCCACTCTTCTACAATAAAAACATTGAGCTCCCTGGTTCTTGAATATTGTTCCTTCTTCTCAACTTTGGGCTTAGGAGCATTTCTCTTAAGTGCAACAGCTTTGGGGACTAAGCACTTTGTTTATGAATTCTCTCATGTGTAGCCTAGACCTTCATGGCTTTTGGATGATTTTCCCATCAACAAGATATGGTCAAGAGTAGTTGTATCGGAATTTAGCATCCTTACTGTCTTTCTCACTTTCTCTAGTTTGTTCCGAGCATCTTCTAAGTTAGATTTAAGACCGTTCACTTGTTTTATCAACTCATTATTTTCTCTTGTGAGTTGTGTAATTTGCTTAATCAACCTCTCATTTTTGTTAAAAACCTCCAACAATTTCTCAAAGATCATGTCAGAGTGAGCTACTTTGTCCGAGATTTCCTTCACCATCATTGATTTTTTCATCTATTGTTCGAGACCAAAGTGACCTACCGCAAAGGATAAGCACTGCTTGTGAGTCGGGTGAACCACAGGGCTGATCGCTGCCAGGTTTTGTGCATTGCTCATTGTCGTTAGCTGACCAGGGCCACTAAATATCCGATTGTTCTCTCAATATTCTTCATAACTCCACGTTGTAGCGTAGGACCTATTTTTCTTATGCGAGTTGGCATATTCAGCTTGAATATGTCCATAATTAACCTCCACATTCCCTGCACTATATCGCTTTGTATTTCTGTTTGCACTCTGTGAAGAATTGTACGGATTAGTAATAAGATTCATATCTTTTCTTTGGGGGTATGTACCTTTAATTCCCCTGTTTAGCTTCCTAGCCATCTGAGTGAAGTTCCTTGATAGAAAACCATTGATTCTACAAGATCACTACCGTTCTCTTCTCCTGCTTGTTGAAGTTCACCTTGGAATGCCATCGTTTTCTTACTTTATGCTTTGTCTTCCTCTAGATGCATTTCAAATATTCGGAGAGATCCCATAAGCTCTTCGAGTTTCATCTTTAGTACTTTAATCTCCATGGTTGTCGTGACTCAGAAAATCTCTTTGGTAGAGATCTTAAGAATTTTCGAACTACTCTTTCTTCTAGAATCTTTTCTCCTAGGGAAGATGCTTCATTGGATATGTCACATACTCTAGCATGATATTGTCTAACTGTCTCACCTTCAAGCATTCGAAGGTTTTCAAATTTTGTGGTGAGAAGTCGTTAGTCAGATTCTCAGACAAGATTTCGGTCTCCTTTAAATTTGATTTGAAGGGTGTCCTATGCTTCTTTAGCGGATTCGGCAGTGGAGATGCTCTTAAATTGTGTAGGGTTCACGCCATGGAAGATAGTATTTAGAGCTTTCCAGTTACTTGTAGCTAGTCTGTCTTCTTCCGCAAACCAATCAACCCTCGCTTTGATAGTGACATTTCTTCTTCATCCGTTATAGTGGGAGTCCATCCAAGCACACTGCCTTTCCGTGCTTTTTATCAATGGATTTGATTAAAGCACACATCCAAAGCTTCAAAAGATCCATAGCAGTTCCATCCGGAAGAAGGTGCACTAGTCGCACCACCTTCCTTCAATGGATCCATCTATCACTCAGAGATAAAGAGTTAGATAAACCTCATATCTCACTCAGCATGGTAGAGCGACCTACTCTGATACCAATTGAAAGAATAAATTGTTTATAAACAGACTTGGTGTGTAAGTTGCTGCATCAAAAATATGATGAGGTGGGCAACTTGATTTACTAAGTTACAAACCATCTATGTGAAGTATGCATTTTCAACAAAGATAAACATAAGAATAGAAATCAAAATACATGGCACAAGACATAAAATGATGGTTACGTTGTTTAGCCTAGCCTACATCCGCGATGTAACGCCCCAAAATACCCTAGAATTTTTATAATAATTTTATTATATATTCCGGGTGTGAATTGAGTCAAACTTGGGTTTTTCCGGGAAATTTGATAAATTGATAAATTGTAAAATGTAAATTGAAAGTGTTAGCATATGATTGAATATTATATGCTAAAATGAGAAATTGATTTAACCCGGAAATAAACCCAAGTGAAAAAGGGCAAATGTGGAAATTGTAAAATGAGGACCAAACGGACAAATGATAGCTTAAATGCTAATGTGAAATAAATGATGAATGATAAGGAAAGTGAAATAAAGAGTTAGAATGTCAAAAATGGAAAATGGGATTAATTGGGTGGCCAAACAAGGCCTTATGAAGAATAAGTGACTTAAGACCAAAAAGGAGAAAATGAGAAATGAGAAATGGGTGTAGGTCAAACATGGCCTTACACTTAAGAGAGATTTAAAAGACCAAACTTGGTCTTAGATGCCCACAGAGCAAATCGTGTCGGGGAGAAGAGAGGAGTATGAGAGAAAGCTAGGGTTTGAAAAAGAATGAATGATTTTGGTGGAATTATTTCCCATTTCTTCCTCCTATGATCAAGCAACCTACAAGAGGAGCTCAAGAGATAAGATAAGAAAAAATCAAACCCTAATCTCCTCTTTATGATCTTAATTTTGGGAAAAGCTCCTGAACTTAAGAAAAGGGGTTTTCATTGATTCTAAACCACCTTTTGGAATTGTTTTTTGGGTGGATTCCATGGCGAAATTTTGATATGTGGGATGAATCGGAGAATAGGAAGAAAATGGGTGGAAATGCCAAAATCCAAAGACTTTCGGGCAAAACCCAAGAGGTACCCTGCATTCTGATGCGCAAGGCAAACGTACCACTAAACCGGGTACCTGTGACCCACCGTTGAGGGACTGCACTCACGCCTACCTTCAAAGTGGTACTGGTACCACTACTTCCAATAGCCCTATTTTTGCATATTTTGCACCGTTAAGTCCCGTATTCATACACCAATTGTTTAGGGACCCTAAGAAATGATTAATGGGGGTTCAAATAAGAATGAGACTAAGTGAAAACGCATCGGGCGACTCGTCTGCACAAGTGGATATTCGCTTAGTATGATTATTTGCTTAACCACTAAGAGTGAAGAATTTGTATTCGACTCAGTGATAAGTAAGACGATACCTACCTAGACTGTATCGAAAGAGAAAAGGAATCGATAATTGGTTTGTTCTCTAATTGTTCTTTATTCTCTGTTTGTTCTTTGTTCTCTATTTGTGAAATATAAATATATATCGATTTGAATTATTAGTATTTGAAATTCTTGTCAAATATCTGCATGTATGCGTGTATTTGAACTATAAGTGAATTTATCGCATAAAAGTAAATTGATTTGAAATGTAATATTGAATTACCAACATGACAGGATTCACCAACTGAATTCGTCATGAAGGTAACCGTAATTGTTAGATGTGAAATCACATTGCTACTGAATGACAACAGACAGATTCACTAACCGAATCTGTCGGAATGTCGACTTCATAGCCATATGTGAGATGGTAATATTGAATGTGAAGTCACATTGCCATCGAATGACAAAATGCGATAGGATTCACCAATCACCGCCGTGGAATGCTCTACTTTTATAGCCATATGTGATGCAGTAATATTGGAATGTGAAGCCACATTGCTACTGAATGATAAATACGATGCAGGATTCACCAACCAATCTTTCGCAATGTCACTCTATAAATATACGTGAAATCACAAACCGGAAAGCTAAAAATGGTAGTAGTGTATTTGTATAAGTATATTTTTATATTACACGACATTGTATGCGCATTATTTTGATAGATGCATGATTTATATCAACTAAAATGGAATAGAGAATCAGAGTGTAAACTACCAAGTTACGAAAATGCTACTGTATTATTTTATCAATGCTACAGTACCGAAAGCGATGATAGCGGGCAAGACCCAAGGTCGAGGAGCTCGTAATCATAGAAAGAATTACTGAGTATGCTCGTCATATGCATTCACTCCATTTCTTTCGAACATTGATATTTTTGTAAACAATTTGAACTCTGAACTTATTTTGTAAATGCATTTTGCTAAATGTAAATGTTATGGTCTTTCACTCAGAACAGCTGCATGGGCTTGCCTAAAATGAAGTGCTTCCGAAATTAAAAGTCTAAATGGAATAACACAAACAAAATGTTTTGAGAAGATAATTGAAAATGTCGGAGTAAACCTAAGTTCGTTTGATCCGCCAACCGGTCGAGCCTGGATTTGGTCACACACCTTTGAAACAAAAATTTTAATAAAAAGATAAATAAAGAATTGAACGGCGCCCCTGATCATGAAATGTAATTGCTAAAAGGATTTTGATTAATGGCTTCATCAAGGCCCTGGTTTCGGTTCGATCCGCCAACTGGTCGGGTCGGGTCTGTAATGCTACGATGCGGCAGAGCTAGATGTAAAGAATTCCATTTTTTTTCACTAGGTTACTGTCTGCTATGAGACAAGGCTCCCCCTTTCTCTAACGCCAGCTTTACCTATTTCTCTCATAATGAAACATAGAATAAGATTCCCTTATTCCCCTAACAACATCTAGACTATACAAGCCCACAATCTCACTCAACAAGAGATAAAAAATCTGCTTAACATTAAGAGAGTTGAGTCATACCTCAAAACATGTATGCTGATATAAAAAACACTTTCTTCTAGCTTGCACACTTATCTTCCGTGTTTTTGCTTCAAGACGTGATCTATATTTATAATCCTCCAAAGGAATTTAACCAAGAAATTTTGGATCACACATTTCCTTTCTTGGCTCAATTAAGGCAATTGAAAATCTGCCTTCCATTAAAAGCCCTTCAATCAAGCTAGTTGATTTCTTTCCAGATTCAGTATTTAGGAATATTTCCCTCCCATAGAAAAATAATTAATTTATGCTCATTATTCCATATTTTATTTGTCTAGTATCATCAACCAATCTTCCTAATTTTCCACCGTGAATCACAGCTACTGATCTTCAAAATTTTCTCACCAAAATCGGATTAGACTTAAAATGGCAAGTCTAGATATCCAGCTTGGTCTACCAACAAGAGAACCAACATGTTGTGAATGGAACTTTGATTGCTGAAAAAACATGTGGGTAGATTTTTCCTTGAGGTCATGCCAACTTAACTCCAACACATTTCAATTTCAGTGCTTTTTCTTCAATTTTGTTTCATCATTCCACTTCATTCTTGTTTATCTTCTAATTTTTTCCCCAATTCAATTTTTTTTTTATATGAGATTTCTGCAATTTAATACAATGGCCTGAATTATTAAATTGAATGTAGTTAGTTTTAAGAGATTTCATTATTTAATTCAGTTTGTGGGTTTCATTTGAGTGATTCGAGATATGAATCTTTGGATGTAATTCAAGGCGTTTAAAATCATAATCATTTTTTCCATTTGTCAGTTGGGAAACTATGTGAGTAGTATAATTTGAAAAGAATATAATAATGAGGAAAGAAAAAAAAGTAAACAATTAAAAACAACTACATGTCTTGATGAACTATTTTTCAAAGGTTAGGATTTTCCCCGTTTGATCAATCTACGACAAGGTGGTAGTTGAGAAATTTCTTTCCGAAAAGAGATATACACGTGTTCCTTCGAAATACGTCGCCTACTTCTATCATACGTGTGTTTCTGCGTCGCTGAACGTTTAAATGCATGTTTGTCCATCTATTCAATTAATTAACGGTAAGGACATGACTGAGCTACATATGATGCAAAATCAAGCCATGACTTCAAAGGATGCAATTAAAGTTTCAATTAGGCATTTTGAGAGCACGAGAAATGCACTCCAACATGCTGATTCAAGTTCTAGAAGAATCTAAATATATCTGTGGATGTTTTCGTATGAGATTATATGGTTTCATGCCAAGTTATATACTTTTCTTTTAGTTTTTTTTATCTTTATTTACTTTCCTTATGTATATATGGCTAGCAATAAAATCAAAAAAGATACCAACCTATTTAGATTTATTTAATTCATTTTCTAGTTTTAGGTTTGATTTAGGTTTATGATTATAGTAGATTTTTTATATATGTTTTCTTTATAATTTGTAGCCTATAAAAAGACATGTTTACAATGTAATAGAAGAATATTATAGATTAAAATTTGTGAGAGTTCTCGTTGTTGGTTTTTCAAAATAAATTTTGAACAAATCGAATTTTCTCCGTGGCGTTCATCCTATCGGCGCCTTATTAATCAACCCTTCCATAGTTGACAACGCCTTCATTATCCCCGACTTATTAAACAACCCTTCCATATTTGATTGCACTGTTTTCAGTGTCCCAACGACTATAATCAATCATTCCATAATTGATTATGATGTCTTCACATTCCCCATTCGAATTTGATCGTAAAACAATCAAAGAGACTATCATGTTGCAGTTTGGTTCAACGTGGTGTCCTTGCATCAACAGAGGTAAACGTTAAAGGTATCTTGGACCAAAAGTGCAAAGTTGAACATATGCGCAAAATTCGGAGGCATTTTTGTGCACCTTATCCCTTAGAAATAATTGAGTTCATAAATCTAAAGTAATTTTGTAACTAAAAAAGGCTAGCTGACATTTTAAAATTGTAATTTTTTTTGGAAAACATACCATGAAGAGTTTTGTATGCCTCAAAATACCCTAGAATTTTATAATAATTTTATTATATATTCTGTACTTAATCGAATTAAACTCGCTTTTCCGGGAAATTTGATGAACTGGATAAATTGAGAAATGTAAATTGAAAGTGTGAGCATATGATTGAATATTATATGCTAAAATGAGAAATTGATTGAACCCGGAATTTACCTAAGAGAAAAATGGAAAAACATCTAGAAATTGTAAAATGAGGACCTAAGGGTCAATTGTTATAAAGAATAAATGTCTAAGTGAATTTATGATAAATGAATGGCCAAAGTGTATAATAGGAGACTAAAATGGAAAATTGGATTTATTGGGTGGCCAAACAAGACCTTATGAGGAATAAGTGACTTAAGTCCAAAAAGGAGAAAATGAAAATGAGAGGAATGGTAGGCCAAACACGGTCTTTACACTTAAAAGGATTTAAAAGACCAAAACTTGGTCTTAGATGCTCATACTGAAAGAAAACTCGTTCAGAGAAGGAGAGGAGAAAATGGGGGGGAGAAAAGCTAGGGGTTGCAAGAAGGAGTGGTTTTGGTTGCTTGCTTCCTGCTTCTTGAAGTCTCCTAAGAGATTCACAACCTACAAGAGGAGATTTGAAGAGATAAGGTAAGAAAAATCAAACCTAACTCATTCTTTTTATTCGATTTTGGTGAAAAGTCCTAACTCTGAGGAAAATGGTTTTTGGCTGATTCTAAACCACATTTGGAGTTGCCTTTGGGTGATTCCATGGTGACTTTGATATGGGACTAATCGAGAAGGCTCAGGGGAAGAAAATGTGTGAAAATGCCAAAATCTAAGCATTTCAGCAAACTCAGAGGTGGTACTCCACCAAAGAGTGGTACGGCATTTCATGATGCAGCGCAAGGTGGTAATTCTGCATCTATCAAATCGTGCTTCTGCACTCCATCTACCGGCAACGAGGGACCGGTACCTAAGATTCATCAAAGTGGTATCTGGCATTCACTACCTCTAAAATTCTGCTTTTTGCATATTTTGCATCGTTAAGTCTCATATTCATACACCGATTGTTTAGGGACCCTAAGAAACGATTAATGGGGGTTCAAATAAGAATGAGACTAAGTGAAAAAAGTACCATACCTCGGCGATATTCGTTTAGTATGATTATTTTTTTAACCACTAAGAGTGAAGAATTTGTATTTGACTAGGTGCGGGTGAAGACCACAACCTGACCTAGGACTGGTATTGAAAGAGAAAAGGAATCGATTGGTTTGTTTCTTCCGACTCTATTCTTATTTCAAGTATTTTGGTAGTTTACCAAGTAAATATGAAATGAGTACGTTAATGAGTATATGAAATGAGTACATAGATTGAGTATATCTTTGAAAAGATGATACGAAAGTGAATATGGAATTGAAATGTGATATTTGAAAACCGAATGAATGTGAATGATAAATCGAATTGTAAACGAATCAGTCAATGCTTGACATTTTGAATTGAATTGATATACAGAATGAACCGCCTGATGGGATGCACCAACCCAAGATCCGTCACTTAAGGCAATCTTCACTTTTCCAATGTCCCACTTCGCGGATGCACCAATCTAATCCGCCATGATGGCGTATGGCATTGAAGAAATGTCCACTCACGGATGTATCTCAATCGGCATCATTCATGATGGCGCATGGCATTTAAGTGATACCACATGCCTATGCACCAAATCCAGCATCCGTCGCGATGGGAGACCGAATTGTTAAATGTAAGCACATTAACGAATGATACGAGGGATGGATTCATCGAATGGAATTGGCCAAATGTGAATTGAATAGTCAAAGTGAAATAACCAACATCGACGAAAGTGTAAATGGGATTTATATATATGCTTAAATCTCATAATTGGAATTGTTGCATTGAAAATGCATGTCAGGATATAGTAAATGATTTGTAAATGAAAGATGCTAAAGTAATAGTATGAGTATATGTTGATATAATAGGTATGGTTTAATGTTAAATGCATGCTAAGTTAAATTGAATATTGAAATAGAACTGTATAGAACCATTAAGCATGAAAATGCTTAGCGTATAGTTTTTATCTATGCGCAGGTTTCGAGTAGACAGGAAGGAAGACAAGATCGTGAAGAGCAGAGGCATAGAGCAAGTCGTGGCGTATAAGTATATACCCCGCCATATGCATATCATTTCCTTTTTGAACATGGGATATTTTGTGAACAAATTAGTTGAACTTCGAATTAATGTTTTGTTTTGTATATCATTTGAAAGGGCATAGAATGCCTTCACTGTAATTGCATTTTATGAAATGTAAATGTTTCGGCCTACCATTTGAAAAATGCTTCCGCAAATCGAAAAACCAAAGAGAAATAACATAAAGAAAAATGTTTTGATAAGATAATGAAAACGCCTGAGTAAACCGAGTCTCGGCTCCGACCGCCCTTCTGTCGAGCTTAGGATTCAGTCACGACACTTTTTGAAAAAGAAAACGAAATAAAATGTAAATAGCACTAAACGAAGGCCCCTACTGCTTTGGTCAACTCGCTTAATCGGTCCGTCAGCTCTGGGTCGCATGTGCCTTATTTTGATGTTCGAGTTTTCGCAAATTATTATTTTTTAGTTTTGGTGTTCTAACGCTTCAAATCATTAAGATTGGAATTCTAATTTTTTTTTTACTAGTAAATAAAATTTTGGTGTCAAATTCATAATGTATAAAGATATTGTAAAAAAAACAAAAAAAAAAAAAAAAAAACAAAGGATTTTTGTAAGTGGATACTATATGGAAAACCTTTAAAAAATTTATTTTCGTGGAGTTATTTTAACAAATTAAGTATTACATGGAAAAAGTTTCATAATGCATTTTAGTATTCAAAAATTTTCTTTTCAATGTGAATAGTATATATAAAATTTTCTACATTGATTTAAATGTTATATTTTCATGTTAAAAATAATTTTGTAAATTTATGTACTATATTATTTATTTTATATGTGTTACTAATTTTTCTATTTAAATCACGCATTACTTTGGTCCATAAATTATGAACGTTTTTATATTTATTTGTAATGCTTATTATTTCTTTCACTTTTATATATGAACAATATCTAAGGCTATTTAATGTTTAGTGATCCATATAATTTTAAACAATTAGATTCTAGCCACTAATTTGTCCTAGGTTGAGTAGTTTTTTAAGAGCTCAAAAAAATAAAAAAAATTTATAAATGTAGGACCAACCCCTAGTAGCCCAAAAAAGATAGCTATAGGTAAAGTGGTTTCTAGGTCATCAACTGGGATGAGTTTTTCCTTCTAAGTGTTGAATCTTAGGTCACTTTCTTTTGGTTTTACATTGCTTTAAAAGAAAAAGAAAAAGATTGCTTTTGTAAAAGAGATTGGTTTGAAGTGGATTTGTATTCAACATTAAAAGAATATCGAGACTTTGGTTTCCCCAAGTCCACACACACCATGGGAGTGTTGGGTCTTAGATCGATTATCAATTGATTTAGTAGCGGAAAAATGAAAAGTTTCTAATCCAAAATCAAACAAAGACTTGCTTGGATCATTCAAAATCGAAAAACCAATCATAAAAAAGCGAAAGGTCATACCTTTTGGTTTGCGCTTCCTTCTTGAAGAAGATCTGATGAGGGCAGCCTTTTGGAGTGTAGGTCTACAGCACACCAAGTGCTCTAAGGATAGGAACACCTCTAATGGTGATCCACATGAAGGCACAAAGTGAGAAACTCCCACGCACTGGACAAGATAAAAACCTTGCTAGCCGAGTAGGTGATCTTCAGTGGGATGCCTAGAGAGGGTTTGACTCAAAATCACTTCTCACTATGGTGTATGCTTTTACTTGTGCTATGGCTGTGGTTCTGATCATGTGATATATATATATATATATATATATATAGACCCCTAGCATGCGCAAAAGGATGAGAGTACCCCTCATTAAAGATGGAGGGGTACCCTATGGGCTTATGTCCCATATGTGAGCCCAAGAGCCTTCTAAAGGCCTCTCAATAGCTCTCAACTAAGTCCTTTTGCTCCTAGGATTACACTATCCAATTCCATAGCTTTCCACTAGTTGGATCCAATTCAATACCGTTTTACTCCCTCTTTGTACCTTCTAAGTGTGTGACTCATTAGGTTTATGGTTATGTTGGCCACTTGAATCAACTCTTTATTCGAGCAAGTCATGAGTGATATCTAGCAACGCATCATGACCCCTAAATAACTAGAGATTCAAAGGTTTGATCGCGAACCATTCCATATGCATTATATTGTGCAATGCTATCCTTTCACTCCATACTTATGACACCCCAAAACTCGGGGGTCCGTTGACCAACCTTCAATATGCAGAAAACTTGTGGATATTGAGTGACTCGATATCGCACTGTTATGTCTTATTTACCGGGATCCATAATTTTAACAAAAATAAGACAGAGTCTCCTTTGTACGTGGAGCTCTATTCAAATCCAACTTGTACACAACATAGTAACATGGCCCATCCGAGACCTAATATAATATAATGACCTCACCGGGTCCACTTATGAGCCAAAAAAAAGACCACACAAGGTCCATTTATCCATGTTCATTTAAAACATACAAAACTATATTTTAAACAATTCATAAGAGTTTAATTACAACACTCTTACAAACATTACACATTAGAACAAGATTGTTCCAAAATATTTTACAAAATGATAACAAGGCCACATGTTGACCTTCTTCACAATTATGGCCTCAACTAAGCACCGTCCACTAGTCGCCTCGTCTCGTGACCAAATGTTTCCTCTATATAAAGTAATATGCAATGATCATGTTCCACAATTCACACATTCCAAACAAGATTATACAATCCTAGGTTGGAATATACATGCCATGAGACGAGATGAGACTCAACCATGTACCATGCCCCGAGTCCTTACCGACTTCATCACACTGAAGCCCACCACTCCTATCACACAATACCAAAGCCTATGCATGATAAAATCCATCATTTCTAAATTACATCCAATGATCATTTTAAAAACAAATTCATTTGTTTTAGAACCAAAAGCTTTTTGAATGTAACACCTCAATGATCATTTATATTCAAAACCATGTGTCTCTTTGTGAGTAGATAATTTCCGGGGTCTCACCGCAGGCTTTGCAAGCCTTCCTACACTTTCACAGGCTTTCACTGTTGGACACATATGTATAACAAAAAATAACGGGGCTTTCACCCTAGGGGGTGTCTATCCATACTTGTTAATACCCAACACATATTTTCATTTTCATGTATACAACCGTGCGACCCTATTGGACGTTGTCCTACCATACCGAGTCCACCATCAAACACCAAACACAGTGTTGATTATAACCATGCACTCACACCCATTTCATGCGATGTCCTCGTGCATAAGTAATGCGATGTGCCATTTCCTGTCTATACCATGTCACATATATGATGAATTCTATATGGACAAATCTATTCATGCATGTCACCCATGCATCCTGGACAATTATATCAATTAGCATAAAATTTCCAAACAATCACACATTTCATGTCAACATATTTGCACACACATATATCAACATCAACAAGTCATCACCAATCAAGTAATGACATACTTTATCCTTTAGGCCAAATTATGACATAACATGTCCATAAATAGCCTACAAAAAAGCCTTGCAATGGCCTTATCTAGACACAAACTCATCACATGTCAATACATTAAGACACACATATTGACCTCCAATTAATTACCATCAAGCATGTCACTCAAACTCAAGCAATGACAACTTGATCCTCAAGACCAGTTGTGGCATAGATATTCCCACCAAATATTTCACACAACAAGCCAATAGGACCACATACGCTCCGAACCTCGCCTGTAAACCAGTCCCCAACGGGCCCCAAAATCCGACAAACCATTAAATAACCTGTCGTAGTGTACCTAGGAAATGATCCATAACTTGAGCTGTACAAGTCCAATTTGGGTGATTCAAAAGCCTAAATAAAGTTTAGGATGAAAATATACTTCATGCAGAACACTAGTCCAAATTCTCTTTTTCCTAATCGGAATCATTCCTAAAATCAGGATTACATGAGGTCAAACATGCAGCTAGGTAATTCCAAGAAATGGACCATAACTCAAGTTATAGAGGTCCAATTTTGGTGATTCAAAAGCCTAACATCAAGTTCTCAGATACATATACAATTTCCATGAAGGACACTAGTCCAATTTCCCTTTTTTTTCTGATCGAAAATCAGTCCCAAATTTGGATAGTATGTAGGGTCAAAACAGGGCAACCTATGGTAGTCCCGGAAAATGGACCATAACTTGAGTTATAGAGGTCCAATTTGGGTGATTCAAAAGCCTAACCTCAAGTTCACAATTTTAGCTACAATTTCTAAGAAGAACACTAGTCCAAATTTGTAAAACCATGGAAAAAAATTTATTTTTCTGAAAAATGGCAAAAACAGTAAAATTGCCGAAATGGTTAAGGGAAGCCTAAAATTTTTTCTAGATCTAGGACGACGAAATGGACTTTCACCGTTGAATTTGTCTCGTGAAATCTAGTTACCCAGAAAATTTTCGTTGAATTCTGAGACAGTCGGATTTTTTCATGATTTTTGAGATAACGGGCGATTATTGACTCACAAGGACGAGATTTTTATGAGAATATCGGGGAGTTAGGAAATAACTCAAGTTAAGTTTATTTAAAATAAATTGAACTTGAATCGAGATAAAAATAAATTGTTTCGGGGTAGAAACGAACCTGAACGGATCATGGACACATGGCGCGACATGGGCCACATGTCCAACTTAAGTGAGTTAGACAATAGGGGTTAAAAAAATTGATTTTTTGGGCAGAAAACACCAGATTTTTGGTTTGGTCGTGAGAGAGAGAGGGAAAGAAAAAAAAAAAATCAAAATTTCTTTCTTCAATCTATGGAGTTTCGTCGGTCGGAATTCGTCGAACCAAGAACGAAAGTTCATCTACCTGACGAGGGCTACGCATGGGTACCAAAAACATGGAATTTCACCGAGGATTCAAGCGAGGAGTTCAGGAAATCAAAGGTTTCAAGTTTACAAAGTGTCCATGGGACTTCCTTGAGTTTCTTCTACGCTCCAAGAGGTAGGGATCCTTCCTACTTTGGTTTATTTTCCATTATAAGGGCTGATTGGTTGAGTTTTAATGCCCTAAGGGGCTGTTTGGCTGTTTTTTCCATGAGGGGCTGTTTGGCAAATTAATGGGTTATGGGAATGGTGCCATGTTTTGACCCTATATGATGTCCAATTTTTAGGGCTGATTTTCAGTTAGAAAAAGGGAGAATTTGGACTAGTAACTTCAAGGAAATTGTAGCCCTATATGAGAACTTGATGTCAAGCTTTTGAATCACCCAAATTGAACATCTATAACTCAAGTTATAGTCCGTTTTTTGGGACTGCCACAGGCTGCTCTGTTTTGGCAAAACCTACTGTCCAGTTTTTGGGACTGATTTTCGATTGGGAAAAAGTGAGAATTTGGACTAGTATCCTTCGAGGAAATTGTATCTCTATCTATGATCTTGGTTTTAGGCTTTGAATCACCAAAATCGAACCTCTATACTCAAGTTATGGTCGATTTTTAAGGACTACATCTGGTTGTTTAATAGTTTGGCAATGTCAGTTACCAGGGTGATGGGGACTAGTTTTGAACTTCGGTTCGGGCCCATTTTTTGTGGGCTATGATGGCTTGTTGTGTGGAATGTTTGTAGGCATCTATCTACAAACTAGTCTTAAGGATCAAGTGTCATTACTTGACTAAGAGTGGGCGTGTTTGGGTGTGATGTGTGTGCTCACAACATGTTGACTGATATGATTGTTATGTACCTTTGTGACCATTACATGACTTGCTTGTGTGTCATTTGCTGATCATAGAATGACATGTTGAATGTGAATGTTGATATATGTTTGCATTATGGCTTGACATGAATGTAATGATTTGTGAAGCATATCAGAATTTGATGTGATTGTCCGTGACAGCAGTAAGTCGTGTGGATTGTGTTATCCATGGCATTCATTATCATGTGACATGATATAACCTGCAAATAGCATCTTGCATTGCATATGCATGGGGACAATACAATAAATGGGTGTGAAGTGCATGGTTAATTGCATCGATATAATTTGAGTGTTCGATGGTAATTTGGTAAAATGGGATAACATCGAAATGAGTCTCATGGTTGCATAAAGAAAAGGAAATGAAAATCGTCTTCATTAAGATTCTGACCAAGAAGGGATAGATACCCCGATGGGTAAACCGGTATTCTTGGTTGAACATGTATCCCCGGCGATGAAGTTAATGAGTGTCGGAAGCGTCTGGCCCTGCGGTGGTTCAATGCTACCAGAAGCCTGAGGACTTATTAAATAAGTGGATATCGAGTTGTCAATGGATTTTAATGTATGAAATAAGAAGCTTTGTTTTGGAAAATGGTCATTGATGGAACATAAATGTAGTTTTACTTTAGCATACTCATGTGTGAGGGGTCGGTGGGGGGACTCGAGTTATCAGAGGAGTTGAATGCATGCTTATCCATGGCATGTAAACATTTGAGTAGAATATGTATGTTGGCTTTACTTGAATACGTGAAATGGCATTGCGTGCATAGGTGAGAAGTAGCCTTATAGGGTATTCTCCTCTTTGGGTATTGCTCACCTGGTAGCGGGACGCTTCAGGTGTAGGGTCTGCAAATGGGCGATTAACAGACGGCCGTGATTCACGAAGAAGAGCGACAGCAGCCGCAATTCTGAAAGGCCCTCGGTAGGAACATGCCGTCGGTATTAATGCTGAATCCAACAACTTTCTCTTAACTTGATTTTATTCATTGGTTGGCGATTTTCCTTCTAAGCTACCACAAAACAAGCAAATAAGGGGATTAGAGATTTCCTTGATTAAATCCGATTACAAAGTAAATTTTGTCCTTTTGCACTTTGATAGTCATGCCCACGGAATGGGGTTTGGGGCGTGACAGAAACTGACTGATGAGCATCATGGCTGCAATGTGTCTCTAGGTTGAGAGGAGCTCACACTTATAGGAATGCGATGCCAAACAGACAAACACTCCCTACGGGCTAAACGAAACAAACCCTCACACAATTGGGTTAGAGGATGAGCTTTGCTCTTATTTGTCTGGCTGGCTTCTTAGTATAGATATTATGCCATTTTAGGCGATTGGGTCGCCATGACTTTAATAATTACATTAGGTTGAGAGGAGGTCATACTTATATAGTGCCAAAAACTTTCTTCTCTATACGATGTGAGATGTGACAAACACCCCTATGGGCCCACAACGTCATATTGTGTCCCACATGATTGTAGGGCGAATGGAATGGAGCGCATAAGGTGAGATATTAAGCTTTTGATATCGTTTGTAGCTACATAATAGAGCCTCGGCTTTGGATCAAGGGACGCTTACGACTTTAAAATGCATTTTTAGGTTAAGGAGTTTATATTTATATAGTGTTAGGAACTTTCTCCCTTATTCGATGTAAGAAATGACAAAGTAAATATGAGTAATAAAGTAAATGCAAAATTTGAACAAGTGTGAATGCATTGAGTGATAAAATTTTGAAATCAAAAGTAACCGAGAGAGAAGAAGAACAAGAATGTAGTGAATAATAATTAACAGCAAATAAAAAAATTGCACAAGAATATAGTGAGTTGTCATTAGTAACAGTAGGATTAAAAAAAAAATAACAGCTAATAAAACAGAATGCTGATCATGTAAAGCAGAATGTAAATAAATATTGATTTGAAGTATCCATATTTGAGCCGCTTCTAATACATGGCAAATATTTTGTATTGTGGGTTCGAAGGTACTCTCCCTACCTCACCTCATCCTTCCGTAACAGGAGTGAAAATTTATTTATAATTGCCAATTGAAAAGATTGCATATCATACACGCAAGGTTTCCATTTACAAATAAAATTAATTATCATCACTTTTAGATTGATAATTGTTAATAATAAAATTAACATAATAAAGTAAAAAGGGAAAATTATGTTATGATTTGTAAATATAATTACATTTAAAAAAAAAAGTTTAGAGGAACGAAATTAAGGAATAAGTTAACTAATTTTAAAATAATTCATATTAGGTTATTCTTTTGAGATAAAGTTTTGTTTTTAAAGTATCCATTTTAACAAATCATAAGAAAACAAAGAAAAAGTAACATAATTTTTTAAATAACGAATTTTTAAAGATTAAAAAAGGAAAGTAAAGAGTATTAAAATATATATATATATATATATATATATATATATATATATATATATATATATATATATATATATATATATATATATATATATAATTTTAATTTTATATTAATTATTTTTAGATAGGCTAACTTGCTCTTAATTTTACATATCTAATAGGAATTATTTTAAATGAGTTAATTAATTAACAATTTTATTCATACTTGAACTTAAATATAATCAGTTATTAAGCCATAGCATAATTTTTGAAGTAAAAGCATTACTTAATCTTTAAGTACTAAAATATTATTACCATCTAATTTGCTTTTAGTTCCTTACCAAAAATTTATTAGTAGAAATTACTCTGGAGTCATTAAGTGAATTTTCAGTTTATGAAGGTAAAGCATTCAGTTCAGCTCCATAATGATTCTTATTGGTGTACTCTCACTTTTTCTTTTTCTTCTTCTTTTCCTTTACCTTCTTTTTAAAACGTGTGGCGTGACCCAGAAGTAAACGGTGGATGCGGGGCTTCTTTTTTTATGATATTTATATTAAAATTCAACATATGATATTTATACCCCGACTTTATTTATTTTGTTTATTTAAATTGTTAGTCGGCCTTGCTGATGCCTAAGTAGTGATGCAAAAGTTGGAATATTACCATCTGTGTGTCCATCACTTTCCAGCTTGTTGATGCTTCCGGTTTTGTAGTTTATGCAATACTTTGAAACATATAAGATTCTCTGCCCTTTGAACAAAAATCATGAATTTCATTCATAATCAAATTGCACGTATTCCTATAGAATTTTTTTTTCTGAATAAAATTAAAGGCGCAATTTGTTGTTTTTACTTAACGTTAAATAAACGTTTATTAATAGTGCGTAATGGAATTAAGTATTCGATTGTTTGCTTTTCTTAAAGAATCGTCTTTTTGGTACATCTATTTAAAAATTAAATAAAACTTAGAAAAATATATATAATTTTATTTAATTAGCATGAAACAATTCTTAAGAGTTCAATTGGATCACCAAATATATGATTTTTATATTTGTTTTTTTTTCTTAACCGAAAGAATTGTTTATAAAATCATTGAAAAAATTAAAAAAATGTAAATATTTTGGTCACTTTTCTATTCAATAAAAGTATTTTCAAATTTCATCAATAAATCATGAAATAAGAAATAAATAGGCTAAATCACAGAAAGCAAATTCTTTCACCAAAAACCAAAAAAAAAAAAGAAGAAGAAAAAGCATTTACCTAAATAGTATTCTTTATGCAAATATATTTATTAAAATACAGATGGTATTTGCAAGAAAACCCCAAACCTTAGAAGGTATACCAAAGAAGAGAAAGTGGTCATTTGGTTATGACTATTGGTCTATAATATTTTATAATCCTATATACTATAAGCTATGTCAAAATTTTATTTCTTTTTCCTAAAACAAAACTAAAAACTAATAATAATAGATAGCTGAGCAAACATTTCTTTATAGACACTCCTTGGAAAGGTGCCTATGTGCAAGCTACCAGACCCCCATTTCAGTTGACCAATAAACCTTTTGTCTCCATTGATTTGGTAATATACTATTGGTCCACTTGGCATAAAAAAAAAGTGGTTTGAGTTTCACAACCAACATAAGAATTTAACTCACCTACACGCACCTCTTTCAAAAAAAAACTCACCTATACGCACCTACTTATTTCTTTAATTGCTTATGATATCTCACTTTGATTATAATCCAACCAGCATTTTCATATATAAGTACTTAGTCAAAACATCATTTTAGGAAAAAGGAGAGAATATGAGATAAGAGACACATCAACTTCCCACTTCATAACAACTCACTTTCATCCAAGACCCCTCTTTCCTTCGTGCTTTCTCTTATTCAAACACCACAAACCCATCAAAGAAAACTGAGCATAGTTTAAAGGATGTGAGAGATCTGTCGGTGTTTGCCGAGGGTTTCGAGGTGATCACTCTGGAAGTGGGCATATAGGGTCTGTCGGCAGCTCAGATCCTTGGACTCATATGATAGATAAGGACTGTACACAAGGAATTTGTAATGGTTTGCCACTGGTGGGTGCTACATGTCTTCCCTCCTCCTCCTCCGACTGACGATGACTCTGGTACCGACTTCTCGCCCCTGCTCGCTGTAATTGGGACCTTGGCGAAGCTAACTTTCCTTTTAGTAATCTGCTTCACAGTCATCTCAAAGTATTCGTAGGAAAGAGGTCGACAACAGTCAAATGTTTAATGATCCGACATGGCAGGTTGCATCGGCCGGGCTAGCGGAGGATTTGATTAAGTCCATCACAGTCTACAAGTACAAGAAAAATGGTGGGGTTGTTGAAGGCACGGATTGCTCTGTATGTCTCAGCGAGTTTGAAGATGGGGAGAAGCTTAGACTTTTGCCAAAGTGCAACCATGCTTTTCATCTCCCATGTATCGATACTTGGTTGAAGTCTCACTCCAGCTGTCCGCTATGCCGCTTTGATATCGGATCAGCTAAAATTTCGCCACCTGAATTATCGGAGGCAGCGCAAGGAGGACCCCCTAATATCATGGTATCTGCGTTTGTGCAGCCTGTTAATAGATCTGATTCACGTCACTGATTTAGAAAGTGTTCCGTTGAAGGAGGCGTTATCGGTAGAAGTCTGGGTAATATTCCGAAGCCGACTTCTGGTGATAGGTATGGAGCGTTCAGCCGGAAGAGCTTTATAGTTGAAATTAGACAAGAAGGGTTAATTCGGAGGTCTTTCTCATTTTGATTCTTGGTGTGAAGCTGGTGGCCCAATAGCGGAGCGTAATTCATGGGAGTGAAGAGCCCAGTGGATGCTTGCCAACAGAAGATGAATATGAATGAAGAGAAGTGATGGCTATTACCAAGGGAGATCGATTTCAACAGGAGATTCAATCTTTAATTTCTTTCCTGTTGAAACTAACCAGCGTATATAACGACATAATTTTTCTTCTTCTTTCTACTTCTAATTTTTGTCTCTTATTGTCTGTAAATGAGTACGAAATTGAAAACAAAATGTTTGGGATTTGTATTTATTTGTTAATGAGGTCTAAAGAACGTAATGTATTGAGGTTCTATGATCGATTGGATTGGTGTTGTTGATTATGGTCACTTTTGTGGTCGTAGTTGCTGAATTGCAAACCAAAGATTGAATGTAAAACAAATTGGAGCATCCCGAAAATGTCCATGCTCTAAAATTAAATTACTTACATTAGTAACAAGAAGGAACAAGTCTAGTCATGCTGTAATAACAGATAAAAGGGTAAAATTGTAATAAAAACTTTCAGTTAAGGGATTCCAAAATTATGATCAAGCATCATTAAATGTAATGTAACTGAAGCTTTTGGTCAAGGTTCTTTGAAAGTCACTGACCCTAAATTTCTGAACTTATTAATGAATTAAAAGAAAAATATTTTGGGTGAAAAACTTATTTCATTCATACTGTGTCATCCTAATTTCTCCAAAAATAACCTTACGTATAATACCCCTAATTTTTCCAAAAAAAAAAAGAAAAAAAAATAGGAGTTTTTTTTTGCAAGTTTTAAAAGATGAAAGGGGTTAAATTGAAATTTTTAAAAGATGAATGGACTTTGGAGCAAATATGGAATTTGTCTTGGTATAAAAAGAGCTCTCCAACTCCTTGTACTGACTCATTGTTGTTTTTAGAGAGAGAGGAATAGAGTTTCAAAAAAGGGGAGATTTGAAGCGCCGAGGCTTTGTCCCAAGTAAGTATTTCTTTTCCCCTTTTATTTTTTATAGTTAGAGTTTTAAAAGTCTAGATTTGAAAGCTTAGGAATTTCTAAAGCTTTATATTTTAAACCCTAGAAATGATTGTGTTGTTTCTAATGACAAAACCTTCACTCGTTGTTGATCGATCTGAAAATTTATTTATAATCGATCTTAATATCTTCAATGCTTCAAATGTGTTATTCCAATTACTGAGAAGCCCCGGAATTTCTTCCACGGTCAGAACACTTTTGCTTTTAATTGCAAAAAAATTCGATCTGACCTACATTTCTCTGAAAACACATACATTTGGATTCCATCATGTCCATCTCTCTCGTATACGTTGCGCATTACATAAATGATTCGAAAGCGATTGTCTCAGATAAGCTGTCTCAACTCATAAATATATGGTACGAGTTGAAGTCCGACCACATGAAGCGACCAAGCCAAGTCGACATCTCCCTTTCGCCCGTAATGGAATTTGGACTCATATCAATCAGTAACGATAAAATTTATACTTACTAGAAAGTATTTCATACAAGTGAAAGGGTAGTGACACACGAGCTTTGCCTAGACAGTGAACTCGATATGAAACCATACATGCCATGTTGGAGACATCGACTCAAAAATATAATTAATCCGAAAGGTGTATATATACCCCAAACATTTTGAATTACACATAATTTAGTATTATTCCAATCCCTAAAATTCTATACTCAATTCATCACAACGATAACAAGTATTCGTCATATCAAACTCCTTGAGTGAGACAGTTAGTAGAGTGAATACAAGCAAAAGTGTAAAACCAAAAAATGTTGCTCTTTCGCCCTTATATCAATTAGATCTGAATTAACTTCGCTTTCCTAGGGAATGCACCTTTATAAAATCATTCCATGACCATAGGATACACCCTTAAGGTATGAGCATTAATACATCGCACCATGATATAGTCAAAGTTACAAGGGTAAAGTGTTGAAGTTATATCAAGATCTCTTAAGGACTCACACGGTGAAAAGCGAGGATCCATTATTGTTTGCTTTATGGGTCGATTAGCACATACAGTATGGAAATGCACGTACTATGTAGAGCTATTCTTTTTCTTATCCTAAGATAGAGGGTATGTCAGTACTCTCCTCATTAAGGTAATTTACCATACGAGTCTTAGCCTTGTCTGCAAATCACAGGCGCCAAACACAGAGATTCCTCATCCTCTCCTTGCTAATAGTATAGATGACTAATTTCACTCGGCTTTATCATAGACACATGAATGGTGGGGATACATTCATGTAGGTTCTCCCATTTAAGAACCTCATCTTGGTTCTAACAAAATGACTTATTTATCATCTTTGAATTAAATTCGCTCCCCTTTGCGCTCAAGTCGCTGTCGGCCTTATAATTCAAATAGTCTCGGCTCTACTCACCTTACAAGCACTAGGCGTGCTCGTGTGAGTGAGCCAATCTTGAATCTATCGACATACTTTATTGAATTGTGCAACTCTACTCTTACGAGTATCACCATAAAATAAGCGTTGAATAACATACAAAACGATTCGATTATTCAGCAAAATATAGCATCTAATCGCGATTACATTACGCATAAGCCTAGGGATTTAACATGTCCTAATAGATACATCCTAGCTATTGGCTTAATTAAATTAGATTAAAGCCACCATATTGTTTAATAGAAATGTATTTGGACCACGTCCTTATCGATGGTACATCTCTAATATAGTGATATCTTTTCTTGATATGTTTGGACTTTCCGTGTTTAGGATCCTTGGCAGCATTAATGCGATGTTATCCTGAGAAATTATCCACGGGCTCTAATGCGGGTTGACAATTTCCCAAATCTTCGCGAAACTCCCTTAACAGCGCACCTTGGTTCTTCGCGAACAAACTCACGTGTTATTTCCATGGTAGACCAGGCTACGAGTTGCTTTTGCTTTCTCCGCGGTATGCTTATCATTTAGCAAGAAAGCATGTCGAAGTTGATTTACTGTGATCAACATCACCTCCCCAATCGGCGAGTAACGATGGGCGCGATCCTTGGCACCCTTGATATAACCGCGACGCTGGTTTGAAGTTCCTTCCGGATCTGCGCCAAAATCCTCTTGGCGCACATCGATACTTTTGGCCAAGGTTTGATTGAAAGCGGCTAGCAAATAACAACGCAACATATGTCGGGGCGTGTGCACATCATTGCATAGCGGACTCACGAAGCGGCTGCTTGGCATAGGTACTCACGGACATTTCTCTTTCTCTTTTGGGTCTTGGACGCCTCTCAAAAACTTAAGCTCCGGCTTTCCACGGGGGGTATCCATCGGCTTGCTATCTTGCATGTGATAAGCTCCTAACATCTTTTTGATGTAAGTCTCTTGAGATAAACCAAAGCCTTTAGCGTGATCTCTTATGATCTTCACACACCCGAAGCACGTAATGCTTCACCCGTATCTTTCATTTCCAAAGAGTTTGATGATAACCACTTCTTAGTAGTGTCAATCATCTCTTCTACATTCCAGTATTAAAATGTCATCATTACAAGGATGATACAAACATCTGAGCGTTTAAATACATAATGGTCTTCTTCCATCATCATTAAAGCCATCCTTTGGATTGGCCCAGTGAAACTTGATGTTCCATTGCCCTGAATGCTTTAACCCGAGACCATATATATGGATCTTTGAGCTTTGTTGACTTTGCGCTCTTGTCTTGAACCAAAACATAGGTTGATCCATATAGATTTCTTCATCTGATTCTCCATTGTGAAATGCAGTTTTTTACGTCCATTTGGTATGATTCTAAGTCCATATAGACTATAGCTAGAGCGAGGCGTGATAATTCTCTAGCAATTGAGAGATGTATCTTCTATAGTCAATTCCCTCTTCTTTATTGTAGCAGCCTTTTTCTACCGATCGAGAGCCTAATATCTTTCTACGGACCCACATCCACCTTCGTTTAATTTTGAAATCCATTTGGCCTCCCGATGGATTTTTGCGCCAGCGAATAGGTCTGACCAAATCCCGGACTTGATTAGTTCTACGTGGCTCATTTCTAGCTTCTTCATAGCTTTACTCCATTCCTTAGGCTTTAGGACCAGATAGAGCCTGCGTAATTGTTTTGGCTCTTAGGTATCACGTGGAGCAATCATGAATGCTTCCCCCTCAATCCGTCGGCGGCGGGGAATCGTTTCACGGATGCGCCAGCGAGGTTAGGAATTACTCATGATCTGCTCCATATAAATGCGTCGAACCGCTATCTTAAGCTCCGCTTTCCTGGGAGGATTAAGAGTGTCCTCTAAATCCCTCACTTTAGTAGAGTCGCCATTTTCTAGATTTTCATAAATTGAAAAACTTCATTAACCTTACCTCTCATGAGAAGTATCTTAAGAATGCGACATCTGGGACTCAGCTACATCATCTCCCATATTTCACTAATGAAAACAAATCCTTTGGAGGTTTCAGAGTATCTAATGAAAATACACTTTTTCCCTTTAGGACCAAGTTTCCCATATTGATGAGTATTATTGTAAATGTAAGCTGCACACCCCCAAGGATACCATTCTTAAGTCGGGTTTATTGCCATTCCGCCAATTCATATGGGGTGGGAGCTTGATTTAGGGCTGCAGTTAGTATGTAGTGAGTTATGGCATCCCCGAGAAGGAGATAGGTAAATTAGCTTGCGCCATCATTGACCTAACCATATCTAAGAGGGTTCTATTCCTCCTTTCTGCAACTCCATTTTTTTGAGGAGTGTAAGGAATAGTTAGCTGTCTAGCTATACCGCTTCATCAAAAACTTTTGATTGGTCGATGGAGTATTCACGACCTCGTCGGTCCTTAGTGTTTTGGTGCTACATTTAAGTGATTCTCTACCAAATTAGTATATGGCAGGCGGTCAATCACGTCGAGACTTGTGAGAAATCAAATAAACACTGACCAAACGTGTGAAATCATCTATAAAGAAGAAAAGTGATGAAGTAGTCGGCACCATGCCTAGCCCTCTGCACATTCGAGTGGTCAGAGATGTACGAATAGACCAAAACACAATAGTTAATGGCTCTCTTTGGCTTGCCAAATAGTAATCTAGTTTGTTTTCTAGCTAGGCAATGCTCACATGTAGGTAATTTACTTTGGCGAGTGATCCCCAAGAGACCTACTCGAGGCAATCTATTTAATCGGTCTTGCGATGTGTCTAATCTAGCATGCCATAAAATGCTCGATTATTAGAAGCTAATTTGGATTACCAACAACATGAATGGAAGCGACTGTCATTCGGTACAATGTGAGTGGTGTCCCAGCACCATAAATCCATCAACACATAGCGAACCATAATAAGCGTTGTCGGAAAATACTTTTACAGCCCTTAGTAAATATAAGTTGGAAATCTGGTTCTAGTGAAACCGAAACGGCGCGTAGTTTCGTGTTCGAACTTTGGGAGCATATAGCACATCATGAAAGATAAGCGACCACCCATAACTCTAGTTCGGTACCGATCCTGCTTGCGTCGGTGACATTATTAACATGTATATGCTTCTCTTTGCCTTTAGGAATTGACGAAATTCCACACCGTTGTTCGGTCGCCTTTCATTAGTGTTCGATTCTTCTTGAGTCTGATCCAGGCAGTCGGCAAGCATTAAGTGACTAACATATATAAGTTAGAAAGGGCGGTTTGTCTGAAACAATACGCTGGCTGTTCGATCTGACAGTGACGAGTTTGCCAGTTAAAGCGATTCTTGTTTACGCTTTTTCATCTTGGCCCAGCGTTTACGGCACTTTGTCGCATTAGAAGCTTGCCATTTATATTTTCCGCGCTGAAACCCTTACCTTTCCAATTTTTCGTCTAGAGCCTTTTCTCCTCTCAGCGATTTGGATTCGATCATAAGCTTCGATAGCGAGCTTCTCACGAAGAAGGCGATCTTCCTCGGCTTCGACATGATGACGTAATCAAAGTTTTGATGTTCTCGTATGGGTAAGGTTAACTGCATGTGTTCCCCGATTGCCGGTAAAAATGAATGCGGAGATTGAACTTCGCGCTCGCCGGTCATGTCTGACTGCGACTGTTCGCGATCATGTTGAACGCGGTGTGGGCTCTTGCCTGCGTGGGCGTCGATGATGCTTCTTATAACCATCGAGCGCGAGGTTAGCGGCGAGAAGTCTTGTTGTTGGTTCCACCATAGTGAACGCCGCGGCATCCCCAGCTGCTTGAGCTGAGCGGTGCCTCTCAAATCAGCGACATCAGTGTTTCATGCTACTGCGGCGCTCAAAATCGAGCAACGATCTTTGCGCTTGCCAAGGCTATAGGCTTCAAGTCTCGCCTATGTTGAAGCGGTGGTGCTTGAGGTTCAGCCATTGGTTATGTAATGGCTTCTAGCATGTCTTGCTCCTACGGAATCTTGAATCTTAACGTTTGACATCGTAGTCTTTCATTAAACATCTCCATGGTTCAAGTCGACAAATGCTTTTATTTGCGACCATTTTAACTATATATGCAGAGAGACAATTATAAATTAGGATCTTGTACAATTCAATTTACAATAATGTTTTATACAATACTAAATTAATTAATAATAATTTAACATATGCTGCGACAACGAAAGTAATGTTACACATTCAATCAATTTATGCGCATGAGTCAATTAATTATTTAATTTAAACATGCTATAACATTTTGGTTATTAGGTGAGATATGTGCATAAATCTACCAACCTAAAACCTCCCATTTTCAAATATTTCCATTACATGCTCATCAATGTAATTAAATTAAAAAATACACAATAAACATGTCTTTAATGAAAAACATTCAATATGTACATCAAGTGCATGAATATGTACATACATAAAGAAATGTACTGGAAATATGTACAATATGATCTTAAAAAAATATATATCACATGCCAGGTACATAATCAGGATCATCAACAATGTCATCTAAGTTATCATCACTATGTTCACCCAGCTCATACTCCTCATACCACGGAGCGAATCTAGCGGCGGGTCTAAACTGCCTTCATGATCGATCAAGCAGATACCTAGCCTTTAGGCGGCTTTCCACTCTCAAGCGGTATATCCTTGGCGAGAGTATTAAAGTCTAAGGCTCAACCTTTGTTTAAGGCTTGAGCCCGGCTCCCCGTCGATGCAGTGAGCATCGAGCACAATGCGGTTGTTGTGATGAAACTCATGAGTATACGATGCCTGATTGCAATCCAGGCTGATACTACCAATCATATGTTGTTCGGCAAGTTGTATGAAATGCACTTTTCTTATATGCCAATAAATGAATTATTTGTGCTCTTGTAGCCACTACATACACAAATAATCACAATATATTATTAATTAACCTTTTAATTAGTTAATTATAACATACAATTTAATTTTCAATAACACAAAAAAAAAAATTCCAGAAAAATCACAGATAATTTGAAAATTAATAACTAATTAATCTAAAAAAAATTTACAATTTTTTAAGGTCACCTGCGCCCTATAGCATACAGCAATTTCTTTTATTATAATTATAATTAATCAATTTGATTCGTGAGTTTGATGATAATATTTGAAGTGTTTAAAATATGTGTTTGAGTCACATATATGCCACCCAAGTCGGCTTCTTGTAATGGAATATAAAATAACCCATTTTCAGATAAGTGTAATGGAATATAAATCATGTAATTGACTTAGTATATAAAATATTCGATTATATTCCATTGCATGTGTTTGCATGGAATGATTATGTTCGGCGAATATTTCAGTGTCATTAGCTGAATTGGATACAGTGTCATGGGCTGATGAATTTCCATTTTCTTATAATGTATTTGCTTAATCAGTTATGAGGTGGAATATATAAATCGTAGATTCTTTTTGTAATGGAATATTAATCCCAAGAGAATGAACGAATTTCATCATTCTCAAATCCTTCACTGACAAGGCCGACTGTGTCAATCCGATGACCGTGATTGAATCAGCCCGAAAACCCCTCAATTCCCATTTCGTGAAAAAGATCTACAACTCTATAAATAAAACCCAACTAGGCAAACCCAAGAATCATCGAGTTCAGAAAGCCACATCTACATGAGGCATTCTTACCAAGTACGTTATATCTGACATTGCGTGCATATATCTAACCGATGCGTACCAAACCATTCGGATCGAAACCCAGATTTCACAACATAGGTGTGAACAATTTGACACAAAGCCCAGATTTTGAAAGAAATCTGCTGCCTTGAGAATAACGATATTCAAGAATCAAAAAGGAGTAACGTGAAAACATACCACATTCAAACATGAAAGGCTGTCGTAAACCTTGCTCTGATACCATTGTTGTTTCTAATGGATCAAGAACACTTACTCGTTGTTCACGATCGATCGAAAAAATTTGAATGAATATAGTATCTTCAGTAGCTATTCAATATTTATTCGATACTAGAAGCGGAATTTCTTTACGGTCAGAACGCCGCTGCTTTTAAATGCAAAAAAAAAAATTCTGATCTTTTACGTTTCTGCGAAACCATTAGTTCCATCGTATCCATCTCATATGCGTTTGCGTAAGCGATTGAAGCTTGATTGTCTCTAAGACAAGCTTTGCCTCAACCTCCTTAGGTATATGTTTGGGTTAGTCGACCCACATGAAGCGACAAACCCAGTCAACCAGATTGGAATGCAAAAAAGCAAGAAACTTGGTTGGGTTTAATGTTTGATATATTTAGGGTAATTTCTTACTCTTAGAATCTTAGATTTGAAGGCTTATGGTTTCCTAAACTTTCAAATATGAAACTCTAGAAATGTAAGAAAAACATAGTATTGGGAAATTTGTTTAGAAACGAGTATTTGGTGTGTTTTGGTGATTTTGGCTTACGATGTTTTAGATTTGAAAACCTAAGATTCCTATGAAGTTGCAATAATTATTTATTCATAAAGATTTGAGTTTTTAACTTCAATCATTTTATGGTAAATCAATAATTTGAGGATTTAAGGAATTGATAGATTTGGAAAGATTGGGGATGTTAAGGATTTGAGGAAAATATCCTAATTTATTTGAAATTCACACAGGATTAAGATTATTGAGATTTAGGTTTAAATATTTTGGGTTCCTAGAAAATAACAGATATCGTATAAGTACAAATAATAATAATAATAATAATAATTTATCTAATAGATAATATTCATATTATTTAGGTGATTTGTGATTCTTTTGAGGCTTCTTGGTTTTGCTAGTATCTTGGAATATCATGTTGGGAAGATTAATGCAATTTTTCCTATATAAACAAAATATTTTGCTATTATATGTGATTATGAGTTTTGGAAATTTCAATTTATTTAAATCATATGCATGGTTTAAATATATGTTTTGTATGAAAAATGGATTTGAGAATGTTTATTATAAAGATAAAAAGTTATGGGGATATCATTTTGTTTTTTTTCTTTTTTTGTGAAATTGGAAACATAAAGGAAATATTTGAATTTGGTTTATATAGCCCTGTCAAAGGGTTATAATAGTTGACAAATATTGCTTGGTCAATGGATATAAACTTGACAAATACAACCCCGGTCAATGAATATAAACTTGACAAATATGGCCTCGGTCAATGGGTATAAACTTGACAATTAAATAGGGATTAAATCAATGGGTATAAATTTGACAGATATGGCCCCGATCAATAGGTATAAACTTGACAAGTACGGTCCCCATCAATGGGTTATAGTAATTGACAAATACGACCCTCGTTAATGAGTTATAATAGTTGACAAAATGTCATTGTCAACGGGTTAAAATAGTTGACATTCTATTTGAAACAAATATCTTTTAAGAATCTAGAATATAAATGTTTTGAAATGGTTCTTGTCAACGGGTTAGAATAGTTGATATTCTATTTAAAATAAATATGTTTTGATTCCAAATATGTTTTGAGAATCAAGAGTGTAAGTATTTTGAAATGGTCCTTGTCAACAGGTTAAAATGGTTGACATTATTTGAACGATATATTTTGAGAACGAGAGTGTAAGTATTTATAGACCAGAGCCTAGTCAGCCGGAGTTAGAATAGTTGACATTCTATTTGAAACAAATATGTTTTGAAAACCTAGAATTTAAACGTTTTGAAATGGCCTTTGTCAACGAGTTAGAATGATTGACATTTTATTTTAAAGAAATATGTTTTGAGAATTAAGAATAAATATTTTGAAATGATGTTCTATCAAATAGGATAAAAATAGTTGACATTATTTGAAACAAATATGTTTTGAGAACAGTATAGATGTTTTGATTGACCTAAGTTAACGGGTTAGAATAGTTGACATTCCATTTGAAACAAATATATTTTGAGAAACAAAAACATAAGCGTTTTGAAATGACCCTTGTCAATGGGTTGGAATAATTGACATTCTATTTGAAACAAATATGTTTTGAGAACAAAGAGTGTAAGTATTTTTGAATGGCCTTGCCAGCAGTTAGATAGTTGACTTTCATTTTAAAACAAATATGTTTGAGAACTAAGTGCCATAAAGCGTTTGAAATATGGCCCTCATCAACGAGTTATAATAATTGACATTTTATTTGAAACAAATATTTTCAAAACCATGAGTATATGTGTTTTAAACTATTTGTGGATTTGATTATGATATGGAATTGTTTGAGAAACAAAAAATACGATGAACGTTAGTTTGAAATATATTTATCTCTTATTTTCTTATACTCAAGGATTTTATGAGATTTATGAGAAAAAGAAAAATATGTTATATCTCTAATTTTGTGAGTTTAAAATATTTGATCCATGAAACTGTATAAACATTTTTTTATTAGGCTTTTAACTCACTTTTTATTGTTGATCATTTTCAAGCATCCTAGACCTTGACAAAGAGTGATTTTAGGCTAGGCATGGATGAAAGTTGAGAATTATTTGAGTTGGTGTTTGTTAGAAAGACTTAGGATTGTTAGACTACTTTAATGCTCTGGGATTGAATGTTTACAAACTTTCATTTGAAGGATTTTATATGGCTAGAATGTTACTTTTTTCAGAAAATTCGTTATGGAAAATTTATCTTGTTAGAAGATGTTGGTTTAATGATATTTTGTCATACTTTGGAAGGTTTTATGTAATTGGGAGATTTCGATTTTACGAAATTAGTTTAATTTTTCTTGTAAGCATATTCAGGACAAACAAGATTCATAAGAAGAAATTTTGAATGTGTCATTTACATGTGGGGTTTTAAAACTCTATGTAATGAATATGTATCCAAAGTTTGGGGTGTTATTGGAACTAATCCTCTTTACTCACCTTATTTCAACTTTCTTTTTCTTCCTCAGCCATCCCCAATTCCTACCTTTCAGTAATTGTTTCCTTCTCTACTCCCAACCATGTTGCCATTCTCGACTTCAACCGTCAACCATTATGTTTTCAAAAATGTATTTTCATATTGAATTTGGAAATAATTTTTTAATATTTTATCTCAGATTACATTTATAAAATAATTTTTACTATTTTTTGAAAATATACATAATTAGCAAACTTTTTAAAAAATAAATAAATATAATTTATTCATTTTTTATTAGATTTTATTTTGATACTAATTTTTTTAAATAATATAAATAAAAAAACAATATCACATAGTTTTAAAACTTTTTAATGAAAATAAAAATATTAAAAAATAATATAATATTAATTTATAATTTTAGTTTTCTTCAATAAAATATTAGTAATGATTGTTTAAGCATATTTAATTTGAAAGACGATATTTAAATGCATGTAAAATAGAAAAATAATGTTAATAGCTAAAAGTAAAATGTTAATAGCTAAAAGTAAAATGTTAATAACTAAAAGTAACATTAATACAAGTAATACTATTTTGACTAACTATAGGTGAATTTCTCACAAAAAAAAAAAAAAATTTATATATATATATAGAATTGAATCATGTCCTAGCCTATTTACCTTTAACTATTAACATTCTTACTTTTAACTAGGGACAGAAATGTCAAGTCAATATTTCAATATTTCGATTATCGGTGGAGCTTTAAAATAATTGATATTAGCGGATAGGGGTTTCAAACCCAGCCAAAAATAAGGAGTGCACCCTCCGCCTCCATCGGGCTAGCTAGCTCCATTATTATATAACATGCAAATTTGATTTATATTCTATTTTATTATTGATGAATATTTTACCATTTTTACATTATAAATTTAACATTATCCCCCTTCATTTTATTTTCCTTATTAATCCTTTCATAACAAGAAGGAATTTAAAAAGAATAAGTACAATATTTTTCGTTTTCAAACAAAAATTAAAATTAATTTGATAAAATAAATATTAAGATAATTTTTAATTATAAATTAATATCGATGTCAAAATATTCTCATCACAACTATCTAATTTAAAAATTACTTGATTATATAAATTTTTTTTTATTATAGATACTAAATAATTCATTTCTCCTTCCTGTTTAAAAATGGTTAAATGATTTTCCCAACACCACCTTAATGTGTATTTGGCACCTTATTCTCTTAAATGCTGTGTTCTATTATCATATCATTGGATGTTCACCTCGACAATATTATAATATCAATATTTTGAATTTTTCGTATCTATAATATTAAGTAATAATAAGGGAAATAAATAAAACAATATATTTTTAATATTATAATATCCGAATAATATAAACTAATAACATATTCAATTTAATAATTAAATGATTATCCAAATCCATTTGATTCTAATCTTAACCTTAATTAAGATATTTTCTCATTATTACTATAAATAATATTCGTATCACTATCAATAATTATAAATATATGAATAATATTTACACATTGTTGTAATAAATAACTCTAATATGTATTTAATTTTTCATTTTTTAAAATTTTCGAAGTATTTTCACAACTTTTATATAATTTTCTCTTTCCCAATATTATTTTTGTAAAAATATTCATCGATATTTTACCTATATTTCCAACATATTCGTAAAATCAAATTACAGATATATTCATGTTTATCGATATTTCGATCCTTGTTTTCAACTACTAGTTATTTTTAGTCACTTTGGGCATTATTACACATAGAGTAGATATTTCCATATTTTGAAGTTTAAGTTTTGAATTTTTTGATTTTTTAAAATTTCCCACTTCAAATTCACTTCTCATATCTTCAACCCTAGCACTTCTTCGAGAAGACCAAGTGATGGCCTAGGTCTATAAAAGAAAAAGCGGGTAAAATATGGCAGTTTTTAAAGTACTGCTCCTACTCTTGAAAAAATTTCACTAAGTTTTGAGTGAGAAGGGTTTAGAAGAACCAAAAGTGAGTTTCTTTTTTGTTTCAATTTCTTCATTTTTCTGAATAATGGTTGGAGATATATTCTATTAGAGTATTTTTAAGGTTCCCTTTTATTGGATTTATGCTTTTACTACTTTGTCCTTATTTAGGTATATATATATATACCTCAACTCTCTCAATAATATGTAAGTCTCTTTCATAATATGGTATCAAAGCGTCAAACTTTACAATAAAACAAACCCTAACCCTAGTCGTTGCCTATCATGCTCTATTGAGTCATGCTCTGATCACGCCTTTCTTGGGCTCGATGGCAGTGAATCCTCTTCCATCAACGTCGTGCCTCATAAACAATCTGAGTCTTGAATGGGACTAATCCATCTCAAAATTTAATTATTCTTAATGTAAATGCTCAGGCACTGCTAAAACTCATAGCCAGAAATTATTTCGCGTGGCGACTCCAATTCGCGTCTCTTCTATTCGAGTATGATTTACTTGGCTTTGTCAACGACTCAAAGTTTAGATCTCCGACAGTAGTGTTTGCCCGATCTTGCTCACCTCCCGATCAGAGATGTTTTCTCTGCTCAAACAAGATCATTGCTTCTCAATGCAATTGTTAGGCGAATCTCACGCTACCATAGTGCGGTTAAGTCTCTACCTGCGCCGCCTCTCGTCTGACTTGGACTACTCTTGAAAGGCGTATACGCGCTTTCCTTCCGCATTAGACCGGACCATGACCCATTGCCAGTCTCCAACAAGGTAATCAAATTATTACTGACTATATGCAAGATGTAAAACATCATATTAACTCTTTTGCCCTTATGAATGTCTTTTTGACTGTTGGAGCTCTCGTCCATGTTTTTGGATGGACTTACTTTGACCTACTCACATATCCCATGTACTTTAAGCTCACAGATCACTCAGGTTACTTTTGAGCATTTCTTTGAGAACACCTAGCAGTTCTGAAGCTAAAATGAGGTGCAGTTCGCTTCATTATGCACTTCCACCTTTGCCTCGATTACTTCTAGCGCTTCATCACGCGTCGTTGACAACCATGATGACGGACCCGCAGTGGTCTCAATAGTCACGGACTCTACTGCAACTCATACAATCTTTTGACTAACTCCTCCTCCATTGTTTCCACGGCGTCATTTCAGTTGCCTAACTTGGGCAAAGTCTCTGCATAGGTGTTGTCAAATTTGTTATATTCGGGCACTGCACAAGCGATGCGGTTCTCTATCCACCTCGCCTTACTTCCTGCTCTCAGCCCTTTTAGCTCGCGGGCTAACGTACCCTATGCCCTTTATAGTTTCATTATCCTAGTGCATTAATTGCCGTATTGGATCGTTGATTCGGTGATCGCGGATCTTGCTTCCTTGGCCCTTCATGAGCCCTACACCGCCTCTGACAATATTATTATTGGTGATGGTACATGTTTATCTATTGCTAACTTTGGCTCTTTCACCATTCCTTCTCTACCCCTTTTGTTTACCAATATATTGCATATTACGCATGTCTAGAATATATTGGTCTTGCCTTTGTCGATAACCTTGTTAATGTCCTATTTTTACTCTTTCTTTGAAGTGCGGGATGTCACTTTCGAGGATCACTATGGTTGTGGCGATGTAAACGGTGTGTCTTTGGCAGAGTCTATCCCCATGATCTTCTGCACCAGTTCTTTCTTCTGATTGGGTCCTCTTTTTTCTTTATTTACATGTGGCATAGTTGTGGTCATCCGATCTTCCACATATTTATTTTTATGAAATTTCTACATGTTCTCAATATTTCCTTTCCCGATGACCATTGATGTTCCTTTTCTTATACCTCCTACAATATTAATAAAATCCATAAGTTACCTTTTTCTTAATCAAGCATTACTTCTTCCTCTCATCTTGATGTCATTTTATCTAATGTTTGGACCTCACCTATTTCATCTTTTAATGGTTTTCACTACTATGTTATTTTTATTGATCATTACACAAAGTATATCTGGCTTTACTTGTTACATTGAAAATCGGATGTTCATTCAACTTTTGTCACTTTCAAGCAACTTATTGAAAATTATTTTACCACTACCATTAAAACACTTTGAGTTAATGGCGGGCCAAATTTTTGTGCTGGACCTTTCTCACTTTTTTTTGACCATGGTATAACCCATCTCACTACACCTCCTACATCCCGCATAATACGAATTGTCGAACGCTATCATTGGCATTAATGCCAAGAAACGGGTCTCACTCTCCTACATTAGGCGTTCATCGCTCTCACCTTTTGGTTGTATGCCTTTGCTACGGTTCTCTATTTAACAAATAAAATGCCTAAAGTTGGTATTTCCCTTGGTTCCTCTTTTGAAAAGTTGTTCCATAAAGCTCCTGACCCATCCAAACTCCGTGTCTTCGGTTGTTGATGTTTTCCTTGTTACCTCTCGATTCTTCCCACAAACTCCATCCCAAATTCAGTCATTGTGTCTTTCTCGGCTACTCCCTCACTTAGAGTGCCTTTCTCTATTTTGACCCCATCCTTACAAAAATCTTTGTGTCCTGTCATGTCAAGTTTGTGAAGTATTTTCGGTTGGGTCTCTACCTTTACCATCGGTGTGGGCATAAACTCTACCCTCCTAGTTTTTTAGTTCATGGTCGACTATCCCGTACTTCATGACCTCATCCCCATCCCTCACCCATCCTATGAAAATCGGGTATCCCGATATCACACTCACATGTCTCGTATACCGAGACTCATTCCTGCATATTTAATTCATAAATACACAAAATAACTTCATCGGTCAGTATGTGAAGCGTGAGGATTATAGCACCTTGCTCACATATGGTGTAATCGTGCATTAGAGACAGATGTTGTTCCAATATACAAAAACAGGGATAGTTCTACGAGGTATGGTTCTATACATGTACAAAATACATTAAGCCCCTGACGAGCCACTCTTCTCAGCGTAGGTCTTTAAAAGTGTGATGCACCTTGCGTGTTTGTACACGAAAAGGGGGGTGTGGAGCCGAGAGAAAATTCAATTTTTTTCAAAGGGCAAAGCAGTAATTTCGATAAAAATCAGAAATTTATTTTCTAGATCTCGGATGTGAAATGGTTACCATCGTTGCAAGTCGTCGCCAAAATCACTTCTTCCATCAAATTCCAGAGATGAATTTGCACATTTTTCCGAGGGCATCAGTATGTCGTGTGCCGTAAAAAGAAATATGATGTGACAAAAGTCACCTCTTATGTACTCATATGACGCATATTTCATGAGTAGAAATGATGAAACTCAATAATGAGATAGTGCGAATGTCAAAAAACCCAAGCTCGGGGACATAGATGACATTGTTTAATTTGTTTAAATGATAATAGGACAAAATATGATGTCATCTCCTTTACCTTAAGAATGAGAACCAAAAAGCGTCTTTTGGAGGGAAAAGCAGATCGATAAGTGGGGGTTTTGTGATTTTTGAAAGCAGCTTCTCTCCTAGATTAGGAGATCGACCAGTGAATTCTTCGGGACAAGAAGCAAACCTGTTCTATTTGGCAGGAAACGTGGTTCCGATTTTGGGAACCGACAAACTCCGTGGTAGGGTTTATCTCTTGGGTTTACTTTGTTTGAAGTAACTTTTTTATGATGTTTAGTTGGCTCGAGGCCTTGAGCGACGTTTGATCGATCCCAAAACTTGGGACGAGGTGTGAAAATTGTGGAACGGGGTATGCGATCCCCAAACAGTGAAATTTATTTGGTTGTTAATTATAATTTGTGAAACAAATTGTATTGTGATATTAATATGAGGCGGAAATGGTTATAGAATTTGAGGTTCCACGAAGTGGAACGATGTTTAGTGATTAGCGTGAAGCGGTAACAGGGTTTTTCATTCCACGTGAATAATGTTCATGAAATATTTTGTGAAATAATATGTTTGGTTGGTATTCAATTGAATTGCTCGTGTTTGTTAATTAGCCACGTGAGCTAATTTTTGGTGGATTTAGCAAAATTCATAACATATTTGTACTGATTAATAAATAACAAATGTATCATGTTATATATATTTACATGTGTTATATAGAATTGTCTTGGAATTGGCATCCTTAAACTTTCCATATGCAGGGCACCTTGGGACAATAGGAGTGAGTGCATGAGGTGGTTTATTGAAGGGAATTGTTTCGGTTGACTAATATATGTGGCATAATTGCTCGGATGTGTCCATTTACAATATCGGAGGGTAGTCCATATGAAATATCAATTTTGATCATTAATTGATATACATCGATTTGTCCACTAATTGATTATATCGGAGTTGGTCCACTGCCTATCGGAGGGTTGTCCACAGATTAAAAACAAATACCTTTGTTTGAAAATAATCACTTCATACCAGCGGCCAAGTGTATTGTGAAATTAAGTGAGGACTGGGACATGGGTTGAGTCATTTGAACATTCCATTAAGATCACATTTTCTTAAGTGTGTGTTTACATAGGATCGTGCATATCTTTTGCCAGTTGGAAATATTAGCATTTGGGTGATTCATTCTTGGACGTTCTTCATCTGTCAGGGGAATATATTATTTGAGTGCAGTGACGTCTGAGAAACGACATCTTAAGTAGATTTTGAAGAAAGTCGGGTTTATTAACCTTCTGATATTTTAGGATAATGTACCTTAGAATTTTAAATTTAATATGTATTTGTATTAAGAACAGTAATAACTCTTGAAACCATGTGAGATAATTGGTTGGACATTATATTGTAGTATTGATGGGGGGCCCAAGTAGCGCTGTTTTGTTTACAGTGGACCTGTCGCTTGGTCATATTGAATTTGTTGGGATAAGTTTGTGTTGGGTGAGCTCATTTCAAAGGAGACTGATTTTCATGAGTGGTGTGGGTTGGCATCCACGATGTTGCAGTTGTGGTTATCATGGACACCGAGGATTGGGGCGTCATAGCTTGGTATCGGAGCTAAGGTAAACGATTACCTTGGGAGCTTGGTGGGTGTAGAGTTTAGGTATACGATTATCTAGGGCTTGAGGGCTTGGGCTAGGCCACTGGTGGTACAAAACATCACCCTGGTGTGGTTTGATATAAGTTAGGTATAGAGATTACCTAGGAAGGCTGGACAAAACTAATTTGCATGCATGTGTTTGGTGTGTGATTTGGTGGTAACATCTGAAAAAAATATACGAGAACATGAATGATGTGTGATCATGTGTTGTAGTTGGATTCATGTGTAGTAGGTAGCATAAGTCATTGAAAATTTTGGGAATTTATAATTTGCTGAAAAAGAAAATATTTTTTTTTTTTGTGTGTTTATTGGTTTAGAGGTGAAGAAAATAATTTTCTAAGGTTAAATGAGTTATGGCCAGAAAAAGTGAATAAATATATTTTTATAAATTTATTTGAGTGTTAAAAAATGAATATATCATATATACTATATATCTCTCTCTCTGCTATCTCTTTTTTTTTTTTGGTATTTTCCATTAGCCTAGAAGCGTAATTGAAAATAATGGAAAAAATAGGTGAAAATGGGTTGGAGCTCTTGCCCCAGTATCTAGCCTAATGGAAATTGTATTATGACCAGCGAGTTTTAGGAGGTTTGAATGGCTAGTGGTTGTATTTACCATAAAGGGAATTGTACAACGGTATCGATGATGAAAATTGTATTGCAATAGGAAGTTTGTTAGTTGAGCGCTAATAACAATACACATGGTATACGTGGTAGAGAGGCTTGGGTTGAGATGGCGGTGTCCTGATACAAACATTGTACTCGTATTCTTATACTTCGAACCAGTTGAGTTATCTTTACTATCTGTGGCCAGCCAATGGCGGGGGCGAGGCAAACCGCCCTGCCTGCTGACGCCACGACTCCCGCCGTACGATCTACGGTCGAGGAGTGCGGCCTTTACATGTACACAGAGCGTCTTTGGTTGAAATTTGTGTGCGCAACGTGCATGACCGATTTTTGACTGTGTTCTAGAAGTCCTTTGTTGAGCGCTGCATTTCACGAATAATGTTAATCGCAAAAAAATTTCGAAAAAAAAATTAAATTAAATAAAATCGACAAACAAATTACGGAAAAAATGAAATTTTAAAACCGATTTTATTGGATAAAAATGATGATGTCGGATCGTTGTATTTGCATATATAATGTGAGGAGGATACAATTATATGTTATGTCAGTATGAATAGTGTCTGGTACGTGTTTATGCCTTAAAGATCTTTATTTGTATTTGTAACATACCATTTTGATATGTGGAATGGCTAGTCGATAGCCAGGGCGTAGAGGCGTCTGCATTGATCTGATAAGACACCGCGACATTGGCAGCCCTTCTGATGTTGATTAAGGGCGCTTTGTTGTTTTGTGGTATTCGCGGCGAAGCTATAGCCGCAGGTTGGTATAGTAGGTAGTTAGGGAGGTCCAAGTATCGCTCTCTGAGGTTTAAGGCATGTCTCGCGACATTCACGGGGAGGAAGTCCGATGGTGTGAACCATTGGTTCATCGCAGTTTGAGAAAGGTGTTAGAGGCTATGGAATTTACCTCTAACCATTGGGGAATAGACTAGTTCGCGTTAGCTAAGGGTGAGGCAGTATGGTAGAACTGGCGAGAACACTACAGAGACCTAGAGGCAATGACTTGGGCTTAGAGGTTGAGACCTTGGAGGAGCCTTTGTATGTGAGTTCTCCTAGGGATTGAGCGGGGATGGGGATGATATGTCGAGGTTGCGGAGGTTGGAGATCTACCGGGGACTCTACTCATAGTGGACTGAGGATCATGAGACATGTTAGGTTCGATGTCATCACAGGGATGGATTAATTTGACAAACCTGAGTAGTTATCGATTGTGGCGTAGGAGTGCGCTACACGTGGGACCCGGTACTCGTGTGTATTTGGGACCGCATGATATTTTACCCAGACCCGGTGTACGAGTCCAGTGTGCGGGGACAAGGTAGACGGGATGGCTAAGCGAGGCCTTACTGAGGGCGAGGAGGGTGGACTTAGATCTCGGTAATTGATGCGGTATGTGGATGTTTTTCGAGATCGACTGCACGGACTGCCTTCACGAGAGGGTTGTAGACTTTGGTATCGAGTTACACCACAGTACTTTACCCATCATGATAGCAGGATGGCACCCGGTTGAGTTGAGACTGGAGTAATTCGGGGTGCGGACATGGGGTTCATTGGTGAGCAACTTCACCATAGGGCACTCAGGTTATTCTGAGAAGGATAAGACAGCCGACGTAATGATTCTGACGATTTAAACGGAGTTACGATCAAGAATCGGGTACCCATTGAGGATTGATGATTTGTTTGATGGAGTTGAGAGGCTAGCCGTCTACTCAATTAGACCTTGTGGTTACCATCATTGAGTTAAGAGGCAGAGATGTCCTAAGGCGCGGCGTTTAGGACGTTAGGCGCGAGTTTACGGTGATGCCCTTTGGATTGACGAATGTGCCAGCAACATTCATGGATCTCATGCATAGGGTATTCTAACCCTATTTGGATCAGTTTTTCGTAGTCTTTGTGGATGACATCTTGATCTACTCCCAGTCAGAGTGGGAGCATGAGTATCATATGAGGATTGTATTACGATTGTTAGAGAACATGGCGGTTCTGATTCGTAAATCTGAAGATTTGGCTTAAGTAAGATTTTGAACCGCGTAATGTCGGCATTGGCGTGTCGATGGGCCAGAAAAAATTCGGCGATATTAAGTTGGAGGCGAAGTCGATCTTGAGATCTGGCGGTTTCTTGGGATTGGCAGTACTGCGGGGAAATTCATTGAGATTTCTCCGATGCGCCCAGCACCTATAGCGAGTTGACCGGAGATCGGTGGATTGGGGATGAACCAGGAAACGTTTTGGGATTGGGAACTTGCCCGGCTCTGCCAACCAGTCAGACTGGAAGACGGGGCATAATGTGTTAGCCGATACTCAAAGTGGGGCCCGGAGATATTTTTAATCTGATCCGGGAAGACAATAGCTTATTATTCCCATCGGTTGAAGAATCATGGCGAAATTACCCACACGTGACATGGAGTTAAGCGGTAGTAGTCTTAGCCTTGAAGATTTAGCGCCTGCTATATGGCGAGGAGTTGAGGTGTGCTCATACCACGAAAAGTCGTATATATTCATGCAAGCGGGACCTTAACATGAGGCAACGAGATGGGCGGAGTTCTGAGGATTATGACTTCACTTTGCATTACCATCTGTAGGCCAAATGTATTGGCCCAATCAGCTAGAGTCGGAAGTCACGGGAGTATTGGGTGGTATGGCTTCGGGAGTGGCGAATGCTCGAGGCTTGTGGGGCAGTTTGGATTACGTTACAACGGCGGGCGCAGAGTCGTGGGGAGTTTAGTAGCTACATCGTCTTTGTTGGTAGTGATTGAGTCGGGGCGGGGCGAGATGAGTGTCCATAAGGGACCGGGTATAGTCGGTATGGGTGACGAGAAATTTTGGACCGTCCGCGGATGTTAGTCTTGGTATGAAGGCGGGTGAAGTGGTTCCCCCATTTGTGAAGCTTGAGAGAGGAGATTCTCAGGGAGTTTCATTGCTCTCGATTTTCCGTGCATCCAGGTGGCACGAAGATGTACTAGGATCTTCGTCGTTAGTAATGCGGGCGGAATGAAGAGACACGTAGGGGACTTTATTGCCCACGATGTCTCACGTGTCGGCGGTGAAGGCTGAACACGAAGCAATGAGGCTACGCCAGCGGTTGGAGGTGGCCCGAGTGGTAGAACCGTCGCGATGGATTTTGTGACCAGCGCCGCGGACACCGCGAGAGACATGATCGCGGTATGGATGATAGTGGGCCGACTCACGAAGTCGGCTACATTTCTAGGTATGCGGATGACCTTCACATTGGAGAGATTATCTGGGTGTATATTTGATAGTCGACTGTAGATACCGGTATCCATAGTGTCGGACCGGGACGAAAGGTTCAGGCTTGCGGAAGAGTTTCAAAGGCATAGACTGGTGACCATGGTCTTTCACCGCAGACCAGATGGTCGATCCCGAGAGGACTATACATGTGTTAGAGGACATCTTTCAGAGCATGCGTCCTAGGTCATCAAGGTAGTTGGGAAGAAAGACTTGCCCTTGAGTAGGTCGTCTACAACAACGAGTTATCGGGCGAGTATACGAGATGGCACCATATGAGGCATTGTATAGGGCAGCGGTCAGCCGTTGTGTTGGGCTGAGGTGGGAGAAATCGTCGCGGTCTGATACGATTAGAGACACATGCGAGAAGGTAGACTTGATCGACAACGTCTTATCCGCGGCTCAGTCGCGAAGAGCTATCTTTGATGTACGGCGTCAACCCTTAGAAGTTCGAGGTTGGTGATTTGTTTTCTTGAAGGTGATGCTAGAGGGAGTGATCGGGTTTGGTAAGCGAGGAGATTATCGCCGGGTGTTAGACCTTCGAGATACTCGAGGATAGGCCTTTGTAGTGTACCGGTTGGATTTACTGCCAAGCATGAGAGGTGTCCACGAGGTATTTCATGTCTCTATGCTTTGGAAGTATACGCCAAATCCAACTCATGTAGTGGATTGGGGAGAGATTGAGGTCAACACAGATGGAACCTTCGAGGAGGGACCAGTGTGCATTTTGGATAGCCGTGATCAGGTTTTACAACGCCAAGACCGTGGAAGCTAGTAGAGGGTGCTATGGCGACTTTTTATGGAGCTGGAGGAGTCCACGTGGGAGGCGCGAGGACCGATGTGGGCCACCTATCCCTTCTTATTTAGGGATGAAGATGCGTGATTAGTCGTTTAATAATTAAATGGCGAGTTAATACATAGTAAAGACACGTGGCATATGCATGTGGTCGATTATGATTGTCAGAATTTGGGTGAAGTTCCTTTGGGAAGGGGAGATTGTAAGACTGAAAATTCAATTTTTTCAAAAGGGCAAAATCGTGACCAATTTCAATAAAAATCAAAATTTATTTTCTAGATATCGGATAACGGCTTAGTTCACCGTTGGAATCGTCCTGCAAAATCTGGCTAACATCGGTCGAGGGCGGTCGGGTTTTGCGTTTCGAGGCGCCGAGTATCGGGTCTTGAAGTAAGCGAAATGTGATGTGACAAAGTCACTTTTAACGCATGCTCATGTGACATGTTATGAGTAGAGGAAATGATGAAATAGATGATCGAGGATAGTCACGAGGAAATATAAAAAAATCAAGCTTAGGGACATAAGATGGCATTATTTAAATTTGTTTTTAAAAATGATAATGAACAAAAAATACCGGCCAGTGTCATCTCTACCCATAAAATAAAGAACCAAAAACGTGCTGGGGAAAAGCAGTCTGATAAGTGGAGTTTTGTGATTTTTTTAGAGAGAGAGGCAACACTACTCTAAGATGGGGGTAGGCCAGTGAATTCTTCGGGACAAAGCAGACTGTGTTTCGGGTGAGACAGCGTGTGGAGTTCGGGTTTACAGTTCAGACAAACTCTAGTGGGGTGAGTTTATCCTACTTGAGTTTATTTGTTTAAGTGTTTCATGATCATTTTAAGTTGGCTGAGGCACTTAAGGCAATTTGTTGGGTGGTCGAAAACTTGGGACTCAGTGTGAATTGTGGAACAAGTGTGCAGTGCAGCGTGTGAGGGTGTTTAGTTCATTAATTGTATAATTTGTGAAACAAATTATAATGCTGATGTATGAGGCCGAGGAAATGGTTATGAAATTGGTTCATGAAATTAAGGCAGATGTTTGGTGATTGGTAGTGACATTAACGAAGTTTCTTGTTCATGTGGAATAGTGTTCATGAAATATTTTGTGAAATAATGTGTTTGGTTTTAGTAATTCCAAATTCGAATTTTTCGTGTTTGTAATTAAAGCCACGTGCGCTAATTTTTGGTGCAATGGATTGTGAAATTACCATAACATGTTGTGTGATTAAATAATGTAAATATATCATATTATATATGTTTGTATTATATAAATTATCTTGAATTGGCATCGCCATTATATACGATGAACACTAGATGTCGTGATGCATAGAGGTGGTTTACAATGAGAGAGTGTTTGAAGGGTTGAATAATAATAATATGATGCCGGGTGTAATGTACAATATGGAGGTAGTCCATTCTATAAATATCAATTTTAGATCGACCCAGATTATTATATGGGAGAAGGTTGTCGCCAGTGCGTTCTCCGGTCGGTCACTGCCTGCTCCAGTTGTCACGATTAAAAACAATATTTGTTTTGAAATAATCTTCATACATGGCTTAGGCGTGTGGGAGTGGAAGGTGAGAACTTCCGGGACATGGTTGGTCATTGGGCATTCAAGTAAGTACCATTACTTGGTGTGTGTTTACATAGGATCATTATATCATGGTTTGAAGTAACCACGTTTAGGGTGGATTCCTACCATTAGCTCTGTCAGAATATATGGCCCCCCGTGAGGAGCATACGAGAGGCGACTCATTTTTAGAGGCCCGGGTTTTGAAGAAAGTCGGGTTGTGGCGCGATGTTTTGGGATAATATGTATTAGAATTGTAAATTTTAATATGTATTTGTATTAAGATAATGTATAACTCTTGAACCATGTGAGATAATTGGTTTGGGCGTATATTTGTGATGTGATCAGGGCCCAAGTAGTATTATTTTGTACAATTGGACACTGTCGTGGTCATATTGGCTTTATTTAAGAGACCGGGGTTTTTTGTATTTGGGTAGGCTCATAGGGGCTGTGGTTACTCATCAGAGTGATGTGGATTGCAGGCATCTACTGTATTCAGCGGGTTGACGGGTTGTCAGGACCTGCCACCTCTCAGGATTTGGGTGCACCCGATAGAGTAAGCCTCAGCTCGATGGCTAAAACTGGCAGAGACTACTCACTAAATTTATGAAATGATAATTTACAAATCACATGATAACCCAGTCATTCTGGACATGTTGTGTCTTATCATGGAAAAAAAGAAAACTACATGCATGTATGGAACAACCTCCTGCCCCCGTAACCTGAGTCAACCTTCGACCCACACCCAATGCAAATTACTAATCAAATCAATCTAGGAGTCAAGCCCGACCCTGTCTGGCTGTGATCGATAACATTATTTATTTAATCGTTCCCCATTCTTTTGAGCCATGAAGCTTTTCAGGGTCTACCAGTGGTCTCTCTTACACCTCAAGATTTTGGGCTTTCAGATGGATATGCTATCTAACGGGTTTCGGGCTTTTTCACAGAGGGGTGTCTCCCTAAGTGCTATGCGACACTATTATTTTCCATTTTCGTTTTTTAACCTTGCAATGACTCGATTGAACTTTGTCCATTTCTGGGCTAAATTGACACCAAACGCGGTGCCAAATTAGCGTACCATGTTTTATGATCGTGATTTGCCATTTTCCAATGCAATACAATTGTGCACTCAAACTCACTCGAACTCATGCCCATTCTTGCGAAGACCTCTACATGGACATTTTACCTTGTACTAAGGGTGTACCATGAGACCCTCATGTAATGCACATAACATTTCATATGACCGATTCGACATCCAACATACATGCAATCATGTTGACCTTCACACATTCAAACTAGTACATCGATAAGCATGCACTACATTTTTCCTGGCATTCAGTTTCTTCATGTCTTTTCCATTCAAGCATGTATCAACATAATTGACAATACATAAACAGTATTTTACCAATTCATATTCTAATTTGAGACATAGTATATGAGTCCTCTGACCTAACTTGCATGCCAAAAATGACCATGTTCAAACACAACTTGCATTACAACCCAATGTGTTTGAAACACCATAATGATAGCAATTAGTACATGGTGCAACAATCAGTTTGCTCGTGGCACGATGTGAGCTTTAATGCACTGAATGGCATAGTGCGTTCTTAAATAAGGCTCTCCACAGTTGTAAGAGATACTGGGAACAGGGTTCGGACGAGGCGTTATGGCCCTAACAACTAGGAATGAAACCGAAGAATTCTGCATAGTGACCATTCTGTAGCAACAAACCAACCTGGATTTTTCAGTCTTAAGACCAAATAATATATATATATATCATATGACCACCACCCTGCACTTTTACAATAACATCGGTAACGGATTAGTTCTGAAAATACGCATGGCATCCATTGGTAATAACACACCAACGATTCAGTCTTAAACCAAGAAAAGCGATATATAACGTATGTAATAACAAGTCAGTTCTAGAAAAAATTAGGCATGGGCATTGTTCAGTATACTCATTATTTGGATTTTTCGGTCTTAAAACCCAAAAATAAACAACATATACAATAACATGGTGCCGTGGCATCCATTCCGACAATACTTTCCAACCTAGAATTTAAGTCTTAAACCAGAAAAGCATTATATATGTATGCATTAACAAGATCAGTTCTGAAAAAATTATACATGTTCCATTCAAGTAATAACAAACAAACTCAATTAATGCCATTCATGGCCCGACAGAAATGTGTGGAAAATCTCCATCTTGAAGTGTGTAGGACCGGGGTTCTTGATCCACAGGAATCGAAAAACAATGGAGGAAAAGCTTCTACTCTTCTTTGTCCTTCCTTATGGTTTCTTTCTCCTGCTTCTCTCTTTCTATTTCTCTCTTCTTTCTCTAGAACTCCTTCGTGATACTTAAACCTTTACTTCCCCTTAAGCAGTCCATTCCATGTTTCTCGCTAAGCCTAGACATGTTTACTCAAGCTTGACGCATAGCTCGAAGTCATGACATGTGCCCATGTAACTCATGCCACTATTACTAACATCATTGCATTCTGTAGCATAGCCATCGAAGTGCAGTGTCCCAATCTGGTGCCACATAGCTGCGCCTTTATGCCGTGTCGCCATGTGTCTTTGTTTGCCTGAAATGCTTGGCTCCATTGTCTTGGAATTCAACGAAATTTGATTATGTACCTAGATGTCGCGAGACGAATTTAACAGCTTGATTCGCGTCGTCATTCGAGATCTAAAAAATTTCCAGGTTTGCAACCTGTGTCTATTAGTTTACTTTATTCGGGGTCTCATTTCTACCCTTAAAGAATTTTTAGCCACAAATTCATGCACATATACACAATCATGGATATCTGACAGTCATTTAAAACAATAATGACTAAGCACCTTCATGACAAGAAGGGATAGTTGGCGCCTTGAGTGTCCTCGCTCTCTATGTCGCCTCATACGACTCCTCGTGTTGCCCGCAACACCTTCATAACCTCACGCAATCTTGCCCGCGCAAAACCTAAACGGCTATCACATGATACGCTGGTTCCCTCCCCTCGAGTTCCCATACGCATCACTAAAAGCACCCCCGATCCACTATATGGTCGAATGGGGTGTAGCAGGACATGGGGGTGAAATGCGCCTCATGAGCGGCTGCAAACCGACTGTGACGATACTGCTTTATCACGCAGCCCACCCTCTTGGTACCTCACGGGGTCCAATGTGCCATGAGCGGCTTCCTCTCTGCAGAGGCCCGGATCGCACTCCTCTGCCGGGCGCCGATGCAGAGACATGATCCACCCACATGAGCTCTGAAGTCGTGGTGGTGCTCAGTAACTCTTTTGTCGGCTCTAGCGATGGGAGGCAGCTTCGTATCAGTCCACCTTCTAGGGGCGCCACCGAATCAATTCGGACCGTGGAGAGTCTCTCCCCCCACCTACGTCACAACGAGCGGAGGATCTTCCGACCTCCGTATAATGCGCCTGCGCGGGCTCATCGAATCACTCGCGATAACTATTATTATGGAGTGAACTCTACTAAGGAACAGAAGTGCTCCTCAAACTTCCCTTGAGATCCAGGACGCATGCTCGCGGCATGTCCTCTAAAATCTGAATAGTTCGCTCTGATTGACCATCTGTCAGGGATGAAAAGCGGTACTCATCGATCTTTGTATTATGGCCTTAAAACTATTCGAAATGAGCACTGTAGGATCGATCGATATTATAGGCCCGACCTCCTTCCTTATTTTCACTCCCGTATATATACAACAAAATTCCTCAATTGAAGTTATCCAACATAAGCTAGAAAATGTGCCATTTCGGTGGAAATTAGATCACGCCTGTTCACGTGTCAGCCAGCTTACCGTGACCGCCGGTAGTGAGTCACAAAGTCCATCGTGATGTGCTCCTACTTCCTCCAGCTATCTCCGATGGCGGAGTAGCCTGCGGCCTCTGGTGCTCAGCAGCGGCTGGCGGCGCGTGAGACATCGTCGGATAAAATCCGACGTGCCTGCTTCATCCGGCTCGATGTGTGCGAAGGTCTGCTGAGCATGCCCATTTTTGGATGCACAACGAATCGGGAAGCGATAAAACTCCGGGATCTCCTCCCTCAAATCGTCGATTGAGGACCACAGCCCATCCCTATCTTTGAAGACTACCATGCGTGTGGATGGCCTAACGCATTCGGCTATATTTGGTTGTACTCGGTCCACACGATGGACCTAGCTGCGATGTCTGCCACAGGACTCTATCCTCTGCTGGGTAAAGACGGTGCAACCCTCGGACTCCCAAGGTACCACGATTTTTGCTCATCGTACTATAGTCTCATTATGTGCAAACATCTTACTCAGGAGGTGCCACTAGCCGGTACTCATATGACTTTCGGCTAAGTGCATCGACCACCACATTTGCCTTATCGGGATGGTAATCTGAGAGTAAAGTAATCCTCGAAAACTCATCACGCCCCTACACGCCTCATGTTGAAGGGTCTTGTTGGAGTGAAGATGTATTGAGACTTTGTAGTGCAGAAAACACCTCGGCTTGCTCACCATATAAGTAGTGGAGCCAAATCTTCAAGGTGAAGACTATGACTGACAACACCATGTCATGTGTGGGGTAATTCTGCTCATGGTTTTTCAATTTTTGGGAACCATAAGCTACTACCCTCCCGGACTGCATCAAGAGGCATCCTAGTCCATCCTTCGAGGCATCACAAAATATAGTGTACCTCTGTCCCCTTTCCGGAGTTTCTAGAATGCCTTCTTACGAGTCCTCCTCCAAACTGACCTCCTTAGAGATTGATCTCGTGTAGAGCATTGCTAATGGGAGAAATCCTCTATAAACCTCCTATAACACCCGTAATCCTAAGCTGTGTATCTTGAAAATGAAGCTTGGGGTCTCTCATCATCATAGCCTCAACCTTCCTGGATCTGACCGCGCTGAAGCTAACGCACCATGTGTCCTAAAGAAACCCTCTGACCGACGAAACTTGCACTTCTTGAACGACGCTGTGTTGGTCTGAAAGCGGTGAGCCCGATTTCAGTGATCCTCGTAGCCACCTCCGACTAGAGTAGATCAGATGTCATCAACAAAGACCACCACGACTAAATAATAGAATTTTGGAACACCCATTCATGAGATCCATGAATCTTTGCCCGATGCGATCGTGATCTAAGGCATCACCATAAACTCAAAGTGTATCCCCAAATGCGACGTATCTTAGGATATCTTTCTAACTCTCAATTGATGGTAACCGGTGTGAAGGTCTATCTTACAGGTTGACTAGTGCACAGTAGCAGCTAATAATAGACCTAATATCCAGACTATCGTGGTTCCCCGGGCACTCCCAGGTTACGTTTCTCAACCCCTAGTGTTTGGTAACGAACTGCAAAGTTACACTGCCGTGGAGTCTCTTACACCTTTCAACATGTTTCAGGCTTTCATCGATGGATCGTTGTCTTTGGGTTTTCGAACTTTCACACCCAGGGAGTGTCATCACTACTTTATGCCCCGAACATATTCATTTTCCATTTTGTTTAATAATGACTCATGGACTTTGTCAGTTCAAGAACACAGTGGCTATAAGCCTTGGTGCCAAGTGTTCTATGTGCACACACCCATGTGATCTACGATGATTTTCGTGCACCAATGCAATGCAGGTGTGCTTTAAAACAAAACCATGCCCAGTGGCATGAAGGTATCTACATGGACATTTTACCTTCACTGGGAGTACCATGAACCCTCATGTTTTAATGCACATAACATTTCATATATTCGGGTTCAACATCATACATGATCATGTTAATATTCCACACATAAACTAACGATACATCACATAAGCATGCACTACATTTTTTTCTAACATTCAATTCATTCATGTCCAACCACATACATTAAACATGTAACACCAATTCTAACAACCATGGAAAAGTAATTCCATAATTCATATTCCCAGTTTAGAGACCTTAGTATGTAGGTCATACAACCCTCACTACATGCCAATAAATAATACATTCAAGCACAACATATTACAACCCAATGTGTTTGAAATACCCATATTGATGGCAATTCGTACACTTGGTGCAACAATAAGTTTTTCAGCACCGATGTGAGCACCTAATGCCACTGAATGGCTTATGGATAGATTATTGACTCCAAGAGCTCTCCATAGAGTCTAAGAACACCCAAATCGAGTTGTGAGGCGTTATGGCCCTAAACAACCCGGGGCTAAACCGAAAAGTGCATGGTATTCATTCCAAGTAACAACAAACCAGCACAGTTTCAGTCTTAAGACCCCAAAAAAAAAAAAAAACATATACAATAACATTCGGTAACCAGATTAGTTCAAAAAAATTCTACATAAGCATCCCATTAGTGGCCTTTTTAACAGATTTAGTCTCTTAAAACCCAGAACAAGATCAGTTCTAGAAAAAAAGAGAGCCTCCCTCTATGAATGTTTGAACACTAGAAAATGTTTTGAAGTTGTCCTTAAATACCCCTCAAAAACTAGGTTGAAATCAGCCTAAAAGGGGAGTTTCTAGGTTGAAAACGTCACACAGTCGTGATCATAAGTGCTCAACGGTCGCGACCTTACTAGAAGGATAAAAGGCAGTAGCTAGAGGAAAAATGGCTGTGAAATACTATGGTCTCGACCTCACTTAATTAGCCTATAACTTTCTTATCTGGACTCCAAATTTGGCGTTCTTGGTATCGTTGAAAATCTCTTGAAGTGTAGAATCCATCCATATAAAACTTGATGTCATTAGAGGCTATTAATTACACTAAAAATTCACAAAATATGAAGGGTTCTGCATGTGGTGTTTTGGAAAATCATCCCTTGTCTTCACGAGACCGTATATTTTTTGTTCAAACTTCGAATTGGGTGATCTTAGACTTGTTGGAAAGCTTGAGAGGTGTATAATCCATCCATATCATGCTTGAATCCATGGGAGGTCATGGTACAACCCAGAAATTCATCTTTTAGACCCTCATTATGCTTTCTTTGCTTCAAAATGTACCTAGAGCCATAAGATGATAAAATTAAGCATTAGAGCCCTCTAAAACACCATAATACCATATGATTGATAGGTGATTAGTGGTATAAAAGAATTTACTAAAAGTACCTATCAAATACCTCCAAACTTATGAAACTTATTTTCTCTTGTCCTCAGCTTAAAAGCGATAACATACTTTCATATTCTGACTAACAAATATGTTAAGCAACAAATTGAGATAACTGATAATTTTCCTGGATCTTCATACAACACAAAAAACGAGGGGTAACCTTTTCAAAATAATAGATCCGATATGAAAGGTGAACCTACCTACACCAAAGTTCTCACGTGTGTGTGTAGTCTTCCCTCTCTAGTTAATTGTAGTTCAGATGGAATAAAATGAGTATGAATGGAATGGGATCTCTCACTCACTTAGTGAGTGTGTGGAACTCCATAGGCTTGTTGGGCATATCACTCTCCACTAATGTAGGCCAACCACAACACTTAGGATCAATTAGGTATTCAAAAGCTTGTAATGTATGGCTTAGGTAAAGGTGGTTAAATAGGTCATTTAGGCTTCAGATTACCCAAAACATACATGTTTTCCTTTTTCTTCGCTTATTTGTTCATCTGTTAGCATATTGCACTCTTTTTCAATTGAACCTCTTAAGCTTTCCCCCAAACTTAGCTTGTTGCATCTTTTCAACACATAGCCATTCCCTTAAACTTGCATGATTCTCATTATTTTGACCATTTTTTAAAGAAAACTAAGTTTTTATTTCTTTTTCTCCATAGACATTCAAGGCATGGAGTAGTGCAATGCTTGACCTCCTTAAGCTTTCTACCTACCCCATGTAGCGAGCTTTAGGTTAGTAACTCCAAACCAGTTGGCATTAGGGTACTAGGTAGAACACCCTAAGAACTTACTTGCTCGAGTAGGAAACTCTGGTCAAACATACTCCTCCTTGATCTATTCTTTCCTTTTCTTTCATTTTCTACTTTTTTTCTTTCTTTTTCTACCCCAAACCTCCTTTGATTTTCATTCAAAGCACACCTACCTCAACCAACTCCTAATTCCCACTACTTGTATTCACAAGATATCGACATTGAAATCAACACGTTAGGGTAAGCACTGGCTCTTTGATAGAAGGCATTCAACAAGAAAGGTTAAGGGGTTTCTTCTTGCCTTTTATGGGAAGAAAATGGCTAATATGGCTCAAATTGGGTGACTATGGATCAATGCACATAAGGGTTAGCTAGAAAGGCTCAATCGGTCCAAGGATGGCCTATATCATTTCCTAATCGTCGTGTTGCCTAGGATTTTTCCTTAAGTGATAATTGAACACGTTCTAGAGTCTTACGAGATCAAAATGAATGGTATTCACCTAATTCTTCTCTAACCAAGCAAAATTGACTAAAAAGGTAAATGACTTGTGCTCAAAATGATGAGAACTTTTGTCTAAATAGTCAACTACAAGGTAAAAACATTATTCTTTATGTTCAAATATCTCTCATTTTCTTCATGTGAAAGAAAGTTTAATCAATGTTCATAATAGGCATCACCATTAATCCCAAAATAGGCTCAACCAAAACAAAAAACAACCTAAAAATGAAAAAAATTAACCTAAAAACTGGAAACGTTTAAAAGCAAATAAAACACACAAGTAACTAAAAGAAAACACTAAAAATAGGATAATTGAAGTTGAAAATTTTTAAAAGCAGAGGGACACCTCCCAATACTCCCAAACTTAAAATATGTATTGTCCTCAATGTATGAGATATGTAAGTTAAGGACTGAGGACTCCCCTATATTATCAATTCTGATCATTAGGCTCGGGTTGAGGTGGGTCTTGATGAAACTCCCTCACTTAGAATCAACTTCAATGTCCTGAAAAAAACAAACAAAAACTAACATAAACACTAAAAACAAAGTAAACATGTAAAAAAAATTAAAAATAACTAAAAATAAACTAAAATTAAATGGATAAAAATCTTTATTTTGCTTGGGATGCCTCCTAAGAGCTGCTTCGTTTTTAGAGTCAAACTAGACTCATTGGGGAAGTCTGAGAGCTTTGCTTTGGCCCTTCATCCATCGTGGCCAATACTCCCTCTTCATCCTCATCGCTCGCGAGGATGAGCTTCTCCACCTTCACGATAGGCGATACAAGCTCAAATTCCAACTCTTTTGTGAGAAAAAGTTGGTCTTTAATTCATATCCTTCAAGAGTGTCTTCTTGAAGGATCTTAGGTGCTTGCCCTTAAAAGGTAGAAGTGAGCTCTCTATAAGCATGCAATAGTTATTTTCTTCATCCATAAGTTGTATGCTTTGTTGGAGGTTGAACTTCACTTTTTCTTATCACCAAGTAGGATCATCTCTCCATGTTCTACATCAATCCATGATTGACTTATGGCATTGGAAGGTCTTCCTATAGACGAGGCTTGTTGGTTTTCTTCCATGCCTAAAGTCACAAAGTCAAAGGGGAAATTGAACTTGTCAATCCTAACCAAAACATTTTCAATTGTTTTCTGCGGATGCTTCTCTTCAACTTGCCTCTCTTCCACTAATAGCTCTTCCTCATTAGCAAGTGCATTCTTTTTCTACTCAACCAATGTCGGGTCTTGGATTTCCTCCTTAACTCTCAAAGTCATAAAGTTACACATTCTCTTATGTCCTCATCCTTTATGTCGCTTGGGAATGTCCAAGAATATTTCTCCTATAATGTATGGGCTAGTTACCCAATTTGATTCTCTAAGTTTGTTACAGGAGCTTCTTCATTTGTGACTTTATCTTTCATTTTGGCTTCCCATGCGGCATTTTCATCTCATTCAATAAGGCATAAAATTGCACTTCATTAAAAGGTTGGGGGATTTGTTCTTGATAATTGTAACTTGAGCCTCCTTGACTTTGAAAATTTTGACCTCTATAGGAGAAATCCTCATATGTCCTCCAACCTGAATGATAGTAGCTCAGCATAACGTTGTGGGGTTGAAAGTAATGACCTCCATTGTAGTTGAGATAATGAGGTTCTCTTTGAACTTGTCGGTCAATGAGGTTTGAGAGAGCATCAATCTTTTTCTCAACTGTGGAGAGGCGCTCATCTATCGATGCATTGTTCATTTATGCTAAGCAAATAAAAGAAAAAATACAAAATAAAAGAAAAAAATAAAGTATAATAAATATAAATAAGATATAAAAGAAAATAGGAAAATAAATTTTTTTCTCCAATTAGCAAACTTCTTTTTTGATAGAATATCAATCCAAACACCAAACTGTACAGTCCCTAGCAGCGGCGCCAAAAACTTGTTAGGTTGTTTGCGTGCTATATAAAAATTAGGTAAAAAGCAATCTAAACCTGCAAGTGCACGGGCCACAAGTAATATAGGGCTTTCAAATTAAAAACCCAAGATATCAAACCCACATGGAAGATTGATTTGAGTAGGGGATTGAGTACCCCGGCTACTTGATATTTTCACTATTTGAGTTGACTAATGATTTGAATTGTTGATTATCTAACATAAAACTAAATTAAAGCAAAACAACTAAAGTCTTATGAGGACCTAAACAAGTGATACTAAAAAGAGACTTGTAGAGAATCGAGGGTCCGTTATTGTCAGTGATGTTTGACAATTCATCAAAATATGGCATGGGTTGATTGATTTATACTTGACTCGATCCTAGTAATTGGTATAAGGATCCCGCTTTCATGTTCCCCCTTGTATTTTCTCGCACTATTCACCTATTCCTAGTTACGTCCTTCTAGGTCGATAATACGATACTTTTCAACAACATTTTTCCTAAGGAGCTCTATTGGTCAGCATTGCGTTCTTATGATATAGAGTTACTGGACTAACGGATTAGTCACGATTACGTGTGTAATCCAGCATAATGGGTTTTGATGTCCCCTCATAGTGAAATCCACCTAGTACTAGACTTTTCTAATTCCATATGTCTCTTTAACAATGTTAATTTGTATTTTGATTAATTAAATAACACCTTAAGAGAGTCGGGACCAGATTTTAGAGCGTAATCCAAGCGTCACCAAGGATACCCTAGTAAAAGGATCGAAGACCTAACTCTCAGCACAAATTAATTAACCAAAACCTTAATATTCCAAAGATCTAACACCAAACACAACAAATAAAGTATATCAATCAACCAAACAAATAGTAGACAAAAATAAACATCACATTTGATAACCAACCCAATATAGAACTTAGCCTAACATTTCAACTATCAAGATCCACAAATTCATATCAATAATAAACATGAAGCTATAGTTTTTGAAGAAAGAGAAGGAATAGAGATACAAAACAGAGTTATAAGCTTTGAATAACTGCAATTCCCAACTCCAAGCTGAAATCCCCAATCTGCAAGGTTGTATTCCTCAGCAATCTTCATTTACAAGTAGAAACTCTCAGAAAACAAAACTAGATCTACTTAAAACTAGAAAACTAAACCTAAAATGGAACAAAACTTTCAAGAGAGGAAAAGAACCCTAAAAAAGAGCATCACTCTATGAATGTTTGAACACCAGAAAATGTCTTGAAGTTGTCCTTAAATACCCCTCAAAAACTGGGCTAAAATCAGCCCAATAGGGGAATTTTTAGGCTTAAAACGTCGCACATTTGTGAACGTAAGTGCTCCACAGTCGTGACCTTACTCCAAGGATAAAAAACAGTAGTTGCAGGAAAAATTGTTGTGGTCTCGACCACACTTCTTAAGGTCATGACTTTCTTGTCTGGTCTCCAAATTTCGTTCTTAGTACCGTTGAAAAGCTCTTGAAGTGTAGAATCCATCCATATAAAACTTGATGTCATTGAAGGCCATTAGGTACACTGAAAATGCACAAACTTTGAAGAATTAGCATATGGTGTTTTGGAAAATCCTCCATTGTCTTCACAAAGCTATATCTTTTTCGTTCGAACTTCAAATTGGGTAATCTTGGACTCGTTGGAAATCTTGAGAGGTGTATAATCCATCCATATCATGTTTGAAGCCAGGGAGGTCATGGTACAACCCAAAAATTCATATTTTCTTCAAAATGTACCTAGAGCCATAAGATGATAAAATTAAGCATTGGAGACCTCAAAAACATCATAATACCATATGATTTATAGGTGATTAGTGGTATAAAAGCATGTACAAAAAGCACATATTAGGCACACTCCCCATCCTCACCTTGTCATTCTTCTGACCCCTTACTCATTCCCTATCCCCTACTAAACCATCATTCCATGTAAACCTATTCTAAAAATGCCATCCTCAAACCCAACCCGAAATATGGCCTCACCACCATAATTCCAACTGTCCTTAAACCTTGCATCTTCGCCCAAGCTCTCCAAGATCCCTAGTGGGTTCAGGCGATGCAGTAAGAATATGATGCTCTCATCCGGAATGGTACTTGGGCTCTGGTTCCCCCGAGACTGAGGTAGAATATAGTGGGTAACAAATGGGTGTTTCGCATAAAAAAAAATCTCGACAGCTCTATTTCACGATATAAGGCTTGCCTTATTACTAAAGGCTTTCACCAACAACTGGGCATTGACTTTCACGAGACTTTCAGTCCCGGGATAAATCCCATCACTGTCACTGTCCACATTGTGCTTAGCATTGCCCTCAATCGCAAGTGGGGACTTTGCCAACTTGATGTAAATAATGCCTTTCTCAATGGGCATCTCACAGAGGAGGTCTATATGGCGCAGCGGTAGGACATGCGCAACGTTGATTATCCACATCATATTTGTCTGTTACATAAGGCTATTTATGGTCTCAAACAAGCTCCGTAAGCTTGGTACCAGGAGCTCCAAACTTGTCTCTACACTGCTTGCAGTTGGTACTTCTCTGATTGTTAAAGATGGTACTGCGCCTCAATGCCACCATGTACTGTCAAAAACTTGATACCCATAAGCGTGATGTGTATATAAAAATATGCAGTATAATGTAAAATTAGCGCCTATTCTGCGCAAGTATTCGCTTGTCAATTAACACAGTATACAAGGTGTATAAAGATCGATCCACAGGGAAAATGAGGATCCTAAGTTCCAAAATTTTAATACTTCTATAATATCCAAACGATCAACATGTGATCAAAACATAAATTAAACTCAACTAATGAAATTTCTATCTAACAATTGAAATGTACAATTAGGGGATACCAAGAAATGATAGAATTCTAGGGTATTGGGTGCAATTGGACAATCCTATTATATCTATGCCAAAGTTCCTCCCTTTTGTCTCATGAAAATGCTATCCAAGGCAATTCTTACCTAATTTAATTATAAGCCTCCCTCTTGGTCAAATAACCTACCAACTAACACTATGTTTCTTTCTTCTCAGCTCAACCCCAAGCATTAGAGATGCATTAAGACCAAAGAACCACAAAACCTCCTAATTATTGCTAATATCTCTATTATCCAATCAATTAGGTTGATTCATCTATGTCTAATTTCTCACTCACTTCTCAGATCTCATGAGAAACCACTCTCCATATTGAGATTAGCTAGAATTCAATATGTAAATAGCAACCAAGCATGAATCAATAGATAGAAAATAGAAATAAAAAGACAATAGAAGTAAGAAAATCAATAATTAGATACAAGATTCATGTCCAAAACAGGACCAAAACCCTAGACTACGAATTTAAAGCATAATAGAATTGCATTACACATCACAATCTTAGGATAAAACATGAGAAAAGAGAAAGAAGAAACTCTGATGATCAAAATGATGGTGAGTCTTAGATCTTTTTCCACAAATCCTAAGTTCTTCTCCCAAATCTTCAAGAAATAGCTCCAAACCTCCTCTTTGGTCCCAAAGTGCGGACAAAGTTTGACTTCTTCGAACCCTAGCCAAACTCTTCCTCCCAAAATCCCATCAACAAGTCTCAAAAACATCCTTAAATAGCCCAAAAATGGGCTTAAATGGGCTCGAAAATGGAAAGAAAACCGGGCTAGAGTGTCACACGGTCACAATTGTGAGTGACGTATGGTTGCGACCTTGTAGAGAGATAGCTTCCAGAGTTGCAGGAAGAAGTCCTTTACTGTCACGACCTAGGTCATGACCTTACCGAGAGCACTTTTGCAGCACGGTCGCGACCTTAGCTGTTTGAGGTTGCGACCTTGATATTTTGCGGTCTCAACCGTGGGTCTCTTTTCATCTCAACTTCTTCATTTTTCGCTCGAATTGCTTGCTTTTTGTCTTCTTTTCTTCATTTATGCAAAATACACAACTATAGGGGGTTAGACATGAAAATAACTAAAAGGAGTTCTTAGTTAGCATCAAAATCATGATTTATGCAATATTTTGCCCTAAATAATACTAACTTAAGGCACACCTAAATAATACCCCCAAACTTAGTATTTTTCTTGTCCTAAAGCAAAGAAATTACATACTTTCCTTATTCAAAACTAACAAAAATGTTGAACATCAAATTGGGATAATATATGATAAGTTGCCTCAAAGATCTAGCCTTCATACAACATAAAGAAAACTTGAAGATATTGTTTTTCAAAAATAATAGAATAACCATAAGTTGAACAATCTAAACCAAAGTTCTCAAGTGTGTGTGTGAAGTCCTCCATTCTAGCCAAGTGCAGTTCGGATGGAATTAGATGACCATGAGTGGAATGGGGATCTCTCACTCACATGGTGAGTGTGTAAGACTCCATATGCTTGTTGGGCATATCACTCTCCACAAATGTAGGCTATACACAACTCTTAGGATTAATTAGGTCTTTATATAGCTTGTAGTGTATGGCTTAGGCAAGGATAGTTAAATAGGTCATTTAGGCTTTAGTTTACCCAAAACATACACATTTTCCTTTTTCTTCACTCATTTTTCCATCCTTTAGCATATCACATTCTTCGCACTTAACCTTCTAGGCTTTGCCCCCAAACTTAATTTATTCCATCTTTTTATCTCATAGCTCCCCCAAACCTGCATGATTTTTACCATTTTCACAAGAACACCAAGAGCTTTATTTTTTAAAATTACAAGGCATGGAATAGTGCAATGTTCAACCTCATTAAACTTTCTACCTACCCCATGTAGCGAGCTTTAGGTTAGTAACTCCTAAATCAATTGGCCTTAGGGTACTAGGTGTAAAACTTGCTCAAGGTAGGAAGGCTACAAGGCTAAACTTACTCGTCTTTGCTTTATTCTTTCTTTTTCTATCATTTTCTTCATTTTTCTATTTTTTTCTTCCTTTTTCTACCCCAAACTTCATTTGATTTCCATTAATAGCACACCCACTTCATCCAAACTCTCAATTCACACTACATGTATTCACAAGATATTGGCATTGAAGTCAATATGTTAAGGTAAACAAGGGCTTTGACTGAAGGATATTCAACAAAAAGGGACAAGGGGCTCATTCTTGGCTTTTCTTGAAAGAAAATAGCTAATATGGCTAAAATTTGGTGACTATGGATATATGCACAAAAAGGTTAGCTAGAAAGGCTCAATCGATCCAAGGATGACATAAATCATTTCCTAATTATCGTGTTGCCTAGTATTTTGCCTCAAGTGATAATTGAACAAGTTCTAGAGTCTTTAGAGATCAGTTAGAATGATATTCAACTAATTCTTCTCTAAACCAAGCAAAATTGACTATCAAGGGTACATGACTTGTGCTCAAAGTGATAATAAATTTTGCCTATATAGTCAATTACAAGGTCAAACCATTATGCTTTAAGTTCAAATATCTCTCATTTTCTTCATTTGAAAGAAGATTCAATCGTTATTCATCATAGGCATCACAATTATTCCCAAAACAAGCTTAACCAAAAACAAAAACAACCTAAAATTGAAAAAAAAAAAAACCTAAAAACTGAAAACATATAAAAGAAACTAAAACACACAAGCAACAAAAAGAAAACAATAAAAATAGGATAATTGAAGCTGGAAAATTTTAAAAACAAAGGGACACCCCCCAATACCCCCAAACTTAAAAGATGCATTGTCCTCAATGTATGAGATATGAAAGTTAAGAACAGAGGATTCCCTTAGATGATCAAGTGTGATCCTTGGGCTCGGGTTGAGGTGGGTCTTGATCAAACTCCCTCACTAAGAATCAACTTCAATGCCCTGAAAAGAAAAAATCAAATAAACACTTAAAATAAAAGCAACATGCAAAACATACTAAAAATAACTAACTAAAACAACTAAAAAAGTAAATGGATAAAAATCCTTATTTTCCTTTGCTTGGGTGGCCTCCCAAGAAGCTGCTCCATTTTTAGAGTCTAGCTTGACTCTACCAACTACAGAATGTTTAAAGATTCCTGTCTCCATCCTTCCTTAAGAAGGAGTAGTATTGCCCATTTAGTGGCTTGAGCACATCTTATTCAAATGATTTGATTGTTTTGTTCACAATGGAGGCTTCCTTGGTCTCATGAAATGAGACTATGGGCTTTTCCACCTCCAAAATATATGGCATGTCTTCACTTGGCAACTCCTCTTGCAAAAATGCCCAAGGAGTCATCTCTGGAATTGTTTCAACTTCTTCATTCTTCTCTTCCGATTGTGGAGAAGTTGACTCCTTTTCATTGTTCACTTGCTTAACTAACTCTTCATAACCCTCTTCAACTTCCTCTACTTCATTTAGCTCTTCAACTTCTCCCCCACTTCTCAAGGTGATATCCTCATGATTTTCCATCTTATCACCTCTCGGATTCACTTCAATTGTGGCAAGAAAATTTTTTTGTTGTTCTTCTAAGAGTAACTTGTTGGTCTTTATCCTAGCATCATCCATGAATCGGGTATAGGCCCTAGCCATCTCTACTATACTTAGATTTTCTCCTTGTGGAGCTTGACTTCTCTCATCCATGAACTGGGTATATGTATTATCCATATATAGGGTGTATGAGTTGGCCATATCTGCTATACTTAATGTCTCCTCTTGTGGATTTTGAGGTGGCTAAACTTGTGAAAATGGATCCTCCATTTGACAATCTATGCTCATATGAGGCCCATTACAATACATACACACGATGGGGTATACTCGAACATCTTTGGCCTCAAACTCAACATTATGAAGTTGGATACTCTGAAGTTATATGGAAAGAAGCTTCAAGATCCATCAAATTGGCAAGAGTAGCTTGAGTTGCTGAATTAGTGAAAGCATCCATACCGAGTTATGCTCTTGCAAAAAAAAAAAAAAAACACAAATATAAAGTAAAATAAAAAATAAAAATAGATCAAGACTAACTACAATAAAAAATGTTTGAAGTACCAAAGAAGTATTTAGTATTGATATTAGCATAAGAAACCTCTAATAATTTCCGACAACGGCCTTGGCTTGATAGGCGTAAGCGTGATGTGTATATTAAAATATGCAATATAATGTAAAATGAGAGCCTATTCTGCATAAGTATATGCTTGTAAAGTAATACAGTGTACAAGATGTACAGAGATCGATCCATAGGGAAAATGGGGATGCCATGTACCAAAATTTTAATACTTCTATAATATATAAAAGGTCAACATGTGAGCAAAACATAAATTAAGCTCAACTAATGAAATTTCTACCTAACAATTGAAATGTACAATTAGGGGATACCAAGAAATGATAGAATTCTAGGGTATTTGGTGCAATTGGACAATCCTATTATATCTATGCCAAAGTTCCTCTCTTTTGTCTCATGAAAATGCTATCCAAGGCGATTCTTACCTAATTTAATTATAAGCCTCCCTCTCGGTCAAATGACCTACCAACTAACACTATGTTTCTTTCTTCTCAGCTCAACCGCAAGCATTAGAGATGCATTAAGACCAAAGAACCACAAAACCTCCTAATTATTGCTAATATCTCTCTTATCCAATCAATTAGGTTGATTCATTTATGTCTAATTTCTCACTCACTTCTCAGATCTCATGAGAAACCACTCTCCATATAGAGATTAGCTAGAAGTCAATATGTAACTAGAAACCAAGCATGGATCAATAGATAGACAATCATAAAAAGATAATAGAAATAAGAAAATCAACAGTTAGATACAAGATTCATGTCAAAACTGTAAAAACCCTAGACTACGAATTTAAAAGCATAATAAATTAAAACATCACAATTTTAGGATAAAACATGAGAAAAGAGAAAGAAGAAACTCTAATGATTAAAATGATGGTGAGTCTTGGATCTTCTTTCACAAATCCCAAGCTCTTCTCCCAAATCTTCAAGAAATATCTCCAAACCTCTTCTTTGGTCCCAAAGTGCGGAAAAAAGTCCAACTTCTTCGAACCCTAGCCGACCTCTTCCTCCCAAAAATCCCCTCAACAAGTCTAAAAAATATCCTTATATAGCCCTAGAAAAATAGGCCAAAATGGGCCCGAAAATGGAAAGAAAATTAGGCTAGAGCATTGCACAATTGTGACCATGAGAGACTTACGGTCGCGACCTTGCCGAAAGATAGCTTCCATAGTTGCAGTAGGAAGTCCTTTACGGTCACTACCTTATCGAGAGGTTGGCTCAAGACAAGCTTGCAGTCGCAACCTGGGTCACGACCTCGCCGAGAGCACTTCGGCATAGGGTGGTCTTCTATAGCACAGTCATGACCTTGGCTGTTTGAGGTCACGACCTTGATCTCTCTTGCAGTCGCGACTGTGGCTATTTAAGGTCGTGACTGTAGGTCTCTTTTTAGCATAAATTCTTCATTTCTCGCCCGAATTGTATGTTTTTCATCTTCTTTTCTTCGTTTCTACAAAATACACAACTATAGGGGGTTAGACATGAAAATAACTAAAATGAGCACTTAGTTAGCATCAAATCATGATTTATGCTATATTTTTCCATAAATAATACTAACTTAAGGCACACCTAACAACTGTCAAGTTGTTGGTCGCCTTCAACATCTCGAATGATTCAGATTGATATTTCCTTTACCGTGAATAAACTCTCCTAGTTCATACACGCGCCATTCGAACACCATTGGGGAGTGGTCAAACGTCTGCTTCGTTATCTTATTGGCATGAGATCCCTTGGTATCCGGCTTCTTGCCGACACTCCTCTGACATTGCATGGATGGTTTCTCTGACACGAACTAGGCTAGTAACCTAGATGATTGTACCTTCATGGGGGCTTTTCTTATTTTACTTGGTGCTAATAAAATTTCCTGGAGTTCTACAAAGCAATGCACTATTGCTCATTCTTCTACTAAGGTTGAGTATCATGTAATTGCGGCTGTTGTTGCCGAATTGCAATGGGTGAAATCGATGTTGTCAGAACTTCTTGACCCAGTGCGATTTCCGCTACCCTGTTCTTGGACAACCTTGGTGCCACTTATCTCTCCGCTAATCCTGTATTTCATTCTCCCATGAAACACCTTGCAATCGATTATCACTTTGTTCGTGACCTAGTTCAGTCATCCGAGCTGCTTGTTGTTCATGTCTCACATTGCAGTGACCCGACTTGCTAATGCACTGCAAATCCTACGTACCGACCTCCACATCTTTTTACTTATGTAACAAGATTGGTGTTATTTTTGGCACACCATCTTCAGGGGCCATATTAGAGTATTTTAGGGTTTCCTTTTATTGGATTTGTGCTTTTACTACTTTGTCCTTATTTAGGTATATATATACCTCAACTCTCTCAATAATATGTAAGTCTCTTTCATAATATGTTATTCCTGGTTTATTTTCTACTGTTTTACCTAATTGTGTTATTGGTTTGTTAAGTATGATTAGGTTGTTTATTGATCTTTCATTTCATATTAGAGCCATTGTATATGACTTCTGCCTTGTTTAGAAAATTTTCCTTTTGGTTTAGGAAAATTTAATATTTGCAGGTATCTTTCATGATTGTCACTTTAAGAATTTTGGATGAATCTTAATGTAGGAAATCATTATGATTTAGATTTCCTACCTTTGAGTATTTAATCCCTAGATAAATCTATATGAGGTTTTAGTGTTTAATCTATACGTGAATTTTAGTCCTAAAATAATGTTTGTTCATTGAAGATTATGCCTTTGCATCTATTAAAGTAAAATAAAGAAATAAATAATTAGAAAATAGATACCTTTTAAACATGTTTTTTGCACAAAAAAAAAAAAAAAAAAAAAGAAACAGGTCACTCCTATGGTTGAAGAAGACCATGTTTGGCTACAAGTATACTCTACAAGATTGAAGAAGACCATTTTTTGCTGCAAGGATAGTCTGCAAGATCTCTGCATGTTTGACTGTAGGGATAGTCAGTGCCTTGTTTGGGAACATGGAAAGCCAATGTATTCAAATTTGGTTAAAAAGGGGTTTGAATCCAATATCCTCAGCTCCACATGTATGTGCTCTATAATTAGGCTAGATGCCCAAATGTTATTTTTAACACTGATTGTAACTATACAAAATCATAAGGACTAAAATTGCCTATATTGGTTATGAATTGCGTGTGTTCAAAAAATTATTTATTTTTTTGTTATTTATGTGTATAATTTTTATTATTTATTATGCATGAAAAATTAAGTAAACTTAGCATTCTTTTAAGGGAAAAATACTATTAAAACCCTTAACTTTTGGGGCCTTTGCATTTATATCTTAAACAAAAACTTGATTTTTAAATATACCAGCTTTCATTTATATCTTAAACAAAATTGGACCACGTCTTATGTGGCACGATGAAACGATGTCGTTTTGATGAAAAGGAAAAGAATAAATCTTAAAGGGGTTGAACATTGCACTACGCCATACCTTGTGGTTAAAAAAGAAAAAGAATAAAGCTTATTGGTGATCTTGTAAGGAGGGTGAAAATAAAACAAGTTTGGAGGTTATATGAAGAAAGAGATGCAATAAACAAGTTTGGGGGAAGCTTGAGAAGCTCAAAAGTGAAAAATTCAAAATGCTCTTAAGGATGGAGAGAACATCAATGAGAAAAGATATGTGTATGTTTTGGGTAAATACAAACCTAAAATGACCTACTCAACCACCCTTTACCTAAGCCATACATTACAAGCCATTAAAGCACTATTTGATCCTAAGAGTTGTGAATTGGCTACATTAGTGGAGAGTGATTAGCACAACAAGCCTATGAAGTCTTATACACTCATAAATCATGAAATCGCTATTTGAGTGAGAGATCCCCATCCCATTATTGTTCATCTAATTCCATCTAAATTGTAATTGGCCATATGGGGGAAAACTTCACACACACACTCAAAAACTTTGGTTTAGGTATGCTTAACTTATGGTCAACCTATTATCCTAAAATATGATATCTCAAAGTCTTCTCCATGTTGTATGAAGGTAAGATCCCTGAGGCAAGCTTAAATTTTTTTTATCCTCATCAAGCTCACATATCTTTCTTTTTTTCTTGTTCTTTGCTTGAGGACAAGGAAAATGTCAAGTTTGGGGTATTTGATGAGTGCATTTCATACCATGATTATCATCTATTTTTCTATGTATTTTAATGATTTTGATGATGATTATTAGTGTTTTAATGTTTAAATGCCTCATTTCGGTGATTATGTCAATTTTGGAGAAAAATGAACAGAAGTGAGCTAAAATGGAACCAAAGAAGACCAAGAAGATACACAACAAGCATTTGATCTTTTGATTTTTCGGTGTTACTGGCTGCATCAAATGACTCCTCTTTGCCCAACAATTTGTTATACACTTTTCAATCGAGTCCTAGATCACCAAATTCGGAGTTCGAACAAAAAAGATATGGCCTCGTGAAGTCAAAGGGAGGATTTTCCATACCACATGCAACACCCCTCGAAGTTTGTGAATTTTCAGCCTACCTAATGGCTTCCAATGACTCTAAGCTTGATATGGATAGAGATCGAAATCAACACATTTAGAGGTCAAATGAAAGAGTTATGATTGTTTGAAGTCAGGAGATCAAAGCAGGATCCGATGTCACGACATCGAAGCAAAACTACTGAAATTCTCCTTATAGTCACGTCGCGACATGAAGGCCTTTCATGTCACAACATGGCGATGTTGAGAAGCCTAGAAATGAGCGTTGTTTTACCATTTTTGGCCCTTTTTGAGTCCCATTTCCCAAGACACTATAAATACATGTTTTTTAGATGTTTTTAGGGTTCGGTTTTGGGAGGAGAACACCCTGTCTAGGGTTTCTCTCATCCTATGCTTGAATCATCTAGGGTTTTTTATTTTTGTTCATTTTACTTCAGACTTGGAGCATATTTTGAAGATCCAACCTGCTGGAGGACCTCTTACGTCTCAAAGGAAAGTTTTGAGGGTTTTTCCACCTCACATGTGTTTTGTATCTCTACCTTTTGCTCTTTTCTCATCTCCTTCTTTATTATTGTTGTAATAAACATTATTTTGCTGGATTTGAGGGTTGTATTGAGTGGCTAGACACCCTCTATGGTTGATTGTTAAAGTTGATGCTTGATTTTCATAATTTTTAGAATAGTTTTATTAATATATTCTTGTGTTGATGTTTGATGTAGATCTTGGATTATTACGATTTCTTCTAATTGTTTTGTGTTGGGAAATGCGCTTAAAATCCAATTTGTGAAAGATTTACCTAGGGTTTCCATGGTGACAATTAGAATTTAACCCGAGGCTTTGTGATTTCATTCTCTATCGCATGATTCGATTGGGGTAATCAGATTTAACTAATCAAAGTTTAGAAATTAGAAATATCACAGTACTAAATGGATTTTATTAGGGTAAAACATCAATTTAACATTATGTGGGGATTGCATGGACTTAGCGGCGACCAATTCTTGCATAGTTTGGGTAGTTCTAACGCATGGACTTGGCGGTGACCAATAGGACGCCTATTAGAAATGATGCCTTAGAAAAATACCACGCTTAATGACCTAGATGGACTTAGCGGTGAATAGGGAATTGGTGTACGAAATTGAGGGAAGCCACGAGATTTGAAACCTCATATTTTGTCCCTTGAACAAGCATAAGTATACTTTCACTTTACTCTTACTTAATGAATATAAATCGAAATGCGTCAATGGAGACAATCAACCCTAGTGCCTTATCCTTGAGTGTGTTTCTTTGAAAATTGACCCATTTCTAGTTAGTGAACACTTCATTCCCGGGTTTTCCTTTGTTTCATTTTTTTTTTTAAATCTTCATCTCAAATCGTTTTATTTGCTTAGATAGTGAACAACTTTAGTAATCGGGGTACTTAGTCCCCACCAAAATCACACCTACCTCGTGGATCGATATCCTATTTTTAAATTGAAAACCACTTTATTACTTGTGGCCCGTGCACTTACGGTATTTTAGGCAAATTTTTTTAGATTACGCGCGTAGTCATTTAACAAGTTTTTGGCTCCGTTGCTGAGGAAAGTACGATTTGGTGTTTGGATTGACATTTTGGTGAAAAAGTAGTTTGCTTCTTTAAGAAAAAATTGTTTTTGTTTATTTTTCTTTTATTGTCAATTTTTTCTTTTTTTTTTCCTTGTATTCAGTTTATTCATTTTTGTTTTGGAGATTTGTGATTGTAGCTATACAACAACATCAAGAAATTTACAGAAGGCGACTATTCTCCATCATATAAGCTGACTTGCGTCTATCTCAACCGAGTGTTCGACAAACTCGACATGATCGCCTTCTCAAATTCAAGAGCAGTATTATCAAGAGCAAGAATATTCATCTACTTTTGAGGAAATTGTTATTGCTCTATTGGAAGATGCTAAGAAGAAGGATGAGGCTCAAGATCATCAGATATCTAACCTTGAATATGAAATGGGGCAGCTTGGAAGGTTAAGTTTGGGGGTATTTGATGAGTGCATTTCATACCATGATTATCATCCCATTTTCTATGAATTTTAATGATTTTTATGATGATTATTAGTGTTTTAATGTTTAAATGCCTCATTTTGGTGATTAGGTCAACTTTGGAGAAAAATGAACAAAAAGGAGCTTAAATGGAACCAAGGAAGACCTAAAATCCACCACACACAACAAACATCTGATCTTTTGATTTTTCTATTATTTGCTACAACAAATGACTATGCTCTACCCAGAAATTTGTTCTACACTTCACAAGCTTTCGAGCAAGTCCAAGATCACCAAATTCGAGGTTCGAACGAAAAATATATGGCCTTGTGAAGTTAAAGGGAGGATTTTCCAAAACACCATATGCAACACCCCTGAAAGTTTGTGAGTTTTTAGTCTACCTAATGGCTTCCAATGACTCCAATCTTGATATGAATAGGTTTTACTCTATCTTAGCTTTCATAGAGATCGAGATCATCGCATTTTGAGGTCTGATGAGATAGTTATTATCGTTTGAAGTTAGGAGATCAAAGCAGGATCTGATGTCGCAACATGAAGACAAACGATGTCTCGACATCAAGCAAAACTATTGGAATTCTCCTTGTAGTCATGAGCGTTTTTTACCATTTTCAGCCCTTTTTGAGGCCTACTTCTTAAGACACTATAAATGCATGTTTTTAGATGTTTCTAGTGTTCGATTTTGGGAAGAGAACACCCTTTCTAGGTCTCATCCTAAGCTTGAATCATCTAGGTTTTTTTTTTTTTTTGTTCATTTTACTTCGAATTTGGAGAAGATTTCGAAGATCCAACCTACTAGAGGACCTCTTATGATTCAAAGCAAAATTTTGAGGGTTTTTTCACCTCACATATGTTTTGTATCTCTAAATTTTCCTCTTTTCTCATCTCCTTTATTATTGTTGTAATAAACATGATTTTGTTGAATTTTAAGGTTGTAACGAGTGCCTAGACATCCTCTATGGTTGGCTATTGAAGTTGATGCTTGATTTATATAATTTTTAGAATAGTTTTGTGAATATATGCTTGTGTTGATGTTGGTTATTGTAGATCCTGAATTAATATGGTTTCTTCTAATTGTTTTGTGTTGGGAAATGTGCTTAAGACCCAAATTTTGAAAGATTTACTTAGGGTTTCCATGGTGATAGCTAGAATTTAACCTGAGGCCTTGACCTTTTTATTCTATCATGATTCAATTGTGGTAATCAATTTAACCTAATCAAAGAAGTTTATGAAATTAGAAATATCTAGTACTAAATGGATTTTATTAGGATAAAACATCAATTTGACATTATGTGGGGATTGCATGGACTTAGCAATGACCAATTCTTGCATAGTTTGAGTAGTTCTATTACATGGACTTAATGGTGACCAATAGGACGCCTAAGGAAAATGTTGCCTTAGAAAAGTACCAAGCTTAATGACTTAGATGGACTTAGCGGTGAATAGGGAATTGGTGTACAAAATTGAGGGGAGCCACAAGAGTGGAAACCTCATATTCCTTGAACAAACACAATTATACTTTCGCTTAACTCATACTTAATGAATATAAATTGAAATGCATCAATGGAGACAATCAACCCTAGTACCTTATCCTTGAGTGTTTTTTTTTTTAAATTGACCCATTTCTAGTGAGTGAACACTAATTATTCCCTGGTTTTCCTTTGTTTCGTTTTTATTTTTGATTTGAAAATCTTCACCTCAAATCGTTTGGTTTGCTTAGATAGTGAACAACTTTAGTTACTTGGGTACTTAGTTCCCACTAAAACCATACCTTCCCCATGGGATTGATATCCGATTTTCAAATTGAAAACCAGTTTAGAATTGTTCTTAAAAGGGGGTAATCTGTAATTTGTTCCAAAATTAGTTCATTGTCTTTGATATTTGATCAAGAATCAGTTCTGGCTTTCTGTTATAAGGGGTTAAGCCATAATCTGCAAGTGTTGCTCTAAAAAATTAGTTCAAAAATTGGTTTGATGATCTCTGTATGCTATCATGTCTAACAAGATTTTTACTAGTACAATTATGACGTTTCTATTGAAAAAGTAGTAAATTTAGAATGTTGTAGGGTTGAACTTGTTGTGTTCTGTATGCAAAACCTTATGTGTATATGGCACTAGTTTGTATTATTTTGTAAATTGAGTTGTGTAATCAGTTGAGACTCTTGCATTGTTCAACTTATTGTGTGCTTTAGTGTTGGTACTTGTTTGTAATGTTACTTGTTTGTGGATACTATTAATGCATTGTGTTTTGCTACGGAAATCGGTAGAACTACTTCATATGGAATGATGACGCATTCAATGAATTCATAGTGAATGTGCTCAATGCATTCAAAAGAGATGCTCCCCATTTGTTGCCAACATTGTCGAGGGATGGAGGTAAGATGGTCTTATTAGATGAAGTCGATCCAGAAGTAAAGATGTCAAGAATCGAGAATGACATGCTTAAATTGAAACTACAACAAGCTAAAAAAATAAAAAGCATTATAAAGAGGGAAGCTCGGTGCTACAAAATCGTTTTCGCATTATGTTTGAGGTTGATTGTGTATGTGTTGGCAATATCTTAGGAAATTAGGATACAACTGATACATTTTGTAACTTGTTATTAGCATGTCAGTTCATCTTTGGGATATGAATAATTTTGTAACTTGTTGGATAGAACTAATTGAAGCATGTCTCGATTTTGTAACCGATACATGTTAAAACTCGATGTTATTGAAGCATTTTCATCAATTAAAGCATTCAAGAACAATATGTCTCCAAACTATAAAACCTATTCAACATTCTACTACAGACAACCAAACTATAACCAATATTCACCATTAAACATCCAAATTCACTTTAGAAGATAAATTTTAAACCAAAATATTCACCCTATTCAATATTCAACACAACCAATATTCAACATCCCGTTCAATGCTTTTATACTTACAGTTCTTGTTTACAAGTGTGCAATTCAACTCATACCAAAAATTCACTACTCCAAATAATAGTATTCATCACATGAACCAAAATATGTGTAAGCAAACAAGCTAAAAAAATCAATCTTTGAAACACAATCTAGCATGCTAAGTCGCTCTAACCTAGGTGAGTAGGTGAATAGGTGTTAGATGTGCTTCATGTTAGCATTTATCATTGCAAAACATCGTATATTTTATGTTATTGATGCTAACTAAGCACCATTTTCACTCATTTTCATGTCTAACCCCCCTTTATATGTGTCTTTTGTAGAAATGAAAAAAATAAGACAAAAATCAAGAAATTTGGGCAAGAAATGAAGAAGTGATGCAAAATTGTTGTCATAGTCGTGACCATAACTATTCATGGTCGTGACTATGACTCAAAATTATGAAGAAGAGTATTGCAACCAATGTTTGGTGTAGTCGCGGTCATGGTTGTGACCATTGAAACCTATGTTCAGAATTATGCAGTGTGGTCACGACCACAAGCAACTCATGGTTGTGACCATGAACAACCTCTTCACAAATCCTGTTTTGAACAATTGCAGTGTGGTTGTGACCACAACAATTCATTGTTGTGACCACAAACCTCTTTAGCAGCCACTATGATTCAACATTTACAGTATGGTTGCGACCATAGAGCATTCATGGTCACGACCACGCGACATTGGAGGCCTAGCGATTTTCCATTTTTTGGGCTAGTTTTGGCCCATTTTCTAATGTGTATATAAGTGCAACTTTGAGACTTAATTAGGGTTCGAACTTTGAGGAAGGAAACTCCTATTCTAGGGTTTCCTCTCTCTTATCTTAAATCCATCTTTTAGGTTAGATTTCTTTAGATTCAGGAATTTATGTGAAGAACCTAGTTTGTAATTGAATATCTCTTGGAAGAACGACCTTATAGAATGTGGATTTTAGCTTGGATCTAGAGATTGAAGATTATTGTTGTTTTATCTCTATTTTGTATCTCAATATCTACTCCACTTTCAATTTATGCAGTTTTATGTTTTTAATCAACATGAATTTGTTGGAATTGATGGTTCAGATGCTTGGCTAGGCAATCTATAGGGTTGGTTATTGAATGTGATGCTTGATTTATCTAATATTTAGTTTGGTTGGATGATTTATGCTTTATTTGATATGTTTGGTGTTAATACTTGGAAGATTGTGATTTTGGTTAATTGATGCATGCTGAGAATTAGGTCTTCGATCCTTTTACTAGGGTATCCTTGGTGACAGTTAGGATTACGCCCTAAAATCTGGATTCGATTCTCTTAAGGTGTGAGTCAATTAATTGGCATTCTAATTAACCTAGTTAAAGACGTTTAGGGAATCAGAAATGTCTAGTACTAAATAGATTTCACTAGGAGAGGACACCAAATGGTATCAAGTGAGGATTGCAAGAAATAATAATGACCAACAAAACTCCCTAGGAAAAAGGCCTTTGAAAAGTATCACCCTATCGACCTAGAAGAACGTAACTATGAATAGGTGGATAAGTGATTGAAATATAAAGGGAACACGAGGTGGGATCTTTATACTATATCCTAGGACAGTGAAGTGTAATAACATTCAGACTTGGGCTTTATCTAGATAAATCACTAAGCATCATTGAGAGATTAACCAATCACTAAGTTCCTACAGAAGTCTTTCTTTCCCACTGTTTGTTAATTAATTGATATCTCAATTCCAATATTTGTTTCTATTTAGTTTTGTTTTTATCATTTCTATAATTTCACCTCAAATCATTGAGACGATTGGATAGTGGAAGGCTTGAGTAACTAGAATTTTAGTGTATTTGATCAGAAATTTCTTGTGGGGATCGGAAGCCGGTTTATGATTGAAAACCACTTTATTACTTGTGACCTGTGCACTTGAGGGCTTAGGTTGCCTCATTTTTACATACACATTACCAAACCCTATGATTTTGGTGTTGTTCTTGGGGACTAACTCTTTTAAGTCTTTGGGACCATTTGCAACCTAACAATAAACCACAAAATTTATAATACTTAGTTCCACCTAGAGGTAACCCGAGGTTACTTGTAGGTATAGTGGTTCTGTGGTCATCCACTGGGATAGGTTTGGTTACTAGTCATAATTATGTGATTTAATTATCCTAGAATTTATGGCTTTTGATTAGGTGTTTTATGAGTAAAATTAGCTATTCGAATGAAAAATAAAAAGAGAATGGTCTTGGGGTTTCGCTTCATTAGGGTTCTCCACCTTGGTAATTTAGACAATTTTTCCTTTTTTTAGATGTTGATTAAGCGTAGATTCTAGGTATGGTGAATAGGTTTTAATCTTCGAACTATGTTATAGGCTTCCAACTAGGCTTTTTCGAAGTCTCAAAAATAGATAATTTTTTGTTAACGACAAGTGAAGGATTAAATCGACAACAACCTAGTGTACCTACTAGGCTTATCAAGTGTCAAGAAACCTTAGTGATCTAGAGTGAAAAACTCCTTCTAAGGTTTTTCCAAGGGATCTTAATGACTTTACCAAGCCCTATAATTGGTCTTGGGATATATTAGAAGTGTCCTAAACGAGTTTAAAGGATTAAAGTACTCACTTTGACATTGAAATATATTTGCCTTCATTACCTCGAGTTTCGAGCACTAAATCCACTTCTTGCAAGAGTAAGACTACTCATGCATGGAGAGGTGATCGACCATTGTGCCTATGCGGAACCATTCAAAAAACAAACTAAGATAAAATATGAAATTTACTAAAAGATTAAAGAAAAAAAATACAAAATCAATTCTTGATCCAAGCCTGATCAATTTGTTCCTAATGTAAACTACTCTCTAAAGAATTCGTATGTAAAAGTTGGATGGTAAAAGGTCCTATGTATCAAGCCTTCATTGTATATTTATAGGTAAGGTTACAACTTAAGGGCATTCCCGTCAAGTTACAAATATCTTGCTGCAAATACAATTGGAAAAAAAGTCTAAACAAGGCAAGAAAAGTTTAAAGCTAAACATGTTTGCTGCCATAGGAGGTGGGAGCGAAATTTCACTCCCTCCCCTTAGTGGGAGAGAAATGCTCTAAAGAGATGCTTAGGCCTCCGTTTCTCCTGCTTCTCATTTCGGAATGCTCCAAATTCAATCTATATTCTTTCAAGAACCTTTGAATCTTGATCATGAACCCTAAGAGGACCTCATCACTCATCCTCATTCTCTCTAAGAGTTGAACATGTACCTAAAAAGGCCTATAAAAACAACAAAGTCAAGAAAAACACCAATAATGAGATTAAGAACTAACAACACGCTAGAATGGATATCTTAGGGTAACAACCACTCAAAATGGTGTAAAACTATATGAACCGAGTGATTGAAAATGTACTTTTCAAGCGATTATCACATCCCCTAACTAGTTTATTGCTAGTCCCTTAGCAAAGGATAAGCAAAATAATAAGATATGAGGTTTATGACTACCAACTTTATAAAGAAAAACAGACAAACAAACATGATTCTAACTAAAGAAAACAAACAAAGAAGAGTTACATATAGATGCTAGAGTTAACCAAGAGACATTTGGAATGACCTCTTTTAAAAATGTGTTTTCCCCTATACCATTTCAACTAATTTGGTATCTCTAATGAGCGAGGTTCCAAGATGCGATGTGAACAAGGTTATCTTGTCTCAAAGCTCTCACTAGGTTTTTCAAAAGGTCTTGGTGTTAATTTGACTAATTCTCATGCATAGAGGTAGGACCCAACACCCCTCTAACCAAGCTAAGACTCACTAAGGAAAAAGGTTATAAACTACGGCAGGCCAGGAACTCACCTTTACTTATTTTATACTCTCCTAAGGTGTTGGGTGTGCAACGCCAAAGGTATCTAAGTGGCATCCCATCTAGCAGAGATTAGTCGATGACTCCCCACCAGTTGGTTAAGGGCATTAGGCATTAAGTTCCCCTTGGACTTCATTCCGAGCTAACCACCTAAATACTAAGGCACCTACATGTGAAATCAATCATCTTTTGTCCCATATAGCGAGCAGTGAAGTCATTGACTCCCAACCAGTTTGTTTAGGGCATTAGGAATTCAATTCCCCTCGAATTATGCCCGAGATTCCAATTGAGTCAACTCACTTATTTATTTTATTTTTCTATTTTTATGATTTTTTGTCTTTTTTATAGGTAGGGTACATTGGCGTCTACTGAAGCTAACAACAATTTACCGAGATGAGGTTTTCCTAGAAAGGAAGATTGGTACCTAAATATATGCAAGGGATCTAGTGTTAATTGTGTGTGTCAAGTTCCAAGTGAAAATGGCCCGCTGAAGGACAAGGGGACTATCACAACTAAGAAACCCCAACCAAAGACCCTCAAGCTCAAGATCAACCAAACATAGAGAAATCAATAAAAATATTACTCTATAGTGTGAGATCAATGTCAAAAGGCACCAACAACACTAACAAACAATCATGCAAATAAAGAAAAGAAAAGGCACTCATTCAAGCATGTAGATGGTAGATTAAGATAAAACCTAAGGTTATGATTTCACCTAAACCAATCCCAATGGAGGAGTTTGATCTAATCCAATGAAATTAAATTCCTATACTGATGGTAGATTTATCAATTGTAAATGTTAATCTTTCTTAGGCATCAACAATCTATCCATAAGATTAGGTCATCCGCATCTCTGTCTTAGACCCCTAAAACTAGAGAATGCATTAAGCCCATAAATCCATAAACCACATGCAAAATCTTAGATATCTCTATCATATGAAATTCACACGACATTCCATTCAAATTCTCAATTGATTTTCACCTCTCAGTCTCAAATCAATTGTAAAATCATGCATATAGTGATAAAGGATTAGCAAGCAATGAAAATTGAATGAAACATTCAATATATAAGAGTTTAAACATCAAAAGATTACAAACCAAACCTAATCTATTGTCATGATTTGGCTACATCGTAGCCCTAGAAAAATAACCTAAAACATCCTAAAAGATGAAGAAAAGAAAAACAAAGAAGAAATCATAAAAAAAAATAGAGGAAAAACTAAGGGTTGAAGATGGATGGTCATCGTCTCCTTTGATCTCTTGTCGGAGCTCGCTTCCAAGAACCGTCTCTAATCCCCAAGCTCTCCTCTAGAGCCCTAGGGTATCTCTACCCCCCAAGAAGCTTGATTGGAACCCTAGAAATGTTTTATATATAGATCTTCTTCAAATGGGCTCGAAAATGGGCTAAAATACTATGTGGGCTAGTGGGGGCCCCAACTTGACGTCGTGGTATGAGATTTCATGCCATGGTGTGATAGAATGTAGTCCAAAATAGTCTTGAGAATTGATTTTTTTGATGATGTAGCGTGAAGAATGAAATTGTTTTATCTAAACAATTGATGTAGAGAGACATCTAATTAATGAACTTTACATGATGTGATTATGTAGGATAGGGATATGACATGAATTGAATAACTAATAATTTCCGTTAAGAATAGTATAATTCAAATCATACACTGATGATCATATATGCAATGATCTTAATCCCGAGTAGTTAGCAAACTCCTATATATGTATGACATTGCCTCTTTTTATTTACTAGATAAATATTATTATCATATAATCTCTTTCTTTGTACGTTGGAGATACAATGAATTAAATAGTAGGGAATGCTAACAAACAAGACAAAATTCATTTTTTTCTTATTTATGAAGCAAATAAATAATTCCCTTACGTGATTACTAAAGTCTTGAATGATACAAGTGCTTAGATTCATAATTAAGGATCAATATATTATGAATCTTATCAATAATTGGAGAGTAATTGGTATTTAAGGATAAAGATATAATTAGAGAGGTTAACATATTTCACCTAACTCTAATTATAAATTATTTAAGGAGGATCAATATATATGTATTGACTAAATCATATGGACTAAAGAATATATCATTATTCTTCAATAATAATAATTTATCTATATTTTAAGAGTGAAATTCAGTTTTTGAGTAGATATCATTGGAATTAATGAAATTGCATTGATTAATTAGTCAAATTTTATTGGAGCTTAAAATTATGGGTCCATAGGTCCCCAATCCGACCAAAACTCCACCAATTAGACAAAGGAGAAAATAGTTTTGTATCACTTAAATATAAATTAATTTTGAATAATTTATATGAGAATAAGTAAATTGATTTTTTAACTTTAGCACCCAAATTATTTATTAAGGAAGCACCTAGCCTAGTGTTACCTTGGAAACTTGATATGATTGAGGTCCAAGGTCCAAGTCCCATGGTTTACATTTTACCTTTTATGGACTTGGCAAAGGCTAGAAAGCTTTACGGTTAGTTATAATTCAAATTGAAAATTTGAATTTGAAATTCAAAAAGAGAAAAAGTGGGATAGTGGGAAGAGAAAGTGGTTTCACGTGGTAATCAAATCATTTTTTTTCCTTTATACTATACATGATATTTTTTAGCTCTATACGATCAAGAAAATAAGAGTTAGATAGAGAAAACAACAGAAGATCTTCTTCTTCTATTTTTTTTAACACAAAACTCTCAACATTTTCAAGAGTTGAAAATAAGTGAAAGAGATATGATGATTATTCAATATACTCATTAAATTCCTAGTTCTTTAGATATTTTTAGTCAGTTTTTATCATTTCAATAAAAAATTTACTCAAATTTTGCTCATCTGTGCATTGTAGGGTATAAATTAAGGCTTTATGAAGAAATAAGGCATTTGGAGGCAAGAAGAGGAGTGATGCCAAGAAATACATGCCCAGAGAGAAGAAGGGCCTCTCACATCATGACGTGAGCACCCAAACGTCACAACATGAGCAGTGGACCAATGATTACTCAAGGTCTATGTGATTCTATGCTTTCCAAAAAAGGCAGCATCGAGACTATAAAAGCAAAAAACCCTAATTTAGAAAGGAGAACGTTTTTGGGAAGTGAAGAGAGAGTTCTTGAAGATTTTGAAGAAGAAGAGGAGGAAGAACAAGAATTGAAGACCATCACACTCTTAGAGTTTCTCCTACCTTGTTCATGCTTTCGATTTACTCTACTCTATTTTCTTTCTTCATTATGTTTTAATTTCTTAGTCCAGGATTTTGAGGGATGATTACACATGAATTTTGTAATTAGTTATTGAACCTTCTTTTAGTTCTTATATGAAATACTATTTGCTTATTGTTTCACTTTGATTTTAATGTTTCTTTGTGATTTATCACCATAAATTCGGTTTGTGGCCTATTACAAGACCTGAAAATAGAGTAATAGGCTATACCTAAGTTAAACAACACAATTCTTCATTTACTAGACATACTCATGAGCTTTGTGATGTTTAAGGTCATCTCGAGTTTAATGCATTTCATAGATCTCGGGGTTGAGCAGAAATGCAAAATACCTAGATCTATTAAAAAGGTTACAAATCATCGAGAGAGATTTGTGGTTAAAATTGTGAGGCTCACCTTTAGTAAGAATTTCATATATTGATATAATTGAAAATCAAGGTTAATTACTTAAGGATTTTGTAATTGAATCCAAAACCCTAGCCCTTGCATATAATCGTTTCATTTACATTGTTGTGAGAGTTCGTATTGGATATGTTTTCATTTGTTTAGATCAAGATTTCATTAATAAATTCACTTGGATAAAAGGAAAAATCTCTCTATTTCAATAATTGACAACCACTTCCTTGTAGGTTCGACATTTGTACTTTTACACTATATTACTTGTTGAACGATACGTACACTTGCGCTCATTAAGAAATCAAATTGCATCTCATATTTTCAATCAACAAGTTTTTTGAGCTGTTGCTGAGAAAGTGGCGTGAATTGTCAATATTGATACCAAGAATTTTTCCTTTTACTTCATGTACTTTTGTTTTCTTTTTACTATTTTTAGTTTTTTGACACCTATTCCTTTTCTCTGTTGTTGAATTTTAGGTACCATTTGATTTATACAAAAGTTTGATGACAAAAATTTGGTGCCCTTGGACCCCAAAGTAGAAAAGACATTGAGACGAATTAGAAAGGGGAAAGAAGAGCAAACTGAAGTTGTGCAGAAATCAATGGAGAATGTTGAAGGTTTTAGAGAGGGGGAAGAGGTAGATGTCCAATCAACAAGCGGGGAAAGTGTGCCCCATTCAGCCCCTCCCATGGAGGAATTTGAGAGAGCTTTGAGAGATTATGCTCTTCCTCCTGCTGGCATCCCTTCAGTGATTAGGCAACCATCAATACAAGCAAACAACTTCGAGCTTAAGCCTATTACATTGCAATTGATTCAAAATATTTAGTTCATGTTATTATCGAATGAAGACCCCAACACACATATTTCTAATTTCTTAGAAGTATGTGACACGGTAAAGTATAATGGGGTAAGTGATGATGCCATTCCCTTGATAATTTTCCAATTTTTATTAAAAAACAAGGCAAAGCATTGGCTAAATTCGGAATGTCCTGATTCCATCACTACTTAGGATAGTTTGGTGCACAAGTTCCTCTAAAAATATTTCCCTCCGAAAAAAGCGACAAAGATGAGGATTGAAATACCCAACTTTGCTCAATTTGAGGGAGAGACCTTCTATGAGGCATGGGACCGGTACAAAGATTTCCTAAGAAATTGCCCTCACCATGGATTGGAAAAATGGATGCAAGTGCTTCATTTCTACAATGGTTTGATCGGGACTAGTGGAACACTCTTAGACATTTCAACTGGAGGTGCCTTGATGAGTAAGAGCTTTAATGAGGCTTACCAATTGTTGGAGAATATGGCTTTGAACAATTTCCAATGGCCTAGTAAAAGGGTAACTCCTAATAAGCCAAGTGGAGTTCATGAGTTGGATGTGTTCAACAATTTGGACGTTCAAGCTTCGTTGCTTACAAAGCAACTTCAATCCACTCAACTAAAAATTGCCCAAGCTATGGAAATGTGATCAAGCACTTCTCCTTCATGCGATTTTTGCAATGGACCCCATCTTAGTGCCGAGTGTCAAATGGGAAATCCTTGTGGGCAAATGAGTGTGGAACAAGCCCAATACTTAAGCAAATTTCATCAACCCCAATTTAACCCATATGAAAACAATTTCAATCCGGGTTGGAGGAATCATACTAACCTCTCTTGGAGGAATCATACTAACCTCTCTTGGAGAAACAATCCAAACTTGATACATCCAGTGAAGTAAGCTAAACCTCTACCCCCTAAAGAAAAGAAAGCAAGTTTGGAAGACCCCATGAGTTAGCTAAGTACCAATTTTAATTGAGCGAATCCCAAACTCAATTTGTTAATGAGACAAGATTCTTTTTCACCAATCAAACTGCTCAACATAGGAATTTAGAGGTTTAAATGGGTTAAATGGCTTCCATATTCAATGAGAGGCAATAAGTCAACTTGCCTAGCACTTCGGAAGTGAACCCTAAAAGAGATGGAAAAGAGCATTGCAAGGCCATTGCACTTAGAAGTGGTAAAACTGTGGAAAAACCTGTCCAAGTCAGTGGAGGTGAAAAAAATTCTAGAAATGGTGAAAACAATGCTAGAATTTCTGGTAGCAGTGCTGAAAATGCTGGAAGCAGTGCTAAAAATGTGGAAAATGGTGCTGGAACTGTTGAAAAAGCCGAGAAGTTGCTAAAAAATTCAGCAAGTAAGGAGCAAAGAAAAACTGAGTTGAAAGCTCCTTCAAGGGAAGATACTCCAATTGTCCCATATCCTCAAAGATTGAAGAGGAACAAGTTGGACTACCAATTCGGCAAGTTGATGGAAATTTTCAAGAAACTCCACATCAATATTCCATTTGCCAATGCATTGGAGCAAATGCCCTCTTATGTCAAGTTCATGAAAGACATCGTCATGAACAAGAGGAAGCTTAGTGACTATGAAACCATTCCTATTTCTGAGGAATGTAGTGCTATCCTTCAAAGGAAATTGCCCCCAAAGCTAAAAGATCTAGGGAGTTTCACTATACCTTATTCTAATGGCAATTCAATTTTTGAACAATCCTTATGTGATCTCCGTGCTAGTGTTAACTTAATTCCCTTATCTATTTTTAGGAAGCTTGGTTTGGGAGAGGTGAATCCTACAACTATTACTCTTCAATTGGCAGATAAATCCCTCATTCATCCTCGGGGCATCATTGAGGATGAGCTAGTGAAGGTAGACAAGTTCATTTTGTAGCGCTCTTTTGATGGAAATAAAATCAAAACGCAGCGAAATTAGGTTTTAAAATTTTTTTTTAGAAAATCTTATTTTCGCAGGAACCCATGCAAACACATATTAATATCAAAGTGAAAGATCTTATCTATACCTGATATTTGTTATAGGAGATTTGTTGGCTAGTAAGGGTTGAAACAACTCCTTGCACGAGTCTTGATTCCGCCTCCTTCCTTGGGGTGTGTGTGGGCGCAACGGTCGGATACGGAACAATACACTCTAGTTTTTCGCACCAAGATCTCTGCCTTGCGTACTCAACACATACAGGACAAAGGGATCTCTAAGGGGAAGAGACTCTCTAGGAGACTAGGGTATGGAAAAAACTCCTTTTTTCTTCTATTTTCATTGAGAGCGGGTTTCTTATTTATAATCAACCCTAATTGCATAATATCCAACCAATTTGGATATTTTTCCAAAGTACCATACGGTCTTGATTAATATGAAAGCAGTCGTGCGATTACTCATAATACATGGCTGTCATTAATTTGTAACAATCCTACTTATTACTTTTAATCTATAACTGTCCAATATTAATTTGTAACAGTCCTAATTAATACTCTTAATCTTTAATTTGTAACAGTTTTAATTAATACTCTTAATCTATAACTGTCCAATATTAATTTGTAACATTCCTAATTAATACTCTTAATCTATAAGCGTCAATATTAATTTGTAACAATCCTAATTAATACTCTTAATTACATAAGCATCGATATTAATTTGTATGATCTAATTAATATGTACAAGCCTTGATCATAGAGTGTAATTTATTCCAAATCATGAATCGTTCATTGTAGTAATATAGGAGGTGGAATTGGGACCCATGGACCTGTAATTTCAAGCTCCAATAAATTCAATAATTAATTAAACTCTTTAATCAATCATTTTAATTTATTAATTTCAGAGTTATTCCACTAAAAACTTGAAATTGAACTCTTGTCCTTACAGTATCGATTTTACTCGGAAATTGAGGTGTCCATTGATTTAATCATTACATGTAGTTCTGTATCCTCCAAGAAGTGGTTCATAGCGAAGTCGGGTGAAATTCTTAGTTTTGCCCACCAATTATATATTGATCCTTAAGTTCCATTAATCCACTAGTGAACAGTTAATTTATAAACCTGTTATAAATTAGAGCGCTCAAACTGTTCAGTTCCAGAACCAACACTTAAGGGAACCAACTGTCCAGCTTCCATAGGAAGGGTTGGATTCCATGTCCATAGTTCACATTCAGTTGCATACATCAATGGGCTCACAGACACAAGTATTGGGCCCATTCCATAGCGAGCTTTAATCCATATTTCAAAGGCCAGTTGACATAAGCAGTTTATGACTGCACCGAGGATTGAGGCCCGATACGCATATGATCATCTAGCGGCGTTTGAATTCTTGAGACAAGCGGTATTTAAAATAATTCGGCCAGCCTTGGTCTGTCATATAATCTTATTATATATGGGCGTCGGCTTTAATGTCGCCACATTAGTGACCGGATTAAGGTCACTTCATTCTCAATGATAGCCCGGGCCATGATAATATTTAATTTGAAGATCCCCGAACTTCAATTAATTTATTCTGAACCGATTTGATTATAATCCATAACCTCGATCCTCTCGTGTATAACTGTTATACACTGAGGTTATGGTTACATTAATAAATCTAGGATTTTCTGACGTTTCATTCATACATTATGCACAAAAATAGCTAAATGTAATAAATACGACACTTTTATTAATTTCATAAAACATAAATACAAATTCATGCTTTACAGGGCACTATGCACAACAATCTCCCACTTGCTAAAGCATGTGAGACATGTCTTTTAAACCCATCCCAGATAAGTGATCCTCAAACGATTTTGCAGGTAACGTCTTAGTGAACGAATCCTCAAGGTTGTCTTGCGATGCTATCTTCATAACAGCCACGTCACCCTGGTGCACGATCTCTCTAATCAGATGATACTTATCTATATATGTTTCCCTCTCTTGTGACTCCTTGGTTCTTTGGGTTGCCACAACCCCTTGTTGTCATAGTAAGTACTATGGGTTTATCCATATTTGGAACAACTTCGGATCATGAGAACTTCTTGAGCCGGACCGCTATTTATTGCCTTCCTGACCGCTATATATTCAGCTTCCATGGTAGAATGCGCGATCTTTGGATTGTTTGACACTTCTGCATACCACTGACTCCACCACGAGTGAATACGACCAGACGTCGACTTTGTTGTCATGTCGACATGAAGTCGGAATCGGTATATCCTATAGGATTCGAGTCAGCTTTGAGTAAATCAACATATAGTTTCTCGTTCTCCTAAGGTACTTGAGAATGTGTAACACCCTGATCAGTGCGCCCGACCCGGGGGTTGGATTGGTAGCGGTGGCTTGATTCCTGTCGCGCAAGCAAATGTCTGGTCTTGTACGCAACATGGCATACATGAGGCTACCCACTTCTGAGGCGTAAGGAACCCGTCTCATGTCCTCTTCTTCCTGAGGTGTCGTAGGACACTTCTCGTAGAGGACGATTCATTATGGTCATTAGTTGACCGCTTCTTGGAATTATGCATCAGCCAGAGCCGGTACACTTAACAATGTAGATGCTTGAGACGGTGCGAAGTGCATTCTTGCGATCCCTTATGATTTGGATCCCAGAATTACATAACTTCTAAGCTTGTCCCCAATCTTTCATTTGGAAACTTTTCGACTAGGTATTTCTTTAAGTCAGGACAATAATCCTATATCATTCCCGATGAGTAGGATGTCGTCTAAATCTGACAAAAAAGACTACTTTGGTTTCCTTGATGTACTTGTAGACACAAGGTTCATCAACATTTTGCTCGAAACCGAAGGTTTTGATCGTCTCATCAAACCTTAGGTTCCAAGACCTTGAAGCTTGCTTAAGCCCATAAATGGACCTAAGCAGCTTGAACTTTCTGCCCTTGGCTGTGACTATGAAACCCTACGGTTGCATCATATAAATACTTTCATCAAGATAACCATTCAAAAAAATTTGTCTTGGCGTCCATTTGCCATATCTCATAATCGAGAGCAGCGGTAATGGAAAGAAGGATGCGAATGGATTTAAGCATAGCTAATGGGGAGAAAGTCTCTTCATAATCGAAGCTCCCTCCTTTTGTGTATAGCCTTTGGCTACTAAGTAGATGTAACTTTGAGAAAGTCTCCACTTTCCCATCCACACCTCTCTTTTTCTTATAGATCCATTTGCACACAATGGGCCTGACTGACTCAGGAAGATCTACAAGTTCCCAGACAAAATTGGAATACATAGATTCCATTTCTTGTTCCATGGCTGTTAGCCATTTGTCATTATCAGGATCATCCATCGCATGCTTGTATAATGATAGATCGTCATCACTAATGTCAGTTACAGCGCTTATTTGCTTCTTGTACTGTGTGGCGGGTGGTTGTTTAGAAACCCTCCCACTACGTCCGGTGCAATGACATCTGTATAAGGATTTGTAGTCTCTTTGTTCGTTCACGATAGCAGTTCTTAGTCGTGGTCTGTCTGATCAGTTGGCAATTCCTCTAGTCTGACCACTACTTGAGGTTTGAAGTTTGCCATGTAGTCATTTTCAAGAAAGGTAGCATTCCTCGATACAAATACTTTCTTATCTTGAGGACTGTAGAACAAACCTCCCCTCGTGCCTTTGGGGTAATCAACAAACAGACATACTTATGTTCGCGGTTCTAGCTTCCGATCTTTCCCGCTTTCGGCACATGTCGCATCACCCAATATACGGATATGGCGTAAGCGGGTTTGACCACTCCACATAACTCTAAGGGTGTGTGTTAGATAGACTTAAAGGGAACTTCACATTCAAAATGTAGGCGTAGTTTGCGGCGCCTGCTGTATCCCCCGAGAATGATAGTGTATTGAGGGAGTAGCTCATGCATGGGCTAACCATGTCAAGCATTGTTCGATTTCTTCTTTTCTGCCACGTGGATTGCATTTGTGGCGTTCAGTCTTTGTGAAATTTGGGATACAATGCCATGCTCAATTAGGTGATCCTTGAACTCTATATCAAGGTATTCACCTCCTCGATCCGATCGAAGGCACAATAATGATTTACCTAGCTGTCTTTCAACTTCCGCTAGGAATTCTTTAAACTTACCAAAAGTTTGATTTCCTGCATAAGGAGATAAACATTTTCATTACCTAGAATAGTCGTCAATGAAAGTGACGAAGTATTCATAACCGCCCCTAGCTTGGACATTCAGAGGTCCGCAGACATCTGAATGTACAAGTTCAAGTGGTCCTTTGTACTAAAGCCCTTTCTTGAGAAGATCTCTTAGTCATTTTTGCCTTCGGTGGAAGGTACTTGACTTTAGCTCTTTTAAAGGACCATCCTTTACTAGTAATTAATCCTATCGGCTTATATGTCCCTAACCTTAGGTGCCATGAGTGCGTGTCATCATTATCAAGAATCTTTGCTTCTTAGGCTTGAGGATGTTCTACTCTAAATAGCTCAGTGTTAAGGAGCATTCGTTTGTTTGGCCTTAAAATGTAAAGCCATTTTCATTGTTGCATGACAAATGTTTAAACCATTACGAAATAACAATCTGATTATTATAAAAATGAAACGGTAAACAATTGTTCATACAACTTAGAAAGCGAAATCAAATTTCTCTGAATCAGGAATCTGATAAACATTGTTAAAGAAACAAAGAAATTTATTCCACTAATTCTAAACAAAAGCTGTTCCCTTTCACACGACTCACAGGCACGTCGGCCCCATTTCGACTACCATCGAGCACTCCCATCGGCAAGCTCCACGGAAGAATAAGCATCTGCCAAGAGAAGAACAAATAGTTGAAGTGGACCACTGAATCAATTATCGAGTTATTGCTCAGCTTGACTAAGATTGGCTTACAAAACCGATAAATCAAATACACCTTTCTTTTTTCTCCTTGATTCGGAGAGATACTTATTGCAGTTTCTCTTCAATGCCCATCGACTCCGCGAGTGAAACATTTTCCTTTGGGTTTCTTTTCTTTGGAGCCCTTCTTCTTATCGAAGCAACTTTGGACATAGCTATTCTGCTGAATATTCTTGGGACATGCACTTATTGTTCTTCCTCTTCTTCTTATTGTTAGAAGAGGATGAGGTCTTCGTTTTGACAACATTTGCTTTAGCCTTTTGAGTCCTTGTCTTGAGGTGGCCTCGAGGTTCTGATTCATTCAGCGGTGGGTTACGTGTAGTCCCGGCTTGTTATCAACATAGTTCTTTGGTGAATTGAAGGAAATCAGGAGTGAGTGAATCCAGTATTATACTCGCTTGGGTGCGCTCATCTATTATGGCCCCGTCTGACCTCTGCCTCATTTATATAATTAGCCATGTTCGAACATGGTCACGAGCAATACCTTTACTCCATCTTCTGCGTTCATGTACTTTCTAGTAGCTTCATGGCCAGCGTTGGATTGTTTCCCGAACATGTTTTGGAGAATCCATAATCTGATAAGCGAGTTTCCATCCTCTCATGTTTTAGCCTAAGCCTTGCGTCGACATCTTGGCTAGCATATATCACGGGCTTTGTTGTGGCTTGAATCCAAAGTTCATATGGTTCATTACACTACGAGCGGCATTGTGCGGAGTTACGAGGACATTCCTCGGTGAGAATCTATTGTTCTCGCGGATTCTTTTTCTGATATTAACATTACTTTTCCACTTTACAAAATTATACTTGGGTTAAGGATTCATTAGCAGTAAAGGTATGGGAGTTGGCGAACATTATGCTGAAATTAAATAAAGAAATATTTATTACATGCGATAGAAGAAACATCAAATATATTTTGGAATAGTAAGCGTGATGCACTGAATGCATAGAAATTAAAACACATAAAACAAAAATACTAATCCAAAATTAAGTTAACCTACAATTAATATCTAGTAAATGCGGGTAGGTCATACTAATTATAAATTAAATTTGAGACCATAAATTAATAAATGAGACTCAAAATATCTCATATTTTCCTCGTTTTATTAACTACCTTTATTTTCGGTCGAATCTGATTACTTAGTTTAATTGTATCTTCTTGAGTGTAACCCATCGTTGCAGGTTCTAACAACTTAACCCAAGATTGCCGCCGTAGGGTAGGTCAATCTTGGAATACATCATCCAAACCCTGTCGCATAGGAAGTGCTTGATGATGTGCTTGGTGGACACCCTCCTGCAGGGGCGTAATCAGGCGTCGCTGGCGCCACCTAAAACCTCATGGTGTTGGACTAACGATGGAGGCAAGTGGGGCACATTGTCACATGCCCTTCTCCACTCAATATTTTAAACTTATGTGTTTTTCTAGTTATAAAACATCATATGTTTTATTATTATATCCTATATAGTAGTACTAGGTGACGAGAATCTAATTCTATTAAATAGGCGTATGGGGAGTTTCGATCTAATTGGGCTTTGGGTTTATTAGTTACAACTAATCCCAATCTAATTGGGCCTATGCCAGTTTAGGTAAACTAGCTTTGGGCCTAATTAACTAACTTTAAGTCCAAACATATTTAGACCTGTTTATTACCATCTTTTTGCTCAAATCGATCATTTTATTAAAATTGAATAATCTAGGTTAAGCGGGCCTAACTATTAACCGCAAGCCCAGGTAAATTAAATTGGAAATTACCAAGTTTAACTATTAAACTATATCCATTATTTAATTTATTATTCAGCGACAAATAAACAAACATTCCTAGTAGAACATGTTTCTAAAGGATGGTATGCATGTCTGATATGGTGGGCATTCATGTATGACATGTTATATGCATGGAGCATGTTATTGATTGCATCTATACATTTGATAACATAAGTAATAAATAAATAAATAAGCGGGCGGGTGTTTGGGTATTTCTAATAATTACAGCTTTGGAAAAATGGAAAAAAAAAAAATTTTAATTACATAATGGGCTTCTTGCAATTATAATTCCCAAAATGCTCATCTTCATGTCCAAGCCCGTTGTGTAATTTCCGGTCCATCAATAATACAAAAAAAAAAATTACAAAATCCTATGCCAATAATGAAACACACAAGATCTAGGGAAATAAAGAAAACCTAGCAAAAACACCATATAATTAACGACCCTCGTCCATCCATACCTGAGCTTCGAATAATCATTAAAATATGCGAATGCTTACTCATGAATCAAAACAATTTTCTTAAACCTGATAAAAAATATATATATATATATATATATATATATATATATATATATATAATATATATATTAATATGCATTTACATGGATAGCTCACGATACCAAGTGATGGAAATAAAATCAAAGCATTTGAATTAGGTTTTAAAAATTTTTTTAGAAAATCTAATTTTCGCGAGGAACCCATGCAAACACATATTAATATCAAAGGTGAAGATCAGATCTATACTTGTTGTTGTATGGAGATTTGTTGGCTAGTAGGGTTGAAACAACTCCACTGCACCCAGGGATCCTTGATTCAGCCCTCCTTCCTTGAGAATTGTGTGGGCATCAACGGTCGAGATCTGGAACAATATCTGGAGTTTTCTACCTGGAATCTGCCTTGCGTACTCAACACATGAGACAGGGATACTCTAAGGAAAGAGACTCTCCTAGAACAGGTATGGAAAAAACTCCTTTTTTTTTCTATAACTTTTTTCATTTGGGCAAGGGTTTCTTATTTATAATCAACCTAATTGCGCATAAATATCCAACCAATTTGGATATTTTCCATTTTCTCTGAACAGTTAATATAAACGATCGTGCGATTACTCATAATCTATATTTGTCAGTATTAATTTAATAACGATCCTACCCCATTACTTTTAATCTATAAGCATCGATATTAATTTGTAACAGTCCTAATTAATACTCTTAATCTATAACTGTCCAATATTAATTTGTAACATTCCTAATTAATACTCTTAATCTATAACTGTCAAATATTAATTTGTAACAATCCTAATTAATACTCTTAGTCTATAATGTCGATATTAATTTATGCTGATCCTAATTAATATGTACAAGCGCCTTGATCATAGAGTGTAATTTATTCCAAATCCTGAATCGTTCATTGTAGTAATATAGGAGGTGGAATTGGGACCCATGGACCTGTAATTTCAAGCTCCAATAAATTCAATAATTAATTAAACTCTTTAATCAATCATTTTAATTTATTAATTTTAGAGTTATTCCACTAAAAACTTGAAATTGAACTCTTATCATAGTATCGATTTTACTCGGAATTCGAGTGTCCATTGATTTAATCATTACATGCAGTTCTATCCTCCAAGAAGTGGTTCATAACTAAGTCGGGTAAAAATTACCGTTTGCCCTACAATTATATCTTGATCCTTAAGTTCCATTAATCAGATTAGTGAACGATTAATTTATAAACTGTTTTTTAAATTGACGCTCAAGCTATTCGAGTTCAGGCCAACACTTAAGAGGCAGAAACGTAGAACCCGTAGGAAGGGTTGGATTATGTCCATAGTTCACATTCCCATTTGCATACATCGATGGGCCTCAGAACCTGAAATGTGGGCCATTCCATATGAGCTTTAACGTGACTCAAAGGCCCGGTTGACATAAGCAGGAGTCTGACTACTCGGGATTGGGAACTGATCTGCATGATCATCTAGCGGCGTACATTTGAATTCTTGGGACCAGAGCGGTATTTAAAAGAATCAAGAAAATGCGCCTTGGTCACATCTATATAATCTTATTATATATGGAGCGTCCACTTTAATGTCGCCACATTAGTGACTCGGATTAAGGTCACTTCATTCTCAATGATAGCGGACCGCCCCGGTAATATTTAATTTGAAGATCCCCAAACTTCAATTAATTTATTACGGACAATTTGATTTATAATCCATAACCTCGATCCTCTCGTGTATAACTGTTATACACTGAGGTTATGGTTACATTAATAAATCTGGGATTTTCTGACGTTTCATTAATACATTATGCACAAAAATAGCTAAATGTAATAAATATGACACTTTTATTAATTTCATAAAACATAAATACAACAAATTCATGCTTTACAGGGCACTATCCCTAACATATTTTACCTTTTAAAAACCTATTCATTTAAACACAATTCATATACCCATTTCTAATATGAATAATTAATATTCATTTAAAACATAATTATTTATGGGTATATGATATCATGACCTAAACACATTCTTTAACATCAAAAATATATATATACATTCCTTAATTCAAATAGGCCCATAACTGTCCTTGAATAACACATTTATACAAATTGACATTCCATGCCTTTTCAAATACATTTACAAAATGATATTCTTAGAGTTTACCTCTCTTTAAAACACATTCCATAAATATCAAAAACAAAATGAGTCAAAACTATATTCTTCTCCTTGAAGACTTTACATCATTGAATTGATACAAAATAGTTACAAAATATCATGAATGGAATGATATGCATGGGATGGACATTCACTTATCTCCGCTCTATTTGACCGTGACTCCGTGCCCGGTGATATTTGGTCCCGCTACTTTCTACTTGGTACCTACGCGATAACAAAAACAACGCGCTAAGCATTTTCATGCTTAGTGGTTTCTATCTGATTCTATTCTCTCTTCATTTCATTTTAAATGAAACATACGTATTTATAAAACAATGCTTTTGTATAATTTTCAATGACCAATGTAGTAATATATATATATATATATATATATATATATATATATATATATATATATATATATATATATATATATATATATATATATATATATATATATATATATATATATATATATATATATATACTTATTTCATTTACATTCAATTACAATTCATTGGTCATCTCAAGCTATGCATTTTCATATGCACTAAATCATTCAAATCCTGAATCGTGCGCTTTTCAATCTCATTATGTTTTGCATTTTAGCCCTTATCGAATTTAACTTATGATTTGATTGCACGGGATAGCGAATCAGGCGCGGTCAGAGCTACGAGGCCAGTACATATATATATATATATATATATATATATATATATATATATAATATGTACTCGGTTGGTGTACACTACTGATACTGTCCCTCTGAGCTACGGATCGATATGCCACAATAGTGCGTTTGTTCGAATATTATTGGTATACCAATTTATCCTTAACTTGAATTTAAAAGTTAACATTCTATGAAAGACATTCAAATCCTTTTTAGGAAAATACAGTATATGTAACATCCCGAAATATACCCTAGCAGTTTTCGGACTTGTTTAGGGTATATTAAAAGTTAAATGAATTTACCGGAGAAGAAATAAAATGAGGACAGGAAAGTTTACAAGATACAAGGAGCAATCTTGTAATTTATTAAAAAAGGATAAAAAGTCATAAAAGAGGAAAGATGAGGGTTAAACTAGAATATGCAGTTGATTTTCAAAAAGGAAGAATTTGAGGACGAGATGCAATTATAGAAACTTAAAAGCGAAAATGGATTTTTACTTATTGCATGAAACATGGCCTTAGCAAATATGGGATTTAAAGACCCAATTTGGTCTCATTTTGGGGACCAAAAAAAACCGTGAAAGAGAGAAGAAGAAGAAGAAGAGGAAGAGGAAGGAAGGAGATCAAGCCAACAAGGTATGGAACTACTAACCTTGAGTATGGATCCTTGGTTTTGTTTGGTTAATGGTTATTTGTTGTACCCAAACCTAGGGTTTGTTAGGATTTCATCCTAACCAAAGATGTATTGGAATTAGGGTTAACAAAACTCTAAATGTACAAAACATGGAATCCTCCCTTTGAGGTTGGATTTACGGTTTAATTGCAAAGAAAAAGGGTTGGGTTAGAACAAACCCTAATAAATTTATTATTATTTGGTATGTGTATGGGTTAAGACCCATATTAGAATAGTTTTGAAGAAATTCATAATAGGTCTTTGAAATAAGAGAAGGATTGAATGATAAATTGAGTAGAAAGAGATCATAGATGAATTTGAAGTGGTCTTGAAGCATTTATGAGGTATAGAGTTGATTGGAGTTGGAAACATATGAAAAGAAATGTAGAGAAAACACACATTAAGGCACTTTAGGAGTCCTACCGGTAGAAGTTAAGTTCTACCGGTAGAACTTTGATTCTGGTCATTTTTGGCCAAGTCCTACCGGTAGGAGTTAAGTTCTACCGGTAGGACTTGTTCACAACCCTCTGTTACGACCAGTTTTGTATTTTTGGCCATAACTTCTCATTTCTTATCGATTTAGTGATTCAGTGGCTAAGTAAAATAGACGTCAAGGAGAACCAAACTTAAAGAAGGTATTGTCAAATTCTGATCTAAGTGATCTAAAAAATTCACTCAAAGTGGAGCCATGTGCAAAAAATTTCTGCATCAGCTTTGGACATAAGTAGTCGGGTTGTGTCGGACGTAACTTGAGTTCGGTGCTCGAATCAGGGTGATTCAGTTGGAATGAACCCTTAGCACCTTAGATTTAAATGAGTATAAGGACATAGTGTCAAAATATGAAGTTAAGACCTCGGGAAAAATGAGTAATACAAACTGTCACTAGAAAAATCGGTAAAATGACTAGTTGGCATGAAAATGCCATAACTTTAATTTGGATGATCCGATTGGATTGATTCCAATTCCTAAGTAAACTAGATTCATAAACGAATGAGAATATATGAATGAGGTGTGATCTCATAGACATCATACTTCACAAGAATATGAAGTGCCATATGTAATAGGCATGAAACAAGGAAAAAGTAGAAAATGAAAAATGTAAAGATGTGTTCATGGGGAAACGCCCAGAAAATGATTATGGAAAATGAAAATGGCGAAACATGATTGTGAACATGCGAGGCAATATGTATGTGAACACATAATGTGGTTAAGTGATAAATGATTATTATCACATATAACCAGAAAATGATAACAAATGAAACGAGTATACGTAAATGGGTATATGAATGAGTATACGTGATTGAATATGGGCCAGTATTTATGAATAAGTATACATGAATGAGTATACGTGAATGAATATGTAAATGAGCATATGAAATGTGTACATAGATTGAGTATATCTTTGAAAAGATAATACGAAAGTGATATTAGAATTGAAATGTGATTATGATCGGTTATGAATGTTAATTGTGAAATATATATATGTATATATATATTGATTTGAATGATTGTTATTCGAAATGCCTGTCACACGTATGCATGTGTGCATGTATTTGGTCGATAAGCGAAATTACTGCATAAAAGTAAATTGATTTGAAATGAATCATTGGATGGCCGGAACATGGCGGGATTCTCATTGAATTCGTCATGAGAGGTAACCGTATTTGTCTAATGCGAGAAATCCCGCATTGCCTCTTGGACAGCGGACATGACGAGTTCATGCGAATGCATGGTGAATGTCGGCTTCTATAGTCATATGTGAGGCGGTAATATTGATTGGCGAAACCACATTACTCTTGAATGACAAGCGGTGGGGATTCACCACCGCCCCAGATCTGTCGTGGATCTTCGAATTCTATAGTTATATGTGGAATCCTGAGCCGAGACAGCGAATCGATGTAATGCGAAATCACATTGCTCTTGGATGTGGACATAGCAGGATTCACCAGGCGAATCTATGAAGTGAGCGTGAATTCTGTATATGTGAAATGGTAATTGTTAAATGGAAATCACATTGCTACCGAATGACAAACAGGACAGGATTCACCAACTGAATCTGTCGTGAATGTCGAATTCTATAGTCATATGTGAGACGGTATTATTGATGTGAAACCACATTACTCTTGTGAATGACAAGCGGGCGGGATTCACTGGCCCCGAATACATCGTGGATGTGAATTCTATAGTTATATGTGGAATCCTACAAACCGAAAAAAAGGGAAAACGATGGTATTAAAAAGTGTATTTGTATAGGTATCTTTTACATTACACGGACATAGTAAAAAGGCATCATTTGTAAATGCATTTTGTTAGATATGAAATGTTAAGGGTCTTTTGAAATTATAAGTGTTTAATAGGATTGCCGAAAGAAGTGCTTTCGATTAATTAAAAGGTCTGAAATAAAATAACATAAACAAATGTTTTGGAAAAGATAATTGAAAATGTCGAGATAAACGGGCTCCGGGTGGGATCCGCCCTGACCGGGTCAAGTCGATTGGTCGCGACACTTTGAAAAGAAAAATTTAATAAGACGAAATAAATGTTTTGATTGAAAACGTCGGAGTAAACCGGGCTCCAGCTTGGATCCTCCAATCGGGTCAAGTAGGGGATTCGGGTCGCGACACTTTTGAAAATGAAAAAGTAATAAAACGAAAGCAAATGATTTGCGGGCATCCCGGATCACGAAATGTAATTTGAAGGGAGTTGATTAATAAGCCGGTTGTGATAATGATAAAGAGTCTAATAGAATTGGTATTAGTCTGATTGGCGTTGTATGAATTTAACTGACTTGATATGTTTAGGTTACCATTGTATAAGTATAAGTTTGTTTTGAATATGATCTAATATGACATACATGTAGAAGATATGAATTGAAAACTTGTAAAGACATGATACATGGAAGTAATACGAATAAGATATTGATATGGAATCTAAAAGGCAAAATCTACATGTATAAAATGGGATGAGTTAAGCCACATAAGAATAGACTTGATATATGCATAAGTAAAAGAAGTAAAAAGATGATGATGGTGATTTTTTTGTGGTCATTATTTTGTCTATATGTTCCGCTAAGCGTAAAGCTTGCTTACGGGTGTTCAATCAGGTGTAGTGTGCGAAGAGGAGATAAAGAGGACAGGACATTCCACACCAGCAGTACGGGCCACCTCAGAGATAGGTGCTCACCAGCACTGTTCCGCGATCTCTGATGTTTGTAGTAGATAGGTATATGTATATGTATTTGTTTAAGTAAATGGGACTTAGTATATGTGTATAAATTTTAATGGATATCACTCCGGTGGTAGTTCATTTGTAAATATAAATGATTGTTGGTAAATAAAAAAAAATAAATAAATAAGGAGTCCCAGTATAAGGTTTCGCACCCCGAAACCGGTTCGGACTCGCCCATCGGGTCGGAGCGGGATCGGGGGTGTGACAGTATAGTATGTATTTTTTATACAAACAAATCATTTCAATACTCATGCAATTTTCATGTCATTCATTTCGCAATCAATCAATTTCTCAAATTTCTTAACTTAAATCAACTTGCAATTCATTTCTGAATTTATTTGCATCAAATCAATTTTAAAACAATTCAACATCACAATTCAAACATTTTGGAGATAGGGTGAAATAATGAGAGAAGGTGTAGAACAAACCAAAAAGCTTTGCACTTTGATTCAATCACAGGAATCTTGATCTCGATTCATAGTTTTCCTCCTCGTTAGCCTATTCCAATACAATTAAAGAACAATATTGACCGTGCGTGCTAGTGATTTTGGTTAGGGTTGATTTTGAGCTTAATATAGTATTTTAATCTCATTAGCAAATAAGGCAAGATACAAACACAGTATGGTTGTTAGTTTCCCAAACTTTAATCCATCATAAACAAAATATTAAAATTTTGCCTGCCTTATAATCCTTTTCCAACAGTACTCTTGATCAACTAAGCCATCCCAAAGGAAGATTAAGTCAAAAACCTCAAACTTGACCACTAACACCACATGCAAGGACCGTTATTTTCGATTTGTACTCAATGGACTTTGTGCAAAAAAATTATTCAAACGGTCTTAAAAAAAATTATGAAAATCTTCAGTTTTAGTCCTTTATATCCAATGACATCTCTGAAAATTTTCAATTTAGTGTTCCTTCTCTAAGGCCCTCAACCACATAACACAAATAGAAAGTAGAAACATATTGTTTTTCGGACAGCAGTACCTTTAAAACGTGTCTTAAAACCAATCCTAATGTTGTCAAAATTAACTTAAAATGTTGATTTGATTAGCTTAGACCAAGGCCTAGCCAACCCCCAAGCACCCAAAATCAGATTATAAACCAATTAGTACAGTTTTTAACTTTAACATCTAGACTACTCTAATTTGCAAAACAGAATCTGCACATAGCTCCACTTTGATAGATTTCTGGGAACTTTGGGTTTACAAATTGCATACACTTCCTTCATTTAAATTATTCCCCTAGAAGTCTAGTTTACCTGGAATTTTGAATCACTCAAATTGGATGAGTGAAACTCACATTTATAAGCCCAAAAACACCACAACTACTCCCAAAATAGGGCATACCCGTGAGCTACCTGAAACTCACCTTTAAGCCAATTTTCGGGAGCCTTAGTGCTACAATTTGCTCCTGGTCCCTTCTATAAATTTGTAACTCTATCTATTATGGTTCTTTACCAATTAGAATCACTTCATTGGGTTGATTAAAACTTAATCTATAGCCAAAATAAGAACAGGGGTTTTGACAAATTTTTGACAGCATTTCCTTTGAAAATCAAACATTCCCCTTTTTACAAACACTCCTCCAAACCAATCCAAACCAATACCAAAACCTATTTACATCCAATACAAAACACCTTTATCCACATTTGGGGTTTTTTCCCAACCCAAACACAAGAGAAAAGGGGTTAGGGTTTAGTTTCTTACATTTGAATCTCTTGATTCTTCAACACCAAGTCTTCCTTCTTCTTCTTAATCACTTGGAAACCATAAATGGGAAGATCTCCCACCAAAACCTTTGTCTTCTCTCAACCCTAGCTCTCTTTGCTCTCCCTTTGCTCTCCAAGAACGAAAATGCACAAATGTGCCTTATCTTGAACCACATTTGGTGCCAATCTCATTTAATGGTTAAGCCCTTGTTTGGCTTCCTATTCTTTGGCTTTCAAAATAAGTCCCATTTCTCATTTTTTTGACATTTAAGTATTCTATTTCACTTCATTTAACTCACATTAGCATTTAAACTTAATCTATTTTTGGCCATTAGGTCCTCATTTTACAAATTCCAAATTTTCCCTTTACACTTGGGGGTAAATTCGGGTTAATATATATATTTTTTAAGTTCTTAGGATTTAAATTCCAAGAATTTCCATTTACTTTATTTTATACCTAAACACATAATAATAATAAAAAATATCCTAAAAATACTAGGGTATTTTTGGGGCTTTACAACTCTCCCCCACTTAAGAAAATTTCGTCCTTGAAATTACCTTGATGAAACGATTCACGAGATATTATTTGCCACATCGTATCTTTACTTTCCCATGCAGCCTCCTCGGTCTTGTGTTTCTCCACAACACTTTGACCAATGGGATTAGCTTGTTCCGTAGCTCTTTCACTTCTCGAGCCAAAATCTCCACTGGCTCTTCCTCATAGGTCAAATATGGTCTAAGCTCAATTGTCTCCGAAGAGACTACGTGTGATGGGTTTGATCAGTACCTTCTCAACATCGAAACATGGAAAACGTTGTGGATCTTTTCCAAGTCTGGAGGTAAGGCTAAACGGTATGCTACTGGACCCACTTTCTCTATAACTTCATATGGACCAATAAATCTAGGGCTCGACTTGCCCTTTTTCCCAAATCTCATCACCTTCTTCCAAGGCGATATTTTAAAAAACACTTTTTCGCATACCTCATATCGAATATCTTTTATTTTCATGTCGGCATATGATTTCTGTCTATTGGTGGCCACTTTCAATCTTTCTCTAATCATTTTCACTTTTTCTTTAGTCTCTTGTATCAAGTCGTGGCCAATCACTCTCTTTTAAGCAATTCCAGTCAACCACTACAGCGGTGTTCACATTTCTTCCATATAAATCCTCGTAAGGCGCCATTCCAATACTCGATTAGAAACTGTTGTTGTACCTGAAATTCAACTAAAGGGATGTATACATCCTAACTACCCTCGCCAGTCGATCACCTGACTCCTTAGCATGTCTTCGAGAATCGAATTTACTCTTTGCGATTGTCCATCCGTGCACGTGGGTGGGCTATTTGTCTTTGAGGTAATTGAGTGCCTAAAGCCTCTTGCAATTTTCCCTAAAATCTCGAGGTAAACCTCGGATCTCGATCTGAAATAATGGATATTGGAATCCCATGCAACCAAACTATTTCCTTGATGTACATCTTTGCTAGCTTATCAGCGAATATGTCGGTTCTCAACGGTGGAAGTGAGTGGCTTGGTCGATTGGTCTACTCACGACCAATGAGTCATGCTTCCTCCTGTTGTCATTAACCTAACCACAAAATCCATGGTGATTCGATTTATTTCCACTCGATGTTTTGATAGGCTGCAATAATCCGAAAGACAGTGCTCTGCCTTCACTTTTGACACACTAAACACACAGTCACGAATTAAAAACATCTCTTTTCATTACGGACCACGATCTGAAATAACTAAATCTCGATGAATCTTTGAGCTACCTAGATGCATAGAAAAAGATCCACTTTATGCCTCTTCTAGAATGGCTTTCTTCAATTCACTATCATTAGGTACACAAACCCGATCTTTATAATTTAAAACCCCATCTTCATTCTCTATAAACTCTGTTTCTTTACCATTTCCAATCTAACTTATTATGGTAGAAATTTTCTCATCTTTCTTTTGTGCCCCTAGCACTCGATTCAATAAATTTGGTCTCATTTATCAGATTACGCTTGCCACTCTTTTGTACCATCGTCTCATCAGTAGGGAATTGAGCATTTAACGCTCGAAGAGTTTGCACTGTCTTTCTACTTAAAGCATCAGCCACTACATTGGCCTTTCTTGAGTAATAGTCAATCACGCAATCATAGTCTTTTATCAATTCCATCCATCTACATTGTCTCAAGTTAAGCTCTCGTTGTGAGGGCAAATACTTAAGACTCTTATGATCGGTGTAGATGAAACATTTTTCCCCGTAAAGGTAATGTCTCCATATTTTCAACGCAAATCATGCCTAGGGTAGTTCTTTTCATGCGGTTTCAACTGTCTTGAAGCAAAAGCTACCACCTTACCCTCTTGCATAAGGACACATCCGAGTCCGTTTAACGACGCATCGCTAAATATCACATATTCTTTATCGTAGGTTGGTTAAGTAAGAACCGTGCCTCTTATTAGAACACTTTCAACTTATCAAAACTTACTTGGCACTTTTCACTCCACTCAAACTTTACATTTTTCTAGAGCGATCTTGTCATCGTGGCCGCAGTCATCGAAAACCCCTTAACGAACCTTATGTAGTAACCATCCAATCCCAAGAAACTAAGTACTTCCATGACATTTCTCAGTGGTTTCCATTCACTGATCACCTCTATCTTCCTTGGATCCCTCAGATTCCTTCTTGATCCTGAGGTGTCGAGAAAGGACGCCGTTCAACCAAAACTAACACTTGCTCAATTTCGCATACATCTGCTATTTTCTCAAAGTCTCTAACACTACCCGAAGGTGTGTGTCGTGATTTTCCCGATATTTTGAATACACAAGAATGTCATCTATGAACACTACAACAAAATGATCTACATATGGTCGGAAAACATGTTCATTAGGTCCATGAAAGCCGCTGGAGCATTTGTCAACCCAAACGACATTATAAGGAACTCATAATGTCCATACGGTGTTACGAGCATGCATCTTATGCACATCCGTATCCTTAATCCTCAATTGATGATACCCATATCGTAAGTCAATCTTCGAAAAGACACTTGCACCTTTCAACTGGTCGAACAAGTCATCAATCCTGGGTAACGGATACTTGTTCTTCACTGTCATCTTGTTCAATTTCCTGTAATCAACCCACAACCGAATCGTATCATCTTTCTTCTTGGCAAAGAGCATTGGAGCTCCCCATGGTTATACACTCCGACAAATAAATCCTTTCTCTAACAATTCTTGCAATTGAAGCTTCAATTCTTTTAACTCCACTAGAGCCATTCGATACGGTGTAATGGATGCCGGAGTGGCACCCTGAACAACGTCGATTGCGAACTCAATCTCTCTATGTGGAGGCAATCCTGGCAACTCCTCCGGAAACACATCCGGATAGTCACTAACTGTAGGGATGTCTGATAAACTAGGCTCCGCCTTTTTCATATCTATCACATACGCCAAGTAGGCTTCACACCCTTTTTGAACCATTGTTCTAGCAGTAGCAACAGACATCACATTAGAGAGGTGGTTCGACCTCTCACCGATAAAAGTAACTTCCTTGCCACTCGGTGTCCTTAAGGTCACTCTCTTCATTCTACAATCAACTACCACTTGGTGTTGGGACTACCAATCCATCCCCAATATCACATCAAACTCTCTGAATGTCAAGTCTCTTGGAAGCTCATACTCTCGTATTTTTTATGAGGAAATCTCTACACACCTTATTCACCATAACACTATGTCCGAGCGGGCTCGTCACCAAGATGTCATACTCGGTTTCACTTCTCGATATATTACCCAAGTTGGGTATGTCAATACACATATATGAATGGGTTGACCCTGGGTCTATCAATGCATGCAGAATAGTATCAAAGATAGTAAAATTACCGACTATCACATTCGGGGCATCGGTATCTTCTACTGCTTTCATCACATATGCTCTAGCTGGAGCACGAGCATCCTATCTACTCACAGTCTGAGCCACTTGCCTCGGAACACTAGGTGATGCAACACTCTTGTTGCCTCTACATCTTCTTGAACACATTACCCCGGTCAGGAGGTGATGTGGAAAGGCAGGCTCTAGAATGATCTTTTATCTTGTGCTCATTGGATCCACAACTCAAACAAGCACTTGTCAATCTCCAACACTCCTCTATGTCTGCTCCCACAATGTGTGCAAAAAGGAGAAACTAGTCCCCTTGAAGAACCTCCTAGTGCACTAGTAGCCCAGAGAGTCTTTGGTAGAATAGTCTTACTATTGGTAACTGGCGATCCACGTATTTGTAGGCTAAATAGAGCCTATGGTCCTCTGAATCTCTTATGTTGCTACTGATGCGAATTTGACTGATCGGGCTTTTTCTTACCCTGTCTTCTTTCTTTTCTTTCATTTTCCTCTTTCTTTACTCTTTCAACATTTTGAGCTCATGTCATAATTTTTGAGAAGTCATCATGGCAAAATCCTGTGACATGGGCTCGGATATGGTCACTGAGACCATCTTCAAACTTGCGACATTTTTCTTCTTCGGTTACTAGCATCTCGGGAGCATACTTGCTGTTCAGTGAATTCTCTTTGGTATTTGGTGACACTCATCTGTCTTTGCCTCAAATTGTGGAATTCTCTCCTCATGTTGTTGTTCAAGTAATCGACCCACATGCATTTCTTGAACTCATCAAGAAAAATTTCATATAATATTTCTCTTGTGGTGCGGTCCTAGTCACGGAAACTCACCACTGATAAGCTTTATCTTGAAGCAGTGAGATTTCACATTCTAATTTCTCTTCTGCCATGCAATGTAATTGCATAAGCATTCACTCGGTCCTCTCGAGCCAATTCTTTGCCATAGAAGGCTCATCACCTTTCCTTCCAATAAAATCTACCGATCAGTACCTTGCCATTCTTTCGATGACTGACTGCTGAGGAGTAACTGCAGCTAGTTGCACTGCTCTTTGTAGTGCCTGAGCAATTTTCTAGAGGATGTCTACATTACCTCCTACTACTTATCCTTGTTCATTCATTGATGGAGCATGGGATGCTTGCCCACCTTCCACACTAACAGGACTATTTGGGCAACTTCCTAAGTCACCTCCGACCTTATGGGGTCCTGAACAATCCATGTTGAACCTATTAAGACTGACAAGATCCGCGTCAGAGTCACGTCATCCTTTATATGCAAATGCAATGCATGCAATAAACAATTTCAAAAGTCATTTCACAAAAAAATTTCAAAATCATTTGTAGAACCGTCTAAACCTATGCTCTGATACCACTAAAATGTAGCGCTCTTTTACCTTTTAAAGACTTGTTCATTTAAACACATTTCATATACCCATTTCTAATATGAATAATTAATATTCATTTAAAACATAATTATTTATGGGTATATGATATCATGACCTAAACACATTCTTTAACATAAAAAATATATATATACATTCCTTAATTCAAATAGGGCCCATAAGCATCCTTAGACAGCATTTATACAAATTGACATTCCATGCCTTTCAAATACATTTACAAAATGATATTCTTAGAGTTTACCTCTCTTTAAAAACACATTCCATAAATATCAAACAAAATGAGTCAAACTATATTCTTCTCATGAAGACTTTTACATCATTGAATTCAATGCAAAATAGTTACAAAATATCATAAATGGAATGATATGCATGGGACGGAGCATTTACTTATACTCTGCTCTGTTTGACGGTGACTCCGTGCCCGACAATCTTTGGTCCTGCTACTTTTTACTTGGTACCTACGCGATGACAAAAACAACGCGCTAAGCATTTTCATGCTTAGTGGTTCTATATAGTTCTATTCTTTCTTCATTTCATTTTAAATTTAAACATGCAATATTTATAAAACAATGCTTTTGTATAATTTTCAATGACCAATATATATATATATATATATATATATATATATATATATATATATATATATTGTTTCATTACATTAATTACAATTCATGGTCATCTCAAGCTATGCATTTTCATATGCACTAAATCATTCAAATCACAAATTGTGCACTTTTCAATATCATTATCATTTTGCGTGCCCTTATGAATTTAACGTATGATTTGATTGCACAGGACTAATGAATCACCCGGCACGATCTCTTTGGGATTGCGAGGCGATTATATATATATATACCACCTGCCATATATATATATATATATATATATATATATATATATATATATATATATAATAATATGTCTTCGGTTAATTGTACACTAAAATCTTTATCCGTTGAAATTTTCTACAGAGATCGATATGTCATAATAAATGCGTTTATTTCTACTCTTATTGTTATACCAATTTATCCTTAACTTGAATTTAATAGTTAACATTATATTAAGGGCATATATATATATATAATATGTACTCGATTGATTGCCTAAGACCATCGTTGAATTTCTGGATGGTATGCCACAATAAATACGTTTGTTAAACTCTTATTGGTAAACCAATTTATCATAACTTAATTTAATAGTTAACATTCTAATGAGGCATTCAAATCATTTTTAGGAAAATACAGTAGAGTATGTATTTTTATGCAAACAATCATTTTCAATACTCATACGATTTTCATGTCATTCATTTGTAATCCAATCAATTTCTCAAATTTCTTAACTTAAATCAACTTGTAATTCATTTCACAATTTATTTGTCAAAATCAATTTAAAAACAATTCAACATGCAATTCAAACATTTGGAGATAGAGATTCAAAATAATGAGAAAGGTGTGAAACGAACCAAAAACTTTGCACTTTTTGATTCCAATCCTCGGAATCTCGATCTCGGATCAGGTTTTCCTCCTCGTCGACCCATGTTCCAATACAATTAAAACAATATTATTTGAAATGGTGCTGATGATTTTGATTAGGGTTGATTTTAGGAGAAACAAAATCGTATTCTTAATCTCATTAGCCAAATAAAGGAAAGATACAGAAGCCCGGTATGGTTGTTAGTTTCCCAAACTTTAATCCATCACATAACCAAAATACTAAAATGTTGCCCCTGTATATAATCGCAGCAGTACTTGTGATCAACTAGGCCATCTCGAGGAAGATTGATCAAAACCTCAAAAAGCCACTAACACCACATGCAAGGACCGTTATTTTTAGTTATGTACTCTTTGGATTTTATTATACAAAAATTATGAAACTCTCCAGTTTAGTCCTTTATATATCCAATGACATCTCTGAAAGTTTCAATTTAAAATTCTTTCTCTAAGACCCTCAACCACATAACACAAACAAGGCAAAACATGCTATTTTTTTTTTCATACAGCAGTACTTTTAAAACGTGTCACCAAAACGAATCCTAATGTTGTCCAAAATTAACTTCAAAATTTGATTTGATTAGCTTAGACCAAGGCCTAACCAACCCCAAGCACCCAAAATCAGATTATAAACCAATTGGTACAGTTTTTAACTTTAACATCTGAACACTCTGTTTAAAAGAATCTAGACATAGCTCCACTTTGACAGATTTCTGGGAACTTTGGAGTTAGAAATTGTAAGACCCGAGAAAATTCCAATTTTCTGAAAAATGGAAAAATGGTAATTTCGGTCAAAATTCGAAATTTTTCTAGATCTTGGATGACGAAATGGACTTCACCATTGGAATCGTCTCGCAAAATCTAGATACCACGTCGAATTTCATCGAATTCCGAGACGATCGGAATTTCACGTTTTTTGAGGCACCAGGTGTCAGGTGCCATAAAACGGCTTGTGAAAGACATGTGATGTGATAAAAGTCATCTACTACATGTACTCATGTGACACATGTTGCATGATTAGTGAGATGATGAGATGAATGGCCTAGATTGTGCTAAGTGTCAAAAATCAAGACAAAAGGGATATGGAAGGAATTTTGGAAATGTTTAATGAGAATAAGACAAAAGCTAAATAGTCTTCTTCTCCATTTTTGAAAGCAAAAATCGTGCAGTGGGGCAGTGGGCTAGGATTTGTGATTCTAGAGAGAGAAAAAGTGCCTTCTCTTTAGATTTCCCACCGTTCGGACCGTCTGTTCTCGACGAAGCAAGAAGCAAAGTCGATCTACGCGGCGAGGGCTATGCGTGGACACTGATTTGGTGGAGTTCCGACAACTCCAAGAGGTAGGGATCTTTTCTTAATTGTGTTATTCTTTGGCTAAGAGCCAAGTAAATGCTTAGGGATATTCAGGCTTGGTTAGCCGTGTTTAGGTCTGAAACATTTTAGACAGTGGAGAAAATCTCTAATTGTGTGGGCGTGAGCAGTGCCCAGCAAGGGTTTCAACTGTTCACATGATTTTAGTGTGAAATTTTATGTTGTTGGTGATTCAAAGAATGGTGCCTGATTAGTAAATTAACCCATGAGCTAATTTTGGTATTGTGATTGAAGGTGAATAATATAGATTATAGAATTAATTGTGTTAATACATGCGTATAAATATATAGCATGAATGGCTTGGAATTGTGTGAGATTAATATGGTAATGCATGTAATTAAATGTGTTAACACATGATGTGGAATTATATAAAAATATGGTGTGTAAGCCATTGGAAATGAATTGTAATTAAAGCTCAAGTAGGCTAATTTTGATGTTATTGATGTGGATTAAATAACATTTGGCATGTATGTAAATTTTGTTAATATATGTGTAAATGATATATTGACATGTGTGGTTTGAGAATGACATAATGCATTTCATATGCACCGGGGGAACCTAAGAAAATTAGGTCTGAGTGCACGGTATGAAAGAAATAAAAAGGATGTTTTTCTCACGTTGGCTTAGGCATGCTTGAGGGAGTCGGTGAGGACTTGAGACACGGGATTGGGTATGTAGACATTCAAGTAAGATCATGTATTTGCTTAAGTGTGTGTTTATGTTGGATCATTGCATGTGCGCAGGTGGGAGTAGCCCGTATGGGAGATTTTCACTATTGGGCATTGCTCACCACAGTCGAGGAATATTTCGGTCTGAGGAGGCGATTGGGAAGGCGGCTCATTTAAATTCGTTTTGAGAAGAAAGCCGACATGTGGCTTTGACATGGATTATGTAAAACATGTATTAGATTCTTAATTTTAATATATGTTTGTATTAAGAGTGATGTAACAACTCTTGAACTATTGGTATATAGTTGATAGGTAATTTTGTGAGTATTGATGCATGGGCCCAAGTGGCCATTTTTACTCATTTTAAATTGTATATGGACCGGTGTGGTCATTGTGAAAATTTGGGACAGGTTGTACCTTGGGTAGAGCTCCCGTACAAAGGAGACTCTGCCCGATTTTTCGTGAGTGGTGTCGGGTTGTCCGACGTCCACGAGTATTTAGCGAGGTTATTGGGTTGTCACGCGGTTTAGAAATGGGCGTCACAGAAATTGCTTACACTTCCTTCAAGTAAATTATTCCCCTATAAGTCTAGTTTACCCAAAATTTTGAATCACTCAAATTGGATGATTGAAACTCATTTTGTGGCCAAAACACCACAACTACTCCCAAAACAAGAAATACCCTTGAGCTACCCGAACTCACTTTTAAGCCCATTTTCGGGAGCCTTAGTGCTATTTGCTCCTAGTCCCTTCTATACATTTGTAGTTATATCTCTTATGGTTCATTACTAATTAGAATCACTTCATTTGGTTGATTATAACTTAATCTATAGCCAAACAAGAATAGGGGTTTTGACAAATTTTTGACAGCATTTCCTTTGAAAACCAAACATTTCCCTTTTTACAAACAAATCCAAACCAATATCAAAACCCATTTACAACTTGATACAAAACAGCGCTTTATCCGCATTTAGGAGTTTCCCAACCCAAACACAAGAGAAAAGGGGTTAGGGTTTAGTTTCTTACCTTTGAATCTCTTGATTCTTCAACACCAAGCCTTCCTTCTTCTTCTTGATCACTTGGAAACCATAAATGGGAAGATCTCCCACCAAAGCCTTTGTCTTCTCTCAACCCTAGCTTTCTTTTCTCTCATTTTTCTCTCCAAGAACGAAAATGCACAAATGTGCCTTATCTTAGACCACATTTGGTCTTAATCTCATTTAATGGTTAAGGCCTTGTTTGGCTTCCTATTCTTTGACTTTCAAAATAAGTCCCATTTCTCATTTTTTGACATTTAAGTCTTCTATTTTACTTCATTTAACTCACATTAGCATTTAAACTTAATCTATTTTTGGCTCTTAGGTCCTCATTTTACAAATTCCAAATTTGCCCTTTGTACTTGGGTAAATTCCGGGTTGTATATATTTTTTTCGTTATTAGGATTTAAATTCCAAAAAAATTTCCATTTGCTTTATTTTATACCCTAAACACATAATAATAAAAAATATATATCATTAAATTACTAGGGTATTTTTGGGGCGTTACACATTTTCCTGACGGATTTCATAGTTCTTGACATGGAAGAGGATAAGAAAGTGGCCATCATACTTGGAAGGCCTTTCTTAGCTGCCAGCCATGCCCTTATTGATGTGTAAAAAGTAGAACTTAGATTGAGGGTTCAAAATGAAGAGGTGACTTTTAATGTGTTCAATGTCATGAAGCATCCTATGGAGAGTGAAAGTTTTTTTAAAGAGGACATTTTGTAGGCTATAGCCTATAGCAAAAGGATCACATTGATCCTTTGGAGACTAGCCTTATAGATGGAGATTCTCTTGACATTGTTGATGAGGAAGAAAGGGACTGTGTTGTGGATGGACTCTTTCAGGAAAAACAAAAGAAACTATTTTTAGAGCTTGGGATCTAGTCCTTCTTGCCCCACCCCTTCAATTGAGAAGCCCTTGGTTCTTGAAGAGAAGCCACTTCCATCTCACCTTAGGTATGCTTACCTTGGTGCTTCTTCCACCTTATCGGTCATTATCTCTTCTTATCTCTCTCATGTGGAAGAGGAGAAGTTTTTTAGAGTGCTTAGAGAGAGCACCAAGAGGCAATTGGATGGTTTTTGGCCGATATAAAGGGGATTAGGCCATCAACGTGCATGCATCGAATACTTTTAGAGAATAATAGTAAACCCATAATTGAAACCCAAAGATGGCTTAACCCAACCATGAAGGAAGTGGTACACAAAGAAGTCTTAAAATGGCTTTATGTAGGAGTGCTTTATCCCATTACCGACAGTCCATGGGTGAGCCTGGTCCAAGTAATGCAAAAGAAAGGTGGGATGACAGTGATTAAAAATGAGAACAATGAATTAATCCCAACAAGAATAGTAAGTGGCCGGAGAATCTGCATTGACTACAGGAAGCTGAATAAAACCACTAGGAAAGATCACTTTCCTTGGCCATTCATTGATCAAATGTTGGATAGGTTGGCAGCCCATGAGTTTTATTGTTTCCTAGAAGAATATTCTAGCTATATCTAGATTGTTATCGCTCTTGAAGACCAAGAGAAGACACCATATACATGCCCGTACGGTACTTTTGCATTCAGGAGGATGCCATTTAGGTTATGCAATGCTCTTGGCACATTTGAGCATTGCATGATGGCAATATTCTTGGACATGGTAGAGAGGTCAATTGAAATTTTCATGGATAACTTTTCAGTGGTAGGAGCCTCATTTGATGATTGCCTTGGCAATTTAGAGTTGGCCTTGAAGAGATGCAAAGAGACCAACCTTGTTCTTAATTGGGAGAAATGCCACTTCATGGTGAAGGAAGGCATCATTTTGGAACATAGAGTATCCGGAAATGGGATTGAGGTGGACAAGGCTAAAATAGAGACAATTGGGAAATTTACACCTCCCACTTCAATGAAAGGAATCAAGAGTTTCTTAGGCCATGCAGGTTTTTATAAGAGGTTCATTAAAGATTTCTTGACAATATCAAAACCTCTCTCGAGCCTATTGATGCATGGAGTCCCATTTTTCTTTGATGAGAAATGCTTGATCGCCTTGACCACGCTCAAAGACAAGCTCACCTCCACACTTATTGTTATAGCCCCGTATTGGGAACTTCCATTTGAGCTAATGTGTGATGCAAGTGATTATGAGGTAGGAGCTATTTTGGGGTAGCAAAATAACAAGGTGTTTCATGCCATAAACTATGCTAGCAAGACACTAAATGAAACACAAATAAATTATGCCACCATTGAGAAAGAGTTGCTAGTGATAGTTTTTGCTTTTGACAAGTTTTGGCCTTACTTGATTGTTAAGAAGGTCATTATCTTCACGGATCACTCGGCCATAAAATATCTAATGAGGAAGAAGGACGCCAAGCCTTGCTTCATAAGATGGGTTTTTTTTTTGCAAGAATTTGATGTGGAGTTAAAGGACAAGAAGGGATCAGAAAATTTGGTGGTCGACCACCTTTCGAGACTAGAATTAGAGGATAATGAAGCTTCATAAGCTCACATCAATAATAGCTTCCCAGATGATCAATTACTACCCTTATCTCATGCTGAATTTACTCCATGATTTGCAGAATTGGTGAATTATCTTTCCGTCAAGGTAATTCCTATAGATTTGTCTTCCCAATAGAGAAAGAGGTTCTTCGTTGAAGTCAAACATTATTATTGGGAAGATCCTATCATGCATAAGCATTATGTTGATCAGATTACCTGGAGGTGCATTTTGGAGGATGAGATGAGACCGATCCTTCAACATTGTCACTCCATGCAGTGTGGTGGACACTTTGGAGGACAAAGGATATCAGCAAAGGGGTTTCAATCAAGGTTTTATTGGCCTACCTTGTTAAAGATGTTCAATCATTTGTGAAGGCTTCCGATAAATGCAAGCACATCTTTTCGCGGTTTGGAACTCCTTGGGCAGTTGTGAGTGATGAGGGAACACATTTTTGTAACAAACTATTTGATTCCCTTTTGTCCAAGTATGGAGTGAGACAACCGCACAACTCATGCCTATCATCCACAATGCAATGGTCAAGCTGAAATATCTAACCGGGAAATTAAGAAGTTTTTGGAGAAAACTGTGAACACATCTTAGAAAGATTGGGCAACGAAAATGGATGATGCATTACGGGCATACCGGACAACATTCAAGACACTAATAGGGACATCCCCATATAGGTTGGTATATGGCAAAGCATGCCATCTTCCGGTAGAGCTTGAGCATAAAGCCTATTGGGTAACAAGGAAGTTGAATATGGACATTGAAGCAACCAGGGAGAAGAGGTTGTTACAACTCCATGTGATTGAAGAATTTCGGCATGAAGCTTATGAAAGTGTTAAAATATATAAGGGGAAGACCAAGGCATGGCATGACAAGCACATTATGAGAAAAGAATTTGAGCCGGTTCAACAAGTCCTTCTATACCCGGGAAAGCTGAAATCAAGATGGTTGGGACCCTTCGTCATTACTCAAGTCTTTCTATATGGAAGTATGGAATTGGCACATTCGGAAGGGGGGAAATTTCAAGGTGAATGGACAGAGTTTGAAACCCTACTTTGGGGGTGAGATTTAAAGGAGCAAGTCTATCACTATATTGAAACCATCATGAGTAGTTTTTAAGTGCAAAGCTAAGTTCTTATCATTGTCGTGTGTTATTACCATCGAGTTTTGGGGAATTCAAGCCAGCGACATTAAATAAAGCGCTTCTAGGAAGGCAACCCAAGCATTTTTTATGTTTTTCTTAATTTTGATGTTAGTTTTTTTCTTTTTTTTTAGTGTTTAGTGTTTGAGAGTAATTTTTATTTTTACTTTTTATTTTTTGTGTTTGTTTGTTGTGTTCCAAGTGAAGAAGAGGTCAAGGTTGTGTATTATGAAGAGTATCCTTAAAAATTCAAAGTAAAAAAAAAATACTTGGTTGAAGGTCTCTGTCATGCCGTGATGTTTAGTTTAACACGGATATGAGCTCTTTGTGACCTCGTGATGTCGACCTAAATAAATAACCTCTGTCACGTCGAGACATGAGCATCCCACATCACGACGTCAAGAAAAAGGCATAAAAAGAACTCTTTGTCATGTTACAACGTGAACATTTCATGTCACAACATCAATAGTTGCACATGAGAAGAACTGTCTGTCTCATTGCGACATTGACTCTTGTCCAACAAATCTATATATCATGACATCACGAAGTGGCCCCATGTCGCAACGTTGCCTTAGGCTATGCAAGAGATTCTCTATCAAGTTGTGATGTGAGAATCAGGCGTCATGACGTGACCTCGTTTTAAAGCAAAAAAAATAAAAAATAAAATAGAACTTGACTTGTCATTTGCTTTGCACTTTGAGCACTTTTCTCTCAACCGAAATTAGAACCTATAGCTAAAAATGCAGATTCTACTCCAGACTCAACATTGTCCCTATTAATTGATGCAAGCCACACTTACCTAGACCTCAAGAGACTTGAAGTTCAAGTCACAGTTTTAACCTAGCCCTCCAAACAAGCTCAAGTTGAAAATTTGGTCATTTAGGTAAGAACCAAGGTGGATTTAGTTGATTTTCAATTCATTTATAGCTTTAGGGATTATCTTTGAATGTATTAGGAGACCTTAGAGGATTCAAATTGAAAGTGAGCAATTCCTACAACTACCTACCCACAAGGTCTTTGTTAGAGTGCTCAAGTCGGTATTTTAAAAACTAGGTTGTCCTTAAGAGTGTGGTTATGTTTGGAAGATTGCCAAGGACAAGAATTGAAAGTTTTGACAAAGTAGAGTAAGAATTGAATTGGGTACTTGTACAATCATGTCTTCAAAGAGACAAAGAGTGTAAGAGCTTGCAAATGCTTCACCCTTTGAGGAATACAATCATACATGTTCATCACCCTAGAAGCCTCCAAAAGATGCACCTTGATTGCAAGAAATAGAACATTAATTAACGAGAAGGGTTTTGACCACCCTAAGGACTTCTCTAGGAAGGACATTACAAACAAGGGTTAGCGAGAGCTATGCAAAACCCCTTAGGCTAGTTGTGATCTCCATTGTAAGAGAATTCTATGCTAACTTGGCTGATCAAGCCTTAAAAAGAGTGTGGGTAAGGGGCAAATGGGTACCCTTTGATAGTGAAACCATAAATTGACACACCCCCACCCCCTTCTAGCGGCAGTGTCATAAGCCCTCCATGAGAATTCCTCAGCGTTACCTCCTAATGACTAGAAAATCTGTGAAGCTGGCTTCGTGTACTTCTTGAAAACTCCTATAAAAATTTTTTCCTTTTTCCAACTTATGATTTGATAAAATCTCGACAGCATGTCAGCTGCAATAAGGACATATTTCAATTCCTGTATACACAATTTATACTTTCCTAAATATGGCAACCAACAACATTCTTTCAAAAGAGCCTCAGGCTCACACATTTCCACAAAACTACACTATGTACATACATAAGCTCCATTATACAAATTCAAAGTATTTCCTTACAAATATTCTTAATAACAGCATTGATACTAAAGTCAGGAGAATGCAATTTGCTCCGGTCAGTCGTGCACATGCACGGAAAATAGTTTTAAAACTTACAAAATAATGAGCTAAACGAGCTCGGTGAGTGTATCTTTATAAAATGTTTGCTTTTTAGAAAATATCTCAAAGCGTAAAACTCTCTTTTTACAATATATTTTTCGAAGCCTTGCTTACTTTGCTTTGCTTTGCTTTAAAAGTTTCTAAAACTTTTCTCAAATCTCTTGCTTGCTTGCTTTACCTTGCTTTGCTTTAAAAGTTTATAAAACTTTTCTCAAATCTCTTGCTTTAAAAGTTTATAAAACTTTTCTCAAATCTCTTGCTTTAAAAGTTTATAAAACTTTTTATAAACACGGGAGCCTAGGCTCAACCGCTTGCTTTAAAATAAAAATGGGAGCCTGGGCTCAACCGTTTGCTTAAAAATCACCACGGGAGTACAGGCTTAGGCTCGTTTGAAATAAAACGGAGCCTAGGCTCAAGCGGTACCGATGGTTGATTTTTTCAAACTGTATGAATCATGCTTATCAATCATCAACCATTGGAGGCCTTTCTTGCTTGTTGTACCCTAGTGAACACGGGGCACGGGCATCGGCCGTCTTAGGTGGAAGGACACAGGTCGCATCACACCTGGAGTGAAAGGGCCTGGGCACACTTCCTTCACCTTTTAGGTAAATATGGTGGAGATTATTTGGGTCTCCATCACCATAATTTAGCTAACGCGTTAACCTTATATACTCCAGTACGTGCCACGGTCTCCTTTAAATACCATGATTCATGAACTAAGTTTGTCGACCAAGCATATCTAAAATGCATGTATGATATCCTAACACCACCATGCACGTACGGAATACCTCTGACCGGTATGCTTGCTTAAGACTAGGGATTTTAGTTAGGCCTGTTTTCGCAAATATACTTTTGCTTGCTTGCTTGAAATATGGTTTTACAATTTAAAACCATTGCTTGCTTACTTGCTCTTTGAAATATGGTTTTACAATTTAAAACCATTGCTTGCTTGCTTGCTCTTTGAAATATGGCTGAATAAATCAAAACCATTACTTGTTTGCTTTTCACATATGGTTTAAAATCAAAACCATTTACTTGCTTGCTAAACTCATTGCTTGCTTTTCAAATATGGTTTACAAACAAAACCATTAAATACCAGCATAAAACAGTTTATAATAATACACTAGTATTTGAAAAATAGGTTTAGAATACTCACCTTTTTGCTTACTAAACTTGAGCACGACTCCACAAATATCCCGCTGGCACTGGCCTACACACTCAAGCGAATCTGGCGAACACATTGTCGCCTACGATATAACGTAAACTTAGCGTACTTCATAGCATAATCACACTCCAACGTTTTCTTACCGCCTCGTGACTTGGCAAGATGCAGCTACGTTTTTCGTTGAGTTCCAATCTTATTTGGACCTTTCTTAATCATTCATTAAAGGTTCCTATACTATTGGTGCAGGGAATTTGAAACCAATGTGCGAAAATCCTGTAATCCCCGGGCATTTTGGGCCTTTGCGGTACCGGGTACCGCTTGTATTGAGGCTCTGCCGGTACCGATTGAAGCCTGGCGGGTGAAATGCGGTACCGCCTGTTGTCTGGGGTACCACTTCGAGATTTGCCCGAATTGCTTCTTTTCCCTCTTTGGTACCATTTCTCTTCATCTGACATCTATATTCCATAATACCTCGAGAATCAGCATAGGTCATCCAAAACCACTCCATAATACTTGTATTGGTGGTTTGGAACCTCATACCACAAAACCCTAGGTGAAAATCTTATGAATTCAACCAAAGGTACACCAATTCTATATAAAACCATATAATTATGATGACTCCATGTTTATTTTACACCAACTAGGGTTTTTCCCCCATAACCTCAACAAATCAAGGGTTTGGGTGATCTCTTCCACAAAACCCTAGACAAAGGAGGAACCAATCTCCAAACCAAAACCTTAGGAATCCAAAATACCCATGATTTCAGGATGAAGACATACCTTGGTTTTTGTCTTCTCCCTCTTCTTCCTCTTCTTCCTCTTCCTTCTCTTCTCTTCCTTGCTCTATTCTTCTCTCTCCACATTTTGCCCTAACAAAATGAGACCAAAATGAATTTTGTTTGTCTCCTCTCCTTTTATAGTCTCATATTTCTCCTAATTACAATTAAGTCCTTAATCTTTCAACAATTGCACCACACTTTTGTTATTTTCATTTTTGGCATACCATCTTCTCAATTTATGGTTTTCATATCCTTTTTGACCAATTACAATTTTACCCTTATTTTAGTACCACATTCCGGGTTCATAAATTTATCCTTTCACAATTTCATCCGGAACAACAACTCCCAAAAATATTACAATTTCACTTGGTACGTATCTGCGCCCCTACAGTTACATGTACTGTACACTCTCTCGAGACGGGGCGTTACATAAATAGTTTCTACAACTTGCCCAATGCGGATAATGAGGCTTATGAGAAGCTAAGAGATGAACCCAACTACAAGGAGACCATTAAATGCTTGACAAATGACCAAGAGAAGTGGAAAATCAATAGTGAGGGTCAAGTGGTGAACTTCAAGGATAAAGGCCTCTTGTATATCCCTAAGGTGTGGCATCACTTTATCACATCTAGGATCCTCCCCACAACCAATGTATGTGAAGTCATTAGGAAGAGAGCCATCCTAAACTTTTCTATCCTCCAAAACATTAAGTTCGATGTGGGCATGATCATTGAGGAAGAAATTTGGGACAATAGAGATGCAAGGAAGAACTTAGGCTACCCCTTCTTAATCTACCAATTGTGCAAGAATGCGGAGGTAGAGATATCCAATCAGGATGAGTGTGGGTTCATTCTATCAAGGCCATAGTGGTGAAAAAGAAAGGGAAGAGAGGAGTGCTTGAACTAGAGACAAATATAGACTTAAGCCACGAGTCTACCAGTGAAGAGGAAGAGGAGCAACGAGCTCAAGAAGATCAATCGGGTCAGGATAGTATGCCTTATGATGAGGGCACATTATCCTCTAGCTTGCATAGCCATATATAGGAGCTCACAACGAGGGTAGATTCCTTCTAAGATGAACACCAAGAATTTGAAGTCAGTGTCAAACCAATAGATGAAGGAGATAACAAATCAAAATGCCACCATCTTGACCAACCAATGCACCATCACAGTGATCCCTGAGATTACTAGGGGAGTCCTCTCATACTCTTTACTTTTCTTTTACATTGACGATAATGCAAGTTCTAGGTTTAGGGGTGGATTGGCTTGAGGTTTAGTTTGATTTGTGCATGAATAGATAGTCCTTTAATCTTTGAGCCTTATAGTGTTTGGTATGTGTCTTTGTTAATATTTTGTGGTTGTTGTGTTAGCTTGTTTAGTAGTTTCTTAGTTTCTTTAAAAGTTGCTTGTTTCTGCGATTGCTTATTGTTTAGTTCATGTTGTTGCTTGTGTTGTGTGTCTTTGCATGTGCTTTTTATTATAGTTTTAGTGTCTTAATGAGTTGAATCAAGTTCTGTGCCTACTATTTGAAGGACACTTGAATGTTGGTGAACCTCAATTGTGTGAACCATCATGTGGGGTACTTTAGTAATTACTGAAATTAGGGTTTGTGTGCATAATTAATTATGGATGGCTTACTTGACCATCCCCTATACTTTTTAGAAACTATTTCTTTTGGTAACTTGCTTACACAGACACTAGATCTAGTTTGTATATGATAAAAGCTATAAAGTACTAATATTTTCACATGCTGCTCTCTGTAATTATAAGCTTTCCCTACTATTTTTCAAGCATGTCCTGAGTAATTTTGGGTGTTTTATTGCAGGCATGCTATATGAAGCAAAAGAGAGAACAGACCAGTGTAGGAGAAAAAAATGTTGCTGAGAACAATAGCCCACTATAGCGGGCAAACGCCCATTTTAATGGGCAAACCCCTGCTGCAACGTCCAGAAGGTGCCCTGTGAAGTGAACAATAGCTCGTTATAGCGGGAAAATGATTGTTTTAATGCGGAAACCCCCGTTGGAATGTCCATAGAGGCAGATTTTATAGGTTTAAGTTCCCAGCTATAGCGGGCACCCGTTTTAACCGACAACAATGCCCACTACAACTGGCTAACAAAAGCCCAATCCAGTTCGAGTTTTCTGAGGCAGATTCGGATACCAGCCTATAAATGGAGGACTTAGGAGTCAGTGTTAGGGATTGGAAGAGACGGTAGACAAGGTTTGGAAGAACGAAGATTGATGAACAGAAGAGGGAGACGACATAGTGCGGGAATCAAGATATCGAGTTCACCATTGTTTCTGTATTTCTTTTCTCAAACCATTTCATGACTTCATATCTTATGGTTGTACTGAACACCATTATGTTCTAGTTTTATCTCTAGGGTTTTTCCATAGCCTTGCTACACCCAGATGGATTAATTATTACATTTATTTTCATTCAGTATATATACGAATTTCTTCTAGACTTGTTCTACTTATGCGTTTTAATCACATGGTGGTGTTTAGCTAACATTGGCATGTTTTTGCTGGGGTATGAGATAAAGAGATGATGACCCCTAGGGATATGAATAGAGCAACACTTGGTCAATTGGTGAGTAGAGATATCCCGGTTCCAAGTGTGGCATTTAGGGTTTAAACATTTAAGCCTTTCAGAGTTCAAGGTTGAAGTAGAGATGCAAAACACCCTACTGGTGAGATAGGCAGTTATATCTCGAGAGAGAATATCTTGTAGGCACGATTAACTCACCAGTGTGAATTATCTAGCATACTAAATGAATGATTTATCTATGTTAAAATCCATCAAGTGTGGTAGGTGAAGGCGAAAACCCTAAAAAAAATTCATTTATGTACAAACCAAAACTTGTTGGATGTTACACCTCAAATGATCATTTCATATTCAAACCATGTGCATTTTGTGGGCAACGGATTTTGGAGTCTCACCGCAAGCTCCGCACACCTTTTACACTTTTTGGACTTTCACCGTTGGAGTGTAATGAACCAGTAACCGGGTCTTTCACTCGAGGGAGTGTCTAGCCCTTCTTGCTATTACCCGACATAAGTTTTCCGTTTCATGCAGCTTCTCCTGACTTTGTTAGACCGATCAACGATTATCGAGCCCACCGTAATCACCAAATCGGTGTTGATTCTAACCATGCACTGCACCACCCATGAAATGTGATGTTCCCCGTGCATATGCAATATGATCACCATTTACTTAATAATGCCTGTATCACATATGTAATGAATGTCATATGGACAATTTAAACCATACACTTTGCCATGTATTATAGACAATTATATTACATGCATATAATTTTCAAAACAAACATTCATTTCAATGTCAATATATAAGCATACCCATATCAACATTCATCAAACAATAATTATCAAGCATGTTATCACCAATAAAGTAATAACACCTTTAACCCACAAGGCCAATTGTGGCATATATAATGCCCAAAAAAAAAAACCCCCACACAAATAGCCCCAAATCGACTCTTAAACTAGCCACAAAATCGGCCAAACAAGCCCTTAACGGTCCGGATTATTTTATTTTATTTTTGTCCAAATAGTTCTTAGACACTTTTTGGGACATATTACACATAATCACAAAACAATTTATAAAGCCGACCACAATTGAGCCGCAAAATAGCCATTAAAATTGTTTTAACACAGTTCAAACAACCTCTTAATAATCCGAATTATTATTATTTTAATCAAAACAGTCCCTAAACACTTTTTAGGACATAATACAAACAATAACAAAACAATTGACTTGTGGCCACAAACGACCATTAAAGCGGTTTAACATAGTCGAACAACCCACTTTAACGGTCCCAGGATTGGTATTATTTTTTTCCAAACAGTCCCTAAACACTTTTTGGGACATATTACACACAATCACAAAAAGGTCACAAAGTTGGCCACAACCGGGCTTCAAAACAGCCATTTAAAGCCATTTTAACACAATCCAAACGAACTTTTAACAATCCGGATTATTATTTTTTTAATCCAAACAGTCCCTAAACACTTTTTGGGACATATTACACACTATCACAAAACAATTTATAAAGCCGACCACAACCGGGCCACAAAACAACCATTAAAGCCGTTTTAACACAGTTCAAACAACCCCTTATTGTTGGGCATGGTGCCCTAAAAGCATGTAATTTGTATTACTTCATGGAAACAATTTTCTATATTTGATTCTTTATACATGTGTTGTATAATTTAGTAAATATCAGAAAATCCCAAGTTTATTAATGTAACTATAATCTTAGTATATAACGATTATATATGAGATGATCAAGATTATAGATAATAAGCTAAAAACGTAGTAATAAATCAAAGTAAAGGGATCACTTTGATCTATAATACTACTAAGTACGATCATTGAACATTAAGAATGCGAGTAATCTTGATGCGAATTGCGATGTAGTGACATTAAAATAGAGGTGCTTTATGTATCGATTACATAGGACAAAGACAGACATGAATTAAACTCTTATATAATATCTGGGTGCAATTAAGAGTTTTAAGCCAGGTAATCACTAGATGATCATATGCGAGATTGATCTTAATCTGATATGGACTCCTATCTATTTCAATATGGCCTTTTGATTCATAGGTTGTAGATGCATCCTAAGAGCCCGGGCCCAATACTTATGTCTTGGAGACCCATTGAGATAGGTGGCTAGGAGCATGTCCTGAATGGGGTCTTAAGGGAAGCCGGATAATTGGTTCCCTTAAGTGTTAATTCTGGAACTGAACAGTTTGAGCGCTCCAATTTATAACAGGTTTATAAATTAACTGTTCACTAGTGAATTAATGGAACCTAAGGATAAAGATATCACTAGAGAGGTAAAACAGTAATTTCACCTAGCTATAATGATGGACCAATTTTAGAGGATTGAGTTGCATGTAATGATCATATCAATGGACTGCTTGAGTATCACTACGTAAATTATTATGTAATTACAAGAGTTTTGTTTCAGATTTTTAGTGGAATAGTACTGGAACTAATAAATTAGAATAATTGATTAAAGAGTTTCATTAATTATCAAATTTATTGGAGCTTGGAATTCTGAGGTCCATAGGTCCAGACCGCCTACGCAAAACAACGTACGGGATTAAATTAACAAAGGAATCCTTAGAGGCATAGTTGTAAAAAGAAATTTTTTTCATAGCAACTATTCTTAGTAATTGTGGATAATTAAATGTTAATTAATTAATTAATTAATAGTAATTACTATATGGATGAAGCAGTTAATTTGATAAAATTAATCCTACTTATTTTTGGTCACATAATTTGAATTAATTTTAATTTCAATATTTAAATATATCCTTGATCCAATGGTTGAGATCAATTCAAGAGCATAATATAAATAGAGGCAAAACCCTAGGCATCAAGGGGTGATAAAAAATTAGAGGAAAAAATGAGAAAAAGAGTTTAAGCTTTTTGCTGTTAGCCTCTTGATCTGTGTGTTGAGAATATCGAGTTAAACAAAACCTTTGTTGAATTTATGCAGCGTACATCTGTATAGTGAAGAGGAACGACTTGGAAGATCGTGGAAAATTGAAAAATAAAATAAAAGGATCTTGAGTTGTCAACCCTACTTGCCAAAAAAATCTCCTTAATTTGATTGAGGTAATTCTTCTTTATTGTTTGTTGATTTGTATGCATGTACCATAGGATCATAAAAAGAGTTTTTATTAATTTTTCTAAAATTCTTTGGACAAAAATCTTAGGCTGCGAAGCTTTGTTTGAGCTTTAAAAACGCCCCGTTTGGTATCGAGCTGATATGTGTATATGCATATTAATGTGTATGGGCATTCTTGCATTATTTGATAATCTTGTGGATGTATAATTGTTATATATTGATGAATGTTTGAATGTATGGAATTTTAAAGAATTAAATTAATTGTATGGTGTTTTGGGTTAAGATTTGTTCATTTTTTTTTTTAGATCTTAAGCCATAATGGGGCATAAGTTGTTTTGTAATTTATTTTTGTGAAAATCTGCACACAAGAAAATCATATCAAGATCTAAAAAGTGATCAACAGATGGATTGTAGCCACACCTCTCAGCTTTCTATACCTTCAAAAATCGTCTTATATGGACATCTAGAGAAAGTTATGCTAAAATGGAAAGATGTTCGGGATATGAGATGACGGGAAACAACCGTTTCCTGTGCTTTTGCTCTTCGTTACTTTATTTTTGGGCCACATGACTTGTTGGACCACAGTGGTATTTGTGGCCTGTCTAAAAAGCTAAAAGTGTTTTAAGTCTCATGGAGAAAAATTGGGCTTGGGCCTTGTCAATAAAGAGTTATTGAATTTTACCCAAAAGAAGTTTTGGGTTATCGAATCAAGAGTTGGTGGATCCCGGGCCTGGGAGTTTAAGCGAGATAAAGGAGTTATTCAAGCTGCGAAGCCCAACTGTAATTTATTTATTTTATTTACAAGGGTTGTAATTTTTAGAAATACAGAGCTGACCCGCTTTCTGCATTTATTTATTTTATTCTTTATTGTTATTGATATGATTGATAACATGTCCATGCATTTAACATGCCATACATGATGCCCACATTTAATGCTTTTTCATACATATCATTTTTCCTAAAACATGATAACTAGGATTGTCCTATGTGCTTATCTTGTTATCTTTGATGGAAAAATTAATTAAATAATGTGCTTAGTTTAATTAGCTAAACTTGGTAAAATTCACATTAATTTAATTTAGGGTTTTGCGTATCATCTTGAAAAGCCCAAATTTTTCCAATGCTAATAAAATAAAGATTTTATTGATTAATGGTAAATTTGACTTAGTCCCAACTATTTTATATACTAGGTTGAGCTAATAGTTAGGCCCACTTAATTTATGGATTAGATTGTCTAATTAACTTAGTACCAATAGGATTGGACTCATAATTTGATTAGAGTTCAAATCTTAGTAATTAATTATATAGGATATAATAATTGGCTAGGATTATAAGACATGTGATATTTTATAAATAGAAAACACTTATTTCAAAATAGTGAGTGAGAGAAGGTTATATGACAATATACCCTCACGGTCTCCATTATTAGTGCAATGTGAGATATAGATAGGGCTGCGGCGCTTAAGATTTTGTCCTCCTTACGGAGGGTTTCTATCTATATTAATATCAAGGTTGACTTCCTTAGAGATAGGATTTAGTGATGTATTTCGGTTAATAACTGCACTAAGAGCGATTTTAGTGGGGAATCATTAAATACGAATAATGGGTCACATTACCAACGGTGGATAAATATTAATAACCATGACAAAATTTTGGCGGTAGTTAATAAGTAGAAAATATGAGATATTTTGATTTTTGTATAATTTGAGATAGTCTCAAAGTTGATTTGAAATTGGTATATGTGAGACCCTACGACCCATATTAATTGTTGAATCAATTTATCGTAGATTAAGTATAAAAGGTTTTATGTGTTTTACTTGCTGCATTCATGCATCACGTTTTACTTTTCCAAAGCTTGTGATATTTATTTTTCATTTATAGTAATTGTTTGAGTTATTTAATTTTCGACAATCATGTCATCCGAACAACCACATTATCGCACACTTGCTAATGCTTAGGTAGTGATAACCGTTAAATGGAAGTCAAACATTAATATTATGCTAATTTGTGAGAACCAAAGTTCGTTCTCAGCGAGAATGTCCTCGAGCCCCTGCTTAAGTAGCTACCAAATGCTGTCTGAGAAAGATATGATAGTTGGATTCATTCCAACAACAAAGCCCAGTTGTTACATGCTTGCCCCCAGGATGAGCGATGTTCTTAGGAAGAAGCATGAGGACATGGGACTGCATAGGATATGGGAATCTCTCCGAGGCCATGTTTGGGCAACAATCGACCCGGTGCCATCATGGAAGCTGCCTCGTAGCTACATGAGCGATAAGATGAAGAAAGAGTTTAGTCGGAGACATGTTTTGAACACTGTTAGTCAACCTGATACCTGGCGGAGATACAAAGGCCGCCATTGATGGGCGTACTCAAGTTAGTATTATCCTTGAGTCCCTCGCGCAGAAACTTTCTCGCCGTTCCACTTACTGACTATGTTATAGACAAGCTCGGTCTGATATGACTCGACTCTGAATGAACTTCGAGACTTTTGAGGACATAAGTAAGACTAGGCCTAAAGAGGGCGAAGCAAATGTTCAGCTGGCATAAGCAAATCTTCAGCACTAGGTATAAAGAATAAAAGAGGAAGAACACCGAGGGTAGTGCGGAGCCTGACCGAAAGGAACGAGAGACAAGGGAAAGAAGAACAACCCCAGGACAAAGAAGCCTAAAGGAAAGTGTTTCCATGGGGTTGAAGGTCCCAGCTGGAAGAGAAAGCGTAACAAGTATCTCTTGATTGAAGGACAAAAGGAAGGTAAATATGATTTCTTTGGTTTTAAACTGCTTAGTGGAAGATGATTTGTCACCACTAGATAGTTGATTCGGGAGCCACTAACCATGTTTGTTCTTCTTTGCGGATGCTTAGTTCTTCGGGGAACTTCTGCGATAGGACGTTACTATGAGGTTGCCGGTGGGAGGTCATCTCGACAAAGGACGATTAAGTCGCTATTTAAATTTTAGGAATAAATTTCTTGTTTTTTGAACAATGTGTTTTATTCCCTAGTTTTTAGGAAATTTGATTCTGTTTCTATGTTGCATGAACAATTATTTAGTATATCTTTTTATTAATAATGAGATTGTTATTTCAGAAATGGTTTTAGATAATATTTTCATGCATAACACGAAAATGGGTTGTACATCTTAAGGCAGTGAAGCGATCATTAAATAATTCAAAATTATTCAAGTAGAACATCTAAATCTAACAAGCGTCAAGTTTCCCATAGTGATAACCGTATCTTTGGCATCTCAGGTTAGGCCACATTAACCTTGACAGAATAAACCAGTTAGTAAAGGATGGTCCTTTAAGAAAGCTAAATGTTGGCACTCTTCCTTTTTGTGAATCCTGTTTATAAGGTAAAATGACTAAGAGACCTTTCTCAGCAAAGGGCAAGAGATCCAAAGAACCTCTTCAACTTGTACATAGCGACGTCTGAGGTCCACTAGAGGAACGTAAAAAGCTAGAGGTGGTTATGGGTATTTCATCACCTTCATTGACGATTATTCAGATACGGTTATGTTTACCTAATGCACAAGAAATGCGAGACTTTTGGAAAGTTTGAGAATTCTGTAGCGGAAAGGTAGCTTGATTAGGTAAATCACTAAAAACTCTTCGATCTGATCGAGGAGGTGAATACCTTGATACAAAGTTTAAGGATCATTTGCTGGAGCATAGAATCCTATCCCAACTCACAGCACTTGGAACACCATAGCAGAATGGTGTTGCAGAAAGAAGAAATAGGACGTTACTAGATATGGTTAGATCAATGATGAGCTACTCCTCGTTACCAATCTCATTTTGGGGATATTCGCGCAAATTTGCCGGTACACATTTGAATGTAAGTTCCATCTAGAATCCAATCAAAAGACACCCTTAGAGGGTTGTGGAATGGACATAAACCTAGTTTACGTCACTTTCACATATGGAAATTTGTCAGGCACACATCTTTGAAAGGAAAGATCGGAAGTGGGAACCGCCTTGAGTGTGTATGTTTGTAGGCTATCAGGCATAAGGGGAGGTTTGTTCTATAGTCCTTCGAATAGAAAGTATTTGTATCCAACAAATGGAGCTTTTCTCGAATGACTATATGAAAAACTTCAAACCTCACGATGGGTTGTATTAGAGGAACTACGTTCGTCGGTCCCGGAAAATCACCATCGACCAGCGACGAGCGACAAAGTCGAGAGACCCTTATTCAGCCGGAATATCCTAGTACCTCGCGGCGTAGTGGGAGGGTAGTGAGACTACCATCCGTTACGAACATGAAGAAGAAGTACAATTTCTAATTAATCGGTCACTAACCGAGGATGATCCATTGACATGCAGTGATGCACCATGGATGAATTACGACAAGGGACAAAGGCGAAGATCTTGTAGACGAGAAATGGAGTCCATGTGCTCTAACTTCTGTCTGGAACTTATAGATCCACACGAGGATGTCGAGGTCCATAGGATGTAAATGGATCTTCAAAGAAAAAGAAGGCATAGATGGAAAGTGGAGACTTTAAAAGCTAGGCTAGTGGCAAAGGTTATACCAAAAAGAGTGGTATGAAGAAACTTTCTTATTAGCTATGTGAAATGTCGCATTCTTTTATCCATAGCCCGCTTGTCCTCGATTATGAAGATATGGCAAATGGATGTCAAGACGGCTTTTTTACGGATGGCTATCTTGAGGAAAGCATCTACATGATGCAACGAGAGAAGGTTTGTGGCTAAAGGCCAACAACAGAAAGTCTGCAAGTTGCTTAGGTCCATTTATGAATTTGACGGCTTGAAGGTCTTGGAATCTGCGTTTTGATGAAACTATCAATGTCACGCCCCGATTCCCGATCCGACCCTATTGGCGAATCCGAACCGGTTTCGGGGTGCGAAACCATATACTGGGACTCTTTACCAGTTTTTTTTTTTTTTAGAGCTAAACTTATACCTGTGGTATACAAACAATTTTTGTAATAACCAAAAATCATTTATATATACAAAGGAACTACCCTTTAGGTGGTATCCATTAAAATCAATACACATATACTAAGTCCCATTTGTTTATACAAATACTTATACCTGTACATATCTAATACAAACATCAAAGATCGCGGAAAACGGTCTTTGGTGGCTTTATCTACGAGATGGCCACGTGCTGCGGTGTGGAGATGTCTATCCTCTGTCTCCTCTTCCCCGATTACCTACACGGATTGAACACGAGCTAAGCTTTGCGGCAGGTGGGAACATATAAACGATAACGCGACCAATAACAATAATATTACGTCGTCGCTATCTTTTTCATTTACGCCTTATGCATATAACGAAGCCTATTCTTATGTGACTTTTCTAAATCATATCATATTATACATGTAGATTTTATCCTTTTGATTCCATATCATTATCTTGTTACATATTTACTTCTTTTGTGTGTATGTCTTTTTCTGAGTTGTAACTCATATCTTCTACATGTACAACATATCATATCATATTCAATGTAAACTTATACATATACAATGGCCCGGTCGAACGAGATCCAAGTCATATTAAGCACATACGGTCCGTCGGACTAATACGATACATATTAAACTCTTATCTCTATCCGCGGCGAAGCCATTAATCAACTCCCTTTAGCAATTACGTTTCGCGATGCGGGATGCCGTTTAAAACATTTTGTTTAGTTATATTAAATTTTCATTTCAAAAAAGTGTGGCGACCGAATCCCCGGAAACTTGGCGGGGCGGATCAGGCGGGGCGGTTTACTAGAACATTTTCAATCAAAACATTTTGTTCGTTTTAGTAAATTTTATTTTCAAAAGTGTGTGTGACCGAATCCCGACTTGACCGAATTGGCGGATCAAGGCTGGAGCCGGTTTACTCAGACATTTTCAATTATCTTCCCAAAAACATTTTGTTTGTGTTGATTCATTCATTTTAACTTTTAGTGCGAAAACACTTCTTTCGAACTTCAATCCATAATCATTACAAAAATAATACCTTTTACTATATATGTGTAATGTGAAAGATACTTAAACAAATACCTATTTTCCATCTTGTTGTTTCGGCTTTTCCGATTTGTGATTTCACATATGGCTATAAATTCGACATCCGCATGACGATTCGATTGGTGAATCACGCTCACATTTGTCATTCGGTAGCAATGTGATTTCACACTCCCGTATTACCATTTCACATATGGCTATAGAATTAGGCATTCCGCGGCTTGATTCGAGTTGGTGAATCTGTCACATTTGTCGTCATTAGCAATGTGGTCTCCATTTAACAATTACCATTTCACACATATGGCTATAAATTCGGCATCCACGGCCAGTTGATTGGTGAATCTGTCTGTTTTCCGACCGGTAGCGATGTGGTTTCACACTCAATAATAATACCGTCTCACATATGACTATAGAATTAGACATTCATAGCCAGTTAGGTTGGTGAATCTGTCTGTCTTCCCGGTAACAATGTGATTTCGCATTGATATTACCGTCTCACCATGACTATAGATATCAACATTCCGCGACGAGGTCGGTTGGTGAATCTGTCACATCACGTCGATAGTAGCAATGATTTCGCATTAGACGAGACGATTACCTTCATGGCCAATTCGGTTGGTGAATCCCGTCATGTTGATCCGTTCAATATCACGGTTCAAATCAATTTACTTTTATGCGAGTCAATTCACTTGTAGTTGAATACAAGCACACATATATGTGTGACAAACATTTCGAATAACAAATAATTCAAATCAATATAGATATATATATATATATATATATATATATATATATATTTCACCATCGCATTCAAGAAAATCGATCAAAATCACATTTTGTATGTTTATATATCATTTATATGACAACATTTCAATTAACAATCATTGAATCAATATATATATATATATATATATATATATATATATATATATATAATAACATATATATATATTTCACAATTAGCATTCATAACCCATCACAATCTCATTTTCAATTCAAATTTCACTTTCGTATTATCTTTTCAAAGATATACTCAATCTATATACTTATTTCATATACTCATTCATGTATACTTATTCATATATTCATTCATGTATACTCATTCATGTGTACTCATTTACGTATACTCGTTCATATACTCATTTACGTATACTCGTTTATATACTCGTTCACGTATACTCATTCATATATTCACTCACGTATACTCATTCGTATATTTCCTATCATTTGTTATCATTTTCTGGTTATATGTGATAATAATCATATATATCTTAACCTCATTATGTTTTCATGACATATTTCCCTTCATTTCATATTCATGTTGTGGTTACGTTTTTCATTTTCCATATCACATTCATGTTTCATGAACACACATTTATGCATTTGCATTTTTCCTACATTTTCCTTGTTTCATGCCTATTACATATGGCACTTCATATACATGTAAAGTATGATGTCTAAGAGATCACACCTCATTCATGTATCCTTATTCCTCTATGAATCTACTTTACTTAGAAATTGGAATCATTCCAATTGACTCATCCAAATTCGAATTATGGCATTTTCATGCCAACTAGTCATTTTACCGATTTTACACTCGGGACTGTTTGTATTACTCATTTTCCGAGTTATTAGCTTCATTTTGAAACTAGGTCTTTGTACTCATTTTAAAGGCTAAGGTGCTAAGGGGTTCTATTCAACTGGAATCACCCAATTGAACGCACCGAGACTCACGTTACGTCGAAACAGCCGGACTACTCTATAGGTCAAAACTGGGAGCCAGAATTTGGCTTGCACATGGCCCCACTTTGAGTGAATTTTTGGGCCACATAGAGCCAGAATTGATAATACCTATTATTTATGTTTGGTTTCCATGAGTCTATTTTAATTGGCCACTTGAATCACTCAAATCGGATAATAAATGAGCAAGTTATGCCAAAATACAGCGGAGTGGCGGAAAATAGAGCACTACATCTTAGGTACACCACGACTGTACCGGTACACCCTCAGGTACTTGGGAATGTGGGCTCTTCTGCACTTTTTCCTTATTTTGTTACCCAATTCAACTCTATACTCCATATACACTTCAAGACCACTTCAAATTCATCTTGTAACCTCAATTATAATCAATTCCTCTTTCAATACTTATCTTATGAACTCTCTTGATCTCATACATGCTTTCTATTCATCTCTTACAGTCTAGGTTTTAATCAACCCATCTTCCGAGAAATCTGGGTTCCTTATCAAAACCTAGAACAAACACCAAACATGTCCATGCTTTACATAACACTTAGAACCACAAAAACACATGTATTGGGACCTCTAGATCTACTCATAACAAAACCCTAGTAAAACAAGGGATTTATGATGATTTCCACTTTTGACACCATTTTAGGGTTAGGTTTCTCACAACCCACAACCCACAAACATGTATTCATACAAATCTATACAAGTTCCATACCAAAAATCGTAGAATCCATACCTTTTTGGCTTTGCTTTCCTCTTCTTCCTCTTATCTTCTTAACTGTAGCTGTGTAGCTCTCTTCTTTCTTCTTCTTCTTTACTCTCTTCTGCCGGTTTGTTCTTTCTCCAAATGAGACCAATTTTTGGTCTTAAATCTCATGTTTGTTAAGGCCATGTTTGGCCAAGACAAGAAAACCCATTTTTTTGTTCTAAGTTTCTTTAATTGCCTTTAAGTCCTTAGGTTCTTCCCTTTTTGCAATTCAACTATGCTATATTCTAATTTGACCCACTAATCTTTCCTCAAAATTCCCTTAATTGCATACTAACTTTTTCATTTATGCATTTTATGTCCTCAAGTGGTAAATGACCACTTTACCCTTGTCTCTAATATTCATTTCGGGTCTCGAATTTTATTTCCGAAAATTCATATTTAGTTTATAATATACCCTAAACAAGTCCGAAAACTGCTAGGGTATATTTCAGGGTGTTACAATCAAAACGTATGGTTTTGAGCAAAATGTTGATGAACCTTGTGTATACAAGTACATCAAAGAAAACAAGGTGGTCTTCTTGGTTCTTTACGTAGATGATATTCTACTCATTAGGAATGATGTAGAAACATTATCGAATGTAAAGAAATGGCTAATTGGCGATTTCAAATGAAAGATTTGGGAAAAGCAAGCTATATTCTTGGGATCCAAATTATAAGAGATCGTAAGAACAAGCTTTTGGCATTGTCTCAAGCATCTTATATTGATAAGGTTCTAGCTCGATTTTTGATGCAAGATTCCAAGAAAGGTCTATTACCGACTCGACATGGAATTATCCTTTCCAAGGAGAAGTGTCCTAAGACACCTCAAGAGGAAGAGGATATGAGACGGATTCCCTATGCCTCAGCTGTAGGCAGCCTCATGTATGGCATGTTATGTACGAGGCCTGATATCTGTTATGCAGTAAGGATAGTCAGTCGTTACCAATCCAATCCTGGGATGGGTCACTGGATAGAAGTGAAGCGCATTCTTAAGTATCTTAAGAGAACGAGAGATTGTATGCTTGTCTTTCGGTGGGAACATGGGCTATTGGATATCTTGATTCTAATTTTCAATCGGACAAAGATAGTAGTCGACATGCGGGGTGATATTCACTCTTGGTGTAGAGTCGTAGTACGGAAAGTATCAAACAATCTCTAGTATGAGCGGATTCAACCATGGAGAGCGAATCATGGCGGATTGTGAAGCGGTAAGGAATCGATTTGGCTTCCAAAGGTTACCACATTGATGCGGAAGTAGTTCCAAACATGGAAAAACCACTTATTTTATACTGTGACAACAGTAGAGCGGTGGCAAACTCCAAAGAACCAAGGAGTCACAAGAGAGGGAAGCATATAGAAAGGAAGTATCATCTTATATGAGAGATCGTACATAGAGGGGACGTAGCTGTTATGAAGATAGCATCGGAACAGAACCTTAAAGATCCATTTTCCAAGACTTTACCTAAAAGGGTGTTCACGGGTCACTTAGAAGGAATAGGTTTAAGAGACATGTCTCACCTGCTTTTGGGCAAGTGGGAGATTGTTGGGCATGGTGCCCTAAAAGCATGTAATTTGTCTTCATGCAATTTTCTATATTTGATTCTTTGCTCACGTGTGTTGTATAATTTAGTAAATATCGAAAATCCAAATTTAATGTCTTAACTATAATCTTAGTATATAACGATTATATATGAGAAATGATCAGATTATAGAATAGCAAATAAAAGCGTCCCATATTATCAGTAGGATCTTTGATCTATAATACTAAAATGCAGTCAACGAACATTAAGAATAAGTAATCTTGATCTAGATTGCGATGTAGTGACATTAAAATAGAGGTGCTTTTATGTAATACGATTACATAGAACGGGAGGCCGGAACATGGATTAAACTCTTGAAATAATATGCGATTCACGATTAAGGTTTAAGCGGGTATTCACTAGATGATCATATCTTGATTGATCTTAATCTTGAGTAGCCATGGACTCTGTCATTACAATAGAGACCTTTTGATTCATAGGTTCACGATGTTTGTCATAAGACGGACCCGATATGTCTTGGAGGCCCATTGAGATGGAAGTGGTACGGGAACTTGCAGTCTATAGATATGGAATCGAAACCGCTTCTTGAGGAAGCGGATAATTGGTTCTTACTCCTAAGTGTTAATTCTAGAGCGAAACAGTTTGATTCTAATTTCAACGGGTTTTATAAATTCTTCCCATTTATAATTGAATTAATGGAACTTAAGGATAAAGATATCACTAGAGGTAAAGCGTGTTTACCCCAGCTCGATGATGGATTAATTTTGGAGGATTGAATTATGTAATGATTATGGCAATGGATTGCTTGAGAAGTATCGCTACGTAAATTGTGCAACAATTACAAGAGTTAGGTTTCGATTTTAGTGGAATATCTTGGAACTAATAAATTAGATAATTAATTAAAGAGTTTAATTAATTATCAAATTTATTGGAGCTTGGAATTATGGAGTCCCATAGATAAGGAATTAGCCTCCATAAAACACTTTTACAAGATTAAATTAACAAAGAAATCCTTGGAGGGCATAGTTGTAAAAAGAAATTGTTTCATAGCAACTATGTAGTAATTATTGAGATAATTAAATGTTAATTAATTGGTATTAAATTAATTAATTAATAGTAATTCTGCTATGAATAAAGCAGGTTAATTTGAGAAATTAATCCTATTTATTTGTGAATCACTTATTTGAATTAATTTTAATTCAATATTTAAATATGCCACTTGATCGATGGTTGAGATCAATTGAGGCATATTATAAATAGAGGCAAAACCATAGCGTAAAGGGGTGATAAAAAATTAGAGAAAAAAAGAGAGAGAAAAGAGTTTCCTTTTTGCCTCACGTCTAACCCTCTTGATCTCTGTGGTGAGAGCTTATCAAGAGTTCTAAAAACAAATCTTTGTTAATGCGTGCGCCCACCGCGTACCTTTATAGTGAAGAGAATAGCTTGGAAGATGGTGGAAAGCAGGAATAAAAAAAGGATCTTGAGTTGTCAACCCTGCGCGAGAAATATCTCCTTAATTTGATTGAGGTAATTCTTCTTTATTGTTTGTTGATTTGTATGCATGTACCATAGGATCATAAAAAGAGTTTTTATTAATTTTTTAAAATTTACTAGACCAAAATCTTCCGTTGCGAACTTTGTTTTGAACTTTAAAAACCTTCACTTAAGGCATCAACACAACAATCTTACCTTAAAACAACCCTAAGGTTGGAAATAAGCCATGTAGGAAGAATCCCTACCTCTTAAAGCACAGTAGCACGGGTAGGAAGCCTCCCTAGCCCAAAATATTTGATTTCCCGAAATCTTCTCCTTTGGATCTTCAGTGAAATCCCTCAATTTTCATATGTGCGCATAGCCCTCGTCAAGGCGATGAACTTTAGTTCTTGTTCGACGAATTCCGACCAACGAAACTCCATAGATTGTCAAAAGAAATCTTGGAAGCTCTCTTTCCCCCCTCTCTTCCCCTCTCTCACGTTTTCTCCAGGAAAAGAAAATGGGATCTTTTATCTCAAGCCTCTCACTTAAGTTTAAGTGAGTGATTGGCTCATGTCCTTTCACGTGTCCCGGAAGAAAACTTTGTCGAGTCGTTTCTGCAAAAATGATTTATTTCATCCCGTTTTAAGTTCAAACCGTTTTCTATGAACCTCATTCAATTTAATTCCAAATTTTCAAGATTTTTTCAAAAATCCCATTTTTTTTAAGGTTCATTGGACACTCGTCGCCTTGAAAAACCGTGAAAATTCCAATTATCTTGGAATTTGAATAAATTCATTTAGGTAACTAGATTTCGCAAGACGAATCTAACGGTGAGGTCCATTTCATCATCCAAGATATAGAAAATTTAAGGTCTGCAGCATGTACTAAAGCAGCAATTTACTATTTTGCCCTTTTTCGGAAAAATTCAAATATACCCGGGTTTTACATTCTTTCCCCATTAAAAGAATTTCATCCCTGAAATTCACACATACAATCACATGCATATGCAACATTCATTTTAATATCAAATGACTAAATATGCACCTTTATCCTCAAATAAGAAAAGATAATTGGCACGCACAGTGTCTTCGCGTTCCCATGTTGCCTCCTCCACTCCTCGGTATTGCCACAACACATTTACTAGCCTCACAGTCTTGCCTCACAAAACCTATTCCCGTTTATCCATGATACGTACCAGTCCTTCCTCGAAGGTTCCATCAGCATCAACAACTAGCTCACCCTAATTCACCACATAAATCGGACCTAGAGTGTAATTTCGGAGCATGAAGACATGGAATATTGCATGAACACCTAATAAGTTTGGCGGTAATGCCAACTGGTAAGCAATTGTACCCACCCTCTCGAGTATCTTGAAGGGCCTTATATATATCTCGATGATAGCTTCTCCCGCTTACCGGAACCTAACCACTCCACTCTTGGGAATCACCTTTAAGAAGACATGATCCCCCACCTCAAACTCTAGAGGTCGCTGTTGTCTATCGACATAGCTCTTCTGCCATCTCTGAGCCATGAGAAAATGCTTTTGTATCAAATCCACCTTCTCAAAGGTGTCTCTAACCAAATTCGGACCCATAGAGGGTCTCTCTCCCACCTCCATCCAACAAACTGGAGATCAACAAGGCCCCCCATATAATGCCTCGTAAAGGTGCAATACGTATGCTCAAACATTAACTATTGTTGTGGCGAGACTCAACGGGAGTAAATGCTCTTTCTAGCTACCCTTGAGATCTAAAAAACACGTGCCATAGCATGTCCTCTAAAGTCTGGATGGTCCTCTTTGACTGACCGTCCATATGGTGATGGAAAGCAGTGCTCATCATCAAATGTGTCCCCATGACTCACTGGAAAATTTTCCAAAAATGAGCTGTGAACTTAGGATCCCGATCTGATACTATCGATACAGGTACCCCATGCAATTGGACAATCTCCCGTATGTACAACCTGCAGAATTCCTCTAGAGTGAAAGTCATCCGCAAAGCTAAAAAGTGTGCCGACTTAGTAAACCGGTCCACTATCACCCACACCTTGTCATGCCCTCACGATGTTCATGGCAACTGAGTCAAAAAATCCATCGTGATATGCTCCCACTTCCACTCAGGTACCTTCAAGGGTTGGAGTAATCCCGCTGGTCTCTGGTGCTCAACCTTATTTGATGACACGTAAGGCATCGACAAACAAAATCCCCAACGTGTTTCTTCATCTCACTCTTTTAATAATGGCAATGAAGATCATGGTACATCTTCGTGCCACTTGGATGAAGATCATGGAACTCCCTGAGAATCTCCTCTCTTAGATCTGCTGATTGGGGAACCATAACCCATCCCCTAAACCGAAGACTACCATCTATGTGAATGACCAGCCTTCATCCGTATCCGACCCGTGCCGACCCTTGATGGACAGCCACCTCCATATCCGTGTGGCGACTGATCATCTACCGGTATGGATGGGCGTGGCCACTCGCTCCCAAAGTACCTTGAGTCGACCTTGTAGTGCGACTCGGCGTCCACGACCTCGAGCATACGCCCTCTCAAAAAAGCCACGGTATCAATGACCTCCCATTGACTTCCTGTGGTGCATCAGCCACCACATTTTCCTTACCGGGATGGTAATGCAAAGGAAGTCATAGTCTTCCAGATACTCCATCCACATGTGTTGCCTCATGTTGAGGTCCTGCTATGTAAAAATGTACGTCAAACTCTTGTGGTCCGAAAACACCTCGAACCGTTCACTGTATAGATAGTGAGCTCATTAACACAGGCAAAAAACGCCAACTCATGTGCCATGTGGGTGAACTCTTTCAGTGGTTTTTAGCGAGAACCATAAGCCACTACCCTCTCGGACTACATCAAAACACATCCAAGTCTATCCTTAGAGGAATCTGCTCTGCTTTGTGTACCTTCGTCCCCACGACACAGGCACCTTGGAGCCAGGAGTTGAAGTAAGCCTCACCTCTTTTAAGTTCATAAGATATGTCTCCTTTGAAGTCATTCATAATTTGACTTATTCCCGGTCGTCTCCTGGAAGTGTAGCTGTCGGAAGTTCTGTGAACTCTTGTAATACCCTACCAATCCTAAGAAACTACGTATCTCAAAGAGCTGACTTTCATTATACCTCCGACTCATAAGCTGCCTTGCCTTCTCTGGTCATGGATACACCCGGTAAACACCACATGCCCCAAGAATTTAACCTCGGTAAGCCAATTTAGGTATTGTTTGGAGAAAAAAAAATCGAACTATTAAGGGGATGTTTGGACTGTGTTAAAACAACTTTAATGACTGTTTTGCGGCTCAGTTGTGGTCGGCTTTGTGAATTTTTTTTGTGATTATGTGTAATATGTCCCAAAAAGTGTTTAGGGACTATTTGGATTTAAAAAATAATAATAATCTAGACTGTTAAGGGGTTGTTTGGACTGTGTTAAAACATATTTAATGGTTGTTTTGCAGCCTAGTTGTGGTCGGCTTTGTGAATTGTTTTGTGATTGTGTGTAATATGTCCTAAAACATGTTTAGGGACTATTAGGATAAAAAAATAATAATAATCTAGATTGTTAAGGGCTTGTTTAGCCAGTTTTGTGGCTAGTTTAAGAGTCTGTTTGGGGCTGCTTGTGTGGGTTTATTTTTTTATTTTTTTTATGGGCATTATATATGCCACAATTGGCCTTGAGGGTTAATGGTTTTATTACTTGATTGGTGATAACATGCTTGATAATTGTTGTTTGATGAATGTTGATATGGGTATGCTTATATATTGACATTGAAATGAATGTTTGTTTTGGAAATTATATGTATAATATAATTGTCCATGACTACATGTAATGAGTGTATGGTTATATTGTCCATGCGGCATTCATTACAGTATGTGACACATGGAACCACTGCAGAGACATCGCATTTCTGAGTGTGGCATGGTTAGGACTCGACACCACATTTGGTGATTGATGGGTGGGCTCGGTACCGTTAGACGAAGTCAAATAGAGTCGCACGATTGCATGAAACGAAGGGGCAAGAACCAAAGAAAGCATAAAGATTGAAGGCTAGAGAAGAAGATCCATTCTCACTACATTTGTTTCTCTAATCCTTCTTTCTTTTACTTTTGAAATCATGTTGAATCCCTCTATTTGTATGATCAAATGCTTCACCTTTATTTCTAAGCAAGTAAACTATAGTGAACCTAGAATAATCATCAATGAAGGTCACATAAAATTTCTTACCTCCTCTAATCATAGTTTGTTTCAAATCTCCTAGACCGGAATGAATAAGTTCTAACAGTTTAGTTTCTCTTGTCACTAAGCCACATGTCTTTCTAGTTAGCTTAGAAGTGGCACATATTTGACATTTACTTAAGCCTGAATAATCAATATTATTGATAAGGCCTAGAGTTTGCATTTCTTATTGTATTCACTACTAACATGTCCTAATCTAGCATGCCATACATCATAGGAATCAATTAAGTAAGCAGAAAAAGAAGTTCCATTCATAACTTCATAAATACTCCCTGATTACAAAACCCTTTTCCCACAAAGACATTATTTTTTGTCATTACAATCCTATCAAATTCAAATGACACTTTAACCCCCACTTTACCCAATAGAGCAACTGAATCTAAATTTTCTCTGATATTGGGAACATGCAGCCACATCATTCAAGACCGCCATGGTGCTTTCACGAGTGAGCTTGATGACTGCCGCGCTCTAAGCGCAGGTAGTGTAGAGGTACGAAGTTATAGGGGCAAAAGCATCTTTGTTTGCCTGAATATGCCTTGCGTTGCACCTCTGATCTACCACGATTCTTGGAATTGGTCACCATATTAGCTTGTGAGACAACAACAACTATTATGTCATCTCCTTCGACTAAGTTGACTTTAGGAGGATTTCCACTATTTCCAGTCTTTACTCTCTTACTTTTCAAGTGCTTTGATGGCCTAGTTTGTCACAAACATAACAAGTGCCTTTCTTTTTTAAAGTATGGGGTTTAGAAATTTTGGGTTTGTTATCAGAGTTTTGAGCTTTATGTTTGTATCTTTTTGGGTTGGGTTGGACAAAGTTTTCCTTGGTGGTCATCTATTTTGGTTTGGTTGTCTTTTGTTCTTTATGGTTCTTATCTTTTGTGATGATGTGAGTGATTAGATTAGGCAGGGACAACTGCTTCTGTTTGTGTTTTAATTGTTGTTTGCAATCACTCCACGAGTCAGGTAGTTTCTCTATCAACAATCCCGCTACAAACTATTCTGGTAGTTCTATTTTTTCAACCTTTAGTTCCTCTAACAATCTGTGGTACTCGTTGATTTTGGAGTTTATGTCCTTGTTGTCTACTAGCTCCCATTTATAGTAGTTTCCTACAACAAATTTTTGCTTGCCCACATCCTCAACAGTGTATTTTTTGAGCATTGATTCCCATATAACCTTTGCCTCCTTGTAAGCACAGTAGACATCAAATAATTCGCTAGACAATGTAGTTAGGATGGTATGTCTACAAATCTTGTTCGTGTGTGACCACACCTCAGTGTTGGCAAGCATGTTTTCAATGGACAACAACCATGCCACTCCATGCATATCAAGAGAGGAATATATGCGTTCTTGCTAGCATTTGAAATTTTGGCCAGAGAAGAGCTCAATTCTAGAGATGTCTGGGAAAGGCTTGGCGTAGGCAAGAAGCACAAGAACTGGTGGTGCAGAGACAGTAGTAGTGGCTGGGACTAGGATCAATAGAGGAAGAGTTGCAATGGGTATGATGGGATTTGTTGTAGTTGCGGCCGACGGGAGTAGGGGCCCCGAAGCATTTGTTTCCATGGTCAGGGTGATCCTAAGAATATTACAATTTCATGTTGCGGAAGGTCGGAACCAGCGACAGTAAGAAGGTGTAGAATGGGACTCTTTGGATGCTAGGTCCGAGACTTATAGTGTACCTGTAAAATGGAGGGCATTTTGTAGAAAATAAAATCTAACTGAGGCATGTATAAAACATTGTCCTTAAGAATTTGATTCCCTATGATACAACAGTTCTTCAGAAATGGGCTCTGGAGTAGGAACATCAGAGATGAACACTTCCAAGGTGAATGTGGAAAGGAAGATGGAGACTGAAAAAAAGTATGTTTCAACATTAGAACCCATTCCAATTTATAGGCAAACCATGCATTGGTTTGAAATTCAAACTTATGGTCATTGACCATTAAGACTAAGAATAAATTCAAAACCGTTATGAATTAAATCCAAAAATAATTGTTAGAATTTGAATTCAAAATGGCTATTTTGAATTTGAAGAAACCGTTTTGAATTTATTGTGAATTTATCACTTGGACCGCTATTGATTTTAAAGACTCAAAAACCAAGGTTTTTATTTAGGAAAACAAAAACAAAATTAATTTGGAGCAAAACCGAATGTGTCCTTGGATAATTTACGCATAGGGAAGCGAGGCAAAGCCATCGATTTGCCTTGAAATCGAAGCTTCCGACCCATTTCTTGCTCTGCGTGAGCCCTCCCTCTTCTCAAGTCGGTCTGAGGCCCATAAATGGGTTTTAGTATATGTTGGAAAACATTAGTTTGCAGTGGAAATAAATGATACTTACTTGTTGAAGCACATAATTCAGTGATGTTTTCAATGCTTAAGGCTTACAACTGATCCTTGTAATGGAATCTGTATTCAGTTTTCACATTATGAACACCCTCACTTCTCTATGCCTCTCTAGATTAGAATGGTTTGGGAGAATAGGAGATTCTTCTTCAACCGAGTGAATCTCACATTTTGTCTTTTTTGTCTAACCCTTTAAAGTATCTTAAAGTATCTTAGGTTACGGGTAGAGTCAAGCCCACTTGGGCGACCCATGCCTATAATCTCCCACTTGCCCATGATGGTCTTGTCTTATTTCAAACATCATCCCAACAACTCAAGCAGAGAGTATTATTCATACACATAAGTATGATTCAATCCCTCAAGAATCCACACTCAGATTTCTCTTACAATTACTCAATACTCTAAGTTATTTCAAGCTTCATCAAGCGAAATAACTCCGGCTAGTGAATATAAGTAATGAGTGTATAAGCAAAGAATACTTTTTCTTTCGCCCTTATAACAATCAAATTTGAGTTAACTTTCTTTTCTAGGAATACTCTGTTAAGACGAATTATTCCATGACTATGGGATACATCCTAAGATAGCCAACATCAACTCATTACATCACTAAATAATCAGAAGTCACAAAGGTTAAGGAAAGATGAAATCCATATATAAGATTTCTGGGACTCACATAGTAAAGAAGCAGGGATTCATTCTCTTACTTCCCAGCTAGTCGTCTAGCACATGCAGTATAAAATGCATGTTATGGTGGAGCTTCTCTTTCTTATAAAAGAGGATATAGTGTATGTCTTGCTTTAAATTGTAAAACAAATAACACCATATGAGTCTTAGTCTTGTTGCTCTAAAAGCGTCAAACTTGAAACTTTTATTTCCACATTCCATGATGTCGAACAACAAGTTCCATTCTCAGCTTCCTCTAAATCGACACATGAATGGTGGGGTAAGGCATTCATGTCAATTCAAACAAAGAATCTCATCATGATTCTCATCAAGGTGACCTAGTAAGTGATAATATGACCAAAGTCGCTCCAATTGCACCTCAGTCCTCTAAATTAAGGTATCATCTCTACTCGCTCCCACAGTCCCTTGATTGACTCATGAGGGAGTCAATCAAGTCTATCGACATACGTTATTTGAATTGTGCTAAGCGACATTTTCAACATATTCACAAAACAACAAAAAAAAAAAACAAGCGAACCATGTGAAATGCTCTTTATCTCATTGTAAGAAGATCACAAGTGTTTTGTTCCATTTAATCACATCCTACATAAGCCTAGGGATCTCCCATGCCTCACAAATGCATCCCTGGCTAATCGTTTAGTAAATGGGCTTGCTACCATCTCATTGGTATGAATGTGTTTCAAAACCACTTTATTTTGAAATTGATCATATCTCTGACGAAATGATATCTAATATGGACATGTTTGGTCTTCCCATGATATTTTATATTTGGTCTTCCCATGATATTTTGGATCCTTAGCATAAGCCAATGCATCCATGTTATCACAGTAAAGAGTCACAGGCTCAAAAGCTATTTTAACAGCCCATATGTCTTGTAAAAATATTCTTAGCCAAATTGCTTCATGTATCGCCGAGGAGCAAGCTACATATTCTGCTTCCATCGTTGATAAGGCTATACAAGATTGTTTATTGTTACCTTATGAGATTGCACAATCATTCAACAAGACGTTGATTTGCGTTGATCAGGATCGCCTCCCCAATCAACATCCGTATAACCAATCAATAGAAAATCTCTCCCTCTGTAGCACTGTACATAATCTATTGTTCCTTTTAGATATCTCAAAATTCTCTTCATTGCCATCCAGTGTTTTATACCAGGATTAGACTGAAATCTGTTTGCTAGCCTAATAACATAGCATATGTTTGGACGTGTACACATCATTGCATATATCAAACTTCCAATAGCACTGGAGTAAGGTACTTTGGACATTTGTTCTTTCTCTTCAGCTGACTTGGGACACATATCAAGACTAAGTCTCAAATTTCTCTTAACAAAGGTGTCCATTGGCTTGCAATCATGCATATGGTAATGCTATAACATTTTCTTTATATACGTTTCTTGAGATAAACCTAGGGAAGGCGTTCGACGATCCCTTAAATCTTAACGCCAAGTACACTTAGCTAGCCTCCCCGTGTCTTTCATTCGGTGATAATAACCACTTCTTGGTCACATCTATCAATTTCTTATCATTTCAATATGTGGCGCCATGTCATTGACATATCAGGATAGAATTATGAAGTGGTTATTTGAACGTTTAAAATACACACAATGATCCTCTTCCATCATTTTAAAACTATCTTTCAACATGGCTTGATGAAGTTTTTGGTTCCATTGTCTTGAGGCCTGTTCAAGACCAAAGATGGATCTTTTGAGCTTGCAAACTTTGCGCTCCTATCCTTTGAGCTCGAAGCTAAGGTTGATCCATATGGTGCTGCTTAGTGAGCTCTCCATTAAGGAAAGCATTCTAAACATCCATTTTGTATAATTCTAGATCCATTCTTTCCACAATAGCTAGGATGAGGCGAATTGATCCAAACTTGACCACAGGCGAGAAGGTCTCTTCATAGTCAATTCCCACTTGTTGTGTGTAGCCCTTAGCTACTAATCGAGCCTTATATCTATCAATTGTCCCATCTTCCTTGTGTTTAATATTGAGAACTCACTTGCTCCCAATGGTCTTACGACCTAGCGATAAATCAACCAAATCCCAGACTCTGTTTGATTTCATTGAATTCATTTCCCCTTTCATAGCTCCAAACAACTCCTTAGCTTTAGGACCAGAAAAAGCCTATTGTATTGTTTTGGGCTCTTCTTGATCATGATCAATCATGAAATCTTCCCCCTCAATCTCAAAGCGATGATGGGGAATTCTCTCATGGTTACTACGTCGAGGTTAAGATTGTTCATGATCTTGCTCCATAGGAACATGATCTAGCAAATTGTGTCACTCCGTCGCTTCAAGTGAGGGTTGAGAAGCTTACCTATATTTAATGCAGTCTGTAAGTGTTGAATCAATGATTCTTACACCCTCACCAACCTCAAGATCTTCCATTTCATAGAAATGAGTATCCCTATCTATCTCACCTCGTCTCGGAAAGTCCTTCCAAGAATACGACATCTCGTGACTTGATTTCTATTACACTTCCATTTATATCTTCCCCTAAGAAGATATATCATTTGGAGGACTATGAGAATCTTATTAAGATACATTTCTTCCCCTTATGACCAAGCTTCCCATATTCATGAGAAACATTATGAACATAAGTCGCACACCCATATCGCACACCCACATAATTCAAGCGTCTCACCTTTCCATAATTCATATGGAGTTGAAGGAACAAACTTAGATGGAACTCTATTCATAATGTAGGTTGCAACCACTAGTGCATCCCTCTAAAAAGAGATTGGCAACTTTTCTTGCGCCATCATTAACCTTACCTAGGTAATCGTTTACCTAAGCTGCGTCTAATTTGTGGCGCCCCGAATCGGTGTCAGTTGACCGATCGTCAGCTTTGCGGAGTCACTACCGTATCCTCGTATTATGAGACCTATATCCATGCAGTAAAAATGGCCTTGGAGCGTACATCAATACTGCAATATACATCAACTATATTACCATAGTTCAAAGAGTTGATCATCACTTTCTTAATACAAACACCTTATTAGATTTAAAAAAGTAATAAATGTTATATAAAATGAATACTAAAGCCACATGTCGACTTTCTTCTCAAAGCGACCTCTAATGAGTGTCGTCCTCTCGAACATTCCCTGCACCTGAAATAATGATCCCTCGATAAAGGTGGGCAAGAGCCGATGGTGATAATCTCCTGCATGGGTTCTCCTAAGTGCATGTCATGGCAACCAAAACACACTCTCAAAGCAATTACATGATCCTACTTGGTGTCTACATGCCCAATCATGTCTAGAGTCCTCACCGACTCCCTCATGCCTAAGACAATGAGAAAATACGATTTTTCAAAACAAAAAGGAGTTTTTGTTCTCGAAAACTTTTACTAAAATTCAGGTAAAAATCTATTGGGCGAAACTCTCGAGGTGAATTCAGGTAATTATAAACAGTCTATGGGTCCGCCTCAGAGATAAAGCTGGTAGACAACTCTTCAAGGCAATTCTTGAAAGAATTTTTCCTTGAAATTCCTTTCCTTGTTTTCATTTTCTTTCATGCCATGCACTAACACCTATCGTTCTAGGGTGCCGGTACCTTAGATGCATTATGCCATTCCAAACAATTCATGCTAATATATTTTACATGTATATATTAACAAAATAAATTCACATAAATCATGTTATTCAATTCATAGAAATAACATCAAAATTAGCTCACATGGACAATTCATTTTGAATCACCTAACAACACAAAAATTCACACACAACTCACGTGAATAGTAGAACCCTAGGCTCGGCACTGTTCACGGCCACACAATAGGGATTTTCTTCACTCAGTTCAAATATTTTGAGACCGAAAACACAATCCATTAAAATGGCTCTTAGCCAAAGAATAAACCAAGTAGGAGAAGACCCCTACTTCTTGGAGTTGTTGAAACTCCACAAAACCGATGTCCACGCGTTTCCCTTGTAGCGTAGATCAACTTTACTTCTTGATCCGACGAGAACCGACGATCCGAAAGCCGGGAAATCTAGAGATAAGTCACACTTTCTCTCTCTAAAACCAGTCACTCCCCCCTCACTGTCCGTTTCCAGCAAATGGAGAAGAAGATGGTCATTTTTGTCTTTATTTTAATATTTTCACTTAATTCCATTTTTGTCCTCTAGTTTGACTTAAAAGCTTTTTGACACTTGGCTTAATCTAAGTCATTCATCTCCATCCTCTCACTAATCATGCAACATGTGTCACATGGGTACATGTAGTAGGTGACTTTTATCACATCACATGTCTCTCACAAGCTGTCTCATATAGCTTTTAGACATCGGTGCCTCAAAAATATGAAATTCCATTGTCTCGAGGTCGACAAGTCGATGTGGTAGCTAGATTTTAAAAGAGATGATTCCAACGGTGAAGTCCGTTTCGTCATCTGAGATCTAGAAAAATTTTGGATTTTGACCAAAATTACCATTTTACCATTTTTTAGAAAATTAGAATTTTCTCGGGTTTTACACCATATGCTAATATAATGAAAAAGAGACACACATGTTGTGTCAATAAAAATTAACGACACGTAGGCCATATTTAAAAATTGCAAACCCATAATTAATACCTTCCAATCACATTGAACTAAGGGCCATGACATGCACCATGCAAATAGAATATAAACACATTAAGAACATAATAAAATTATGAATATGGTCTTTCAATTGCAGCGTTAGTCATATAAACAAATTTTAAGGCTAGCATGAGTGAGTTACTGCCTGGAAATTTAACGCCCGAATCAGGAGAGGTCAATAGGCACGATGTAGCCAGTAGGGCGCGTATGTGCACCAAGTGTTATTGTAATATTTTGGGAAGTTGTTTTTAAGGATGAAATGGTGAAATGATAAATGGATTGAACCCGGAATTATGTACTAGAACAAGGGTAAAGTTGTAATTTTCCAAAAAGGATATGAAAGGAATAATATGAGAAGATGAGGGGCCATTATAAAAATAACATAAGTTGATTTCAAATACTTGGTGATTGAGGACCAAATTGTAATTAAGGCAAAAAGGAGAATATAAAAGAGGGCTGAGGCAAACAAATCTCATTTTTTTGGTCTCACACTTAGGGCTCCACGGTTGGGAGAAGAAGAGAAGGAAGAGAAGAAGAAGAGGAAGAAGAGGAAGGAGAAGAATTTTAGGTATGTTTTCCATGGAATCTTGTGTATTTTGGATTTTGGTATGGATTGGTGGACCTTGGTATGAATTCTTGGGATTTTTACCTAGGGTTTGGTTATAAGAAGTTCTAAACTACCAATACAAGTGTGGTGGAGTTGTTTTGGAGTGCAATTCATGTTGGTTTTGAGGAATGGTTGTAAAAAGGAGAATGTTGGGTTTTCAAAGGAAATGATGTCAAAAATTTTGTAAAAACCCATGTTCTTGTTTTGGCTATAGATTAAGTTATAATCATCCAAATTAAGTGACTCTAATTGGTAAAGAACCATAAGAGATAGGGATACAAATGTATGGAAGGGACCAAGAGCAAATTGTAGCTCTAAGGCTCCCAAATACGGACTTAAAGGTGAGCTCGTGTAGCTCATGGGTTATGCTCTGTTTTGGGTATTGTTATAGTGTTTTGGCCATAAGTTGAGTTTCACTCATCCAAATTGAGTGATTCAAAATTCCGGGTATAATAGACTTCTAGGGGAATAATTTACTTGAAGGAAGTATATGAAAATTGTAAACCCAAAGTTCCGAGGAATTTATCAAAGTGGAGCTATGTGCAAGATTCTGTTACGCAATTTGATATCTAGATGTAAAAATACAATAACTTGAGTTTTGGTGATCAAATTGGGTGATTCAATTGAAGAAAAGAAACCTTAGAACCATAGCTTAAAATTAGTGAAGAAAACATTTCGAATTTATGGAGTTAAGACACACTGAAATCCAAGGATATGATAGGTGATACAGGTGAGCTAACCAATTTGGCATCAAAAATGCTATAAGCGGTGTTAGCATGGTTAAGGGCCTTAGAAGGAATTTTAAATTGAAAATTTACAGATGTCGTTGGATATATAAAGGACTGATCTGGAGAGTTTCATAATTTTTGAAGATCGTTTGAATAATTTTTGGGTAATAAAGTCCAGAGAGCACTGTTGGAAAAAAAAAATTACCAAAATGAGTGGTTTCTTTTAGGGGCTTTTTGGTGCTCAAGGGTAATTTGTTCATTTGGCTTTATATGAATGTTGTGTGACCCTAAAGTGACTTGCATGTGAAGTACGCTAAGTTTTACTCTATACGCAAACGATTAATAATGTTTTTAGCGTGTCGTTTGAGTGTGTAGGCTAAAAGCGAATCTGCGGAAAGTTATTGGAGTTGTGCTCGAGTTTTGGTAAACAAAAGGTGAGTGTTCTAAACCTATTTTTATACTAGTGTATTATTTATAAATCATTTACACACTGGTATGTTATGGTTTAAATTATTAAACCCATATTTCAAACAAATAATGGTTTTTAAAGTATTAAACCATATTTAAACAAGCAATGGTTTTAAATTATTAAATATATTTCAAGCAAGTAATAGTTTTAAAGTATTAAACCATATTTCAAGCAAACATTGATTTGATTGTAAACCATATTTGAAAAACAAGCAAGCAATGGTTTTGATTATAAACCATATTTGAAAAGCAAGCAAGCAATGAGATTTGAAAGCAGCTGAAGCAAGCAATGGTTTTGATTTGTAAAACCATATTTGAAAACAACCAATAAGCAAGCAAAAAAGTGTGTTTTTATAAGCAGGCCTTAAAGAAATCCTAGTTTTTTAAGCAAGCATACGGTTCGAAGGTATTTCGTATGTGCGGTGAAGTTAGGAGATCATTTCATGCATTTTAGTCCATCTGGTCAGCCAAACCAGTTCATGCATCATGGCATATTAAAGGGGACCGTGTACGTCTTGGAGTATATAGGGTTAGCGCACTAGCTATTATATGGTGAAGCGTAGACCAAGGTCTTTCCACCATATTCTGGGAAAAAGGTGATGTGAGCTAAGGCCCTTCTACCTAGGTGATGTGGACGGGTCCTTCCAGGCACGGTTGAAGCCAGGGCTCTCATGTTTAAGTGCAGTGAAAGCAAAGAAAGGCCTTCGATGGATTTGATCTTGATTTATAAGCATTTTTCATACATTTTTAAAATCAACCAGTATGACAAGCATTTTATGAAAGTTTTTTAGAAAACCTTTACGACAAAAGCAAACAAGTAGTTTACGAAAAGTTTTAGAAACTTTTTTAAAGCAAGCAAGCATATTATGAAAAGTTTTTATAAACTTTTAAAGCAGCGTCGAAGCCTAGGCTCCAGCGTTGCTAGGTTTATAAACTTTTAAGCGAGCAAGCAGAAGTTATGAAAAGTTTTAGAAAACTTTTAAAGCAAGCAAACAAGCATTTCATAGAAAATTTTTTTAGAAACTTTGCAGCAAAAGCAAGCAGTAGTTTAGAAGAGTTTTAGAAACTTTAAGCAAGCAACGAAGCATAGTATGAATTTTTACAAACTTTTAAAACTAACAAAGCAAGCAGAAAGCGATTTTGAAAAGTTTTATAAGCTTTTATAGCAAAAGCAGCGAGTTTTGGAAAATGTCTTGTAAAATAGTTTTACGAGTTTTGAGACATTTTAGAAAAACAAGTGTTATCAAGCATACACTCGTGAGCTAGTTTAGCTCATTATTTTCACTTTAAAAACTATTTTCAGTGCAGATGCGTCCGGGCCAGCGAGCATTTGGAGTATTCTCTAACTTCTAGTATAGTCTTTGTATTAAACTTGTGTAAATACTTTGAATTTGTACGATTGAGCACATGTATGTACCGTTTTTGTTTGTGAAAATGTGATGAGCACAGGCTCTTTACGAAAATCTGTGTTGGTTGCCATATTTTGAAAAAGTGTAAAGCTGTATATCCTGGTTTTGGGATATCATCTTGTATCTGGTAATTATCTTTATCGAAATTTTATAAAATCTGCGATGACGAAAAAAATTTTATCAGGTTTTAAACCAAGCAACATGAAAGCCGCTTCATAGGATTCTCTAGTCATTGGAAGTAACGGTTGGGGGTTTCTGTGGGGTAGCCGGCACACCTGCCGCTAGTAGGGGTGGGGGTGTGACAAGAAATTTCTCCTGATCATTAATCACACTAATAATAATTATGGTCAGGTACAAATGGTGCTTTCACTTAATCCTGAGAGTCCATCATTAATTTGGAATAATCCCTGCACTTAATGTGTAATAATACGTAACGATCCAATCTTAATAATACACAACATTAGTGTGTAACGATCTACGATTAAGAAATAATGTACCAGTCCATTCTTAATGTCTAACATCCTACTGATTAAGAATAATCTGTAATAGTCCATTCTTAATGTCTAACATTAATGTTTTAAGTCCTATGATTGGCAGAATACATATAACCCTTACTTAATATGTAAACGTCCTATTGGTAATAATATATCTTGATATACTTAATATGTAACAGTCCTACTAATTAATAAGAATCTGTAACAACCATACTTAATATGTAACACTCCCACTAATTAATCTTAAGTTGTAACAGTCCTAATCAGATTAGAACACAAGAATTATGAACTCATAATTTGATTATGATCGTCAGTGAATTCTGTCTATTCCAGAGCTTTTTCTAAACCGAATCATTTTTCAATTTGCGATGATGTTACGGACTTCTATCTGAGAGAAAAAAAAACATGACTCAGTTATCACTGATTATAAAGCGGATGAACTAATGGATCATGTATATCAGATTATGTTTGGCCCGATCATATTCACAAAGTCCACAAGTTATAATTGGTCTCTAACTTAAGACATTATAACTACCCAAATCAAGTGAATTGATGGCTCGAAAAACCTTTTACAGTATGATATTAGTCCTTTGTCACACGATGTCTCGATTAACTTTGAAAGCATGGATGAAGTCATCTTTACTTCTTTCCAATAATTTCTTGGATTCTCAAATGAGCCCAACTAAATAAAATGATATTGATAACTCCTATCAATCTTATTCGAGTACGATAATGCATTTCAGTCTCACTTGATAAGAGGCGATAGACATCTAACAATTAAGAGCGGGACCATTCCTTCACTATCACTCACATTCCTCCACATGATTTCTTGCATGGCCAACTTCCTTACTGTATTACCATCTGTAAAAGGCGTCGTTGAGCTACGTCGAGACCACGAAGTTCCTCATGAATCCATGGTGGTCGGTCGAAGGACTGGAAATGCCCACCTCACTATGATAGGAAATTGCATTGACGCAATCCATGCCGTCATTTCTCATGGCGGAATTAGGTCCAATAACATGAACTTAACATGTATTTATGTTACGGTAATATCTTATGTTCATGACAGCCAAAAAATGGTCTTTTACTCGGAAAACATAATAGTCTTACTTCATTATTACTCCCACGATAATGGTAAACTATGGACTATTTAGAATAGTGTTCTTGTGTAAGGTTTGTCAAGTCACACGCTGCGTGACATAAATGAGGAGCCAACTTCTATTCAAGAGATTCTGATTTTATCAAGTTAAACCACAATTTAAATAACAAGATAAAATGATAAATGTCTCATAATATATCAAACATATAATGAAAATGTATATGCTTGGGCTAGAGCATATCACTAACATTACTCTGCTTTGTGATCTCATTTCGGTCTGAGGTGTACAGCGGTGAATGGCTCATTAGGAGCATATTGGTGTGAAGAAAGGCCAACATGTAGCTTTGATAAATCATTTTTTGTAAAACTATGGAACAATCTAGTTCCGAAATGTAATAATTGTAAGAGGGTCATGATCGAACTCTTACGGACCGTTTTAAATGTAATGTCTCATATTTTAACTTAAATATTGATAAATGGATCCCGGTAAATGGGACATAATGATGTGGTATTGAGTTACTCGGTATCCGCAAGTATTTGATACCAATTTTGTATCAAAGCTTTGGTATATATTTACCTAAGGTAGTATTTCCGTGGGTTGATGGTTGGTGAACAAGACCCCCGGTTTTAGGGCACTACAAAGATCATCTTATTGTTTTTTTTTTTTTTTTTTTTTTTTTATAGGAAAATATTTGTTTTGTCTTTTTTGTCCATTTTGGGGCGTTGAACTTGAAAGCTCCCATAACGTCACCTTAAACCCCTAAATTGTTATCACTTGAGCTAGTCCTCAAGGGTAGATTCTCTTATTTTGTATTCAATTTGTAATGTTTTAAATTCTTAAGAGCTTATATTAAGCACTTAAGAAACTATTATGGCCACATAAACACACCTTTTAGGATGACCAAAGGGGATACTTTATCTCAATGCAATGAGATAGAGATGGCAATGGGCCGGTTTTTTCAGGTACTCGCCCCTAATGGAAAGGGTTTGGGACTAGCATATTCAAGTATGGGATAAAAATTTCATACCCGAATCAGGTTCGAAGCGGGTATGGGTTTCTCTTGCCACAACCATCATGATTACAAAATTGATAAGAGATTTTCCCTCCTTGGAATTAAATATACTTTACCTACCCTCATAAATAAGAGATTTTAGGTTTTTTGGGGTTTCGGTTTCTCTCAAGATTCATTCTATTTGGGAATTTTCAATTTCTCTCTCATATTCATCCCAATTTTTCTTCGAAAGCTCAATCTTCGCCTTCTCAGCAAAGAAGCCGCAATAATCACTAGGCAAAGCTCATGTCACGACTTGGAAGTTTTAACCTCCTCATTCTCGTTCTTCTTCTTCTTCTTCTTCTTCTTCTTCTTTTCTTTTAAGAGATTAATTTTTCAGTATTTTTAAGCTTGTATCTTTGAAATGTTGTTAATTTCCTTGAGTTTAGGAATGCATATGATGCACTAGAATTTTACATCTTTTATGGCATGTCTATTTTTCTATGGCATGTTGATCGCCGGGTTTTGGGGTTCACCATTGTTGCTAGGTTTAGATTGCCATTAGTTTCTATGATGAAGCATTCAAAGTTTTTTTTTTTTGGTAGATTTGGTGGAGTTTCTTGGCATTATGAAGTAGTTTTCCCAAGGGTTGAAGAACGTTTTGTGGTTTTTGGTTATTGTTTATGCATGTGTTGATTTTTAAGAGCTTATGTGGGTTTCATTGGCGAATCTTGAATTTTCCTCCCACATCTTTGCGTTCTGTTCAAACCTAAAAATGATTTATATATATATATTTTTAATAAAACTGGGTGAATCAGGGCGAGGATGGGATTTTAGAAATTATTTTGGGATGGGGATGGGAATTGGGATCCCGCCCCATCTTGGTTTTAGATGGGGATGGGAAATAATTTATTTTTTTGGGATGGGAATGGGAAAGGGGTGACCAGTCCCAAACCCGCCCCGTTGTCAACCCTACAATGAGATATCTTGATGCATTTATTGAAATATTGATTGCTATCAGTTTTTATCAATAATGATTCATTGGGAATATATATATATGATAAACTTTTGATTTCACCTGAATGTTAAAGTGTAATACTTAACTCTAACATAAACCCAATATTCTCTCAAAATAAAAAGAGCATAATGAAATAGTTTGGTGAAGTTATAACTTGTGAACCAAATATGAACAAGTTATTTATTTGTAAGGAACTCATAACATGGATTGTCTGTGCAACTCCTAATGCCCACAAGTCATGTATATTAATGCAAAAATAAAAATAAAAAAAATCAGGCAATAATACTTACAAGTTATAATGCATTCAAGTAGGATAGATAAAAGTAAACTAGATATTTATCAAATTAATAATAAAAATCCAATGTTTATTGCATCATATGTCATATTTTTAAGAGTTTTATGTTGGAATCCTGGGACATCCTTCCAGAAATCTATGATTTCATATGCAACGGAAGCAAAAATAAAATACATACGAACCAGAATGGAATTAATCCGTGAATCTTCTAGGTAATAACCGATTTGCAGGTCTTGACCACAGAATATGGGCTCCAAGAACAATACAACGCCTTTTTCTTTTAGATCTAGAACATAGAGAAATTCTCTTCCTGCTGAAATTAGCCTATCACCCTAAACCTAAATATATTGTTATATTTATATTAGGGTTTACACCATTGAATCCACTTACATACTTGGGCCTATAATTAGCCCATATAAGTTCAATGGTCCAACTTAATTAAAACTCTAGTTTGCTTATCTGAGCTTAGTTCTAACACTCTCCCACTGTCCCTAAAGCAAACTTGATGGTTCATATGAATCATAAACTGCTCATAACACTAGCCACTTACAAATGGGTTTGCTTGGGGACCCATGGTACTTTCCAATTTTAGCTCATGTGGAATTAATCAGACATAATTCCACAATTGGTCAATCAAACCAATATAATTGACCAACTGCACTCCAAAATAAAAAACTTCTCATTCCAAATCATTTTGGAAGATTACCAAGGCCTACTAATCACTCACACTATCTCCCCATGAAGCGATACTAGTAATTTCAAACATTATACTATAAAATATCGAAATTAACATTTTTACCTTAAGGCTACAAGCTTGCACGACGATCATGATGCCAAGTCGACCCCCAAACTCAAGTTAGGCCGCCCTGGCTAGGGACAACTATGATCATACCACCTTTTAAGCTGTCTCAGGTTGTATATTACCCTATAATTAGGGTCATCATGGTTCCCATGTTTGGTCAAAGCAAGATTCTATGAGTTGGAGAAAGAAGCCATCCAAGATCACTCTAAGTGACTATCACTAATAGATGGTCATAAGGAGCACCTCAAAATGACAACCTACTCCCCTTAACTCTCCAACTACCCTTAGGGTTAAGAGCCTATGTGAGATAGTAGCTAGAGGGAAAACCATCCAAAGATAGTATATGATAATTTTCACTCCTAAGTCCCATTCAATATGTACCAAGTACATATTGGTATGATATCCTAGAGACCCACTCTAGTAGCTGTGACAAACTACTCCACAATAACTAGGCATATATCATACCATAACTACTTAAGGATTACTAACATCCATGAACCATCATGAACAACCTCAAACATAAGGAACCCATATCTATGTCCTCTATGCATCCACACGCACCCAGACATGTACAATGTGCTTGAACGAGGTCTGAATGAACACAATAATCTGAAGTAAATGAAACACCAATTTTATTAACACAAACTAATTACATTACCAAACCCCTGAGAACTCAAAAACTATAAAAATTTTGTCTGGGACCTATGTTGTATACATGAGAGTCAAACACTTTAGTCTTAAGTGCTTTAGTAAAAGGATCTACTAGGTTATCCTTATATGCAATCTTTTCTACTATGATGTCCCATCTCTACACAATCTCTCGAACTAGGTCATACTTCTTTTCGATGTGCTTACCTTTCCTATGATTCCTTGGTTCTTTGGCTTGAGCAACACCTCCACTGTTATCACAATACAAGATCATAGGATCAACAACCTTAGTTATGACTCCTAATTCTAGAAGGAATTTCCTAAGCCATACTTCTTCCTTACTTGCCTTTGATGCTGCCACATATTTAGCTTCCATAATTGAATCAACAATACATGATTTCTTGATACTCCTCCAACTAACAGCTGCTCCACCAAATGTAAAAACATATCCAGAGGTGTATTTCCATAAATCTACATCTGAATGAAAGTCAGAATCAGTATATCCTATAGGGGCTAACTCATCGCCATGATAAACTAGCATATAATCTCTCGTTCTCCTTAGGTACTTGAGTATATGCTTCATAGAGGTTCAATGTTCCCTACCTGGATTAGACTAATACCTACTCACCATTCCACTGAATAGAATATATTTGGTCTAGTACGTAACATCACATACATAAGACTACCAATTGCTAAAGCATATGGTACTGTCTTCATGTATTCTTTCTCTTAAGTTGTCTTAGGACACTGGTCCTGAAAAATATTGATTCCATATCTAAAAGGTGTAAATCCTTTTTTGGAATCATGCATGTTGTACTGAGACAATATACTATCTATATAATTTTCTTGAGAAAGTGCAAAAATCTTATTCTTTCTATCTCGTATTATCTTAATACCTAGAACATATTGTGCCTCTCCCAAATCCTTTATTTGGAATTGAGTAGTAAAAAGCCCCGGATCTTTACAACTGACAACATCTCAGTAGTTTCCAATCAACAAAATGTCGTCCACATATAAAATTAGGAAAAAAACTATATCATCTTGCATCTTTCTATACACAATTTTCCTCTTCATTTTGATCAAAACCAAAAGATTTGATTACCTAATCAAAACGTTTGTTCCATGATCTCGATGCTTGCTTAAGTCCATATATGGACTTATGCAACTTCCATACCATGTATTCTTAACCTTTGGTTATGAAACCATCTGGTTGCATCATATAGATGTTCTCTTTAAGATAGACATTAAGGAAGGTTGTCTTGACATCCATTTACCATATTTCATAATCATAATATGCTGTAATGGATAGAAGTATTCTAATGGACTTGATCATGGCCACTGGTGAAAAAGTTTCCTCATAATCAAAACTTGATTTTTTACTATAACCTTTGCCACGGTCGCCTTTATATGTCTCAAACTTTCCATCTACTCATCTCTTTCTCTTGTACACCCATTTACAACCAATGGGTTTAACCCCTTGGGGCAAATCCACAAGAGTCCACACATTATTAGAATAAATGGATTCTAATTCTGATTTCATAGCCTCTTTCCAAAAATTGAAATCGTTATTATTAATTGCTTTGTAGTAACACAATGGGATCATAAAAAAAAAAGAAAAGAACACCATGTGACTCTAAGATTGTCAAAGATGATTCTCCATCAGCGATGAGCTTGAAAGCGGGTGGTCTAATGGCGTCCCTCTGACGAACTGTATTTGGTGTATCAGTATCAATATAAGTGGTTGTGGATCAGCAGGGAACAACATTATTTTTAGATCTTTAGGAAATTCGATTCTTTCCATCTATTCATTCCATATCCCTAATTATGTGATTCAGGATGTATTCTTCTTCCATGAACTTAACATTTGTACTCACAGAAATACCTTCATGTCAAATTTACTATAGAAATAGTAGCCCCTTGTACCTTTTGGATATCCAACAAATCATCTGATTCGGCTTTGCATCGACTTGTCGGATAGCACCGCTTGTAAAGCGGGATAACCCCATATGTGAATATGACTTAAAATAAGTTTTCAACCTCTCCACATTTCCATGGGTGTCTTTTGTACTGACTTGGATGGCATCATATTCAAAATGTAAGTTGTTGTCTCTAGGGCATATCCCCAAAAGGATAAAGGTAATGCGGAAAGACTCATCATTGACCTTACCATGTCTAATAGACTTCGATTTCTTCTTTCAGCCACTCCATTTTGTTGTGGAGTTCCTGGAGCACTAAACTAAGATAAAATCCCATGCTCCTTAAGGAAAGAAACAAATTCAATAAACATATACTCAGCACCTTGATCAAAACGAAGTTATTTAATGTGTCTCCCTAATTGTTTTCTATTTCATTATAAATTCCCTTGAATTTATCAAGGCCTACGATTTCTTCTTCATTAGGTACACCTTATCCATATCTTGGTAGTCATCGGTAAAAATTTGGGTGAATACTGAGCCACCTCTTGCATGGACACTAAATGGCCCCATCTAGGTGTATCAAATCAAACATCCCTAATTTTGTAACTCCTTTAGCGGGTAAGGATCTCTTGGTCATTTACCTTAAATACAAAATTTATACATGGTGGTAGTTGCTCAGGATCAAAGTGGCTATTCACTATTAAAACTCACTAGTCTTTATGTATTCTTTTCAAATTTATGTGATCAAGCCTTAAGTGCCATAAGCCAGCTAGTTGATACTAGGCTCTTTTTATTTTATCAATTATTTTCACGCTATCAACGAATCATAACCGATCAATATGATATAGATTATTCATCAATGTGCCACATGTAACAACTTCATTTTCATTTCATAATCAAGTATAAGTTTTATTGCCAAAAAAAAAATTAATAACTGTGTTACATTATTTAAGCGAAATTAAATTCTTTTTAAAGTATGGCACAAATAAACAATCATGCAAAACTAGGACTGAATTATTCAAAAAACTAAGACTAAGATCCCCTACAGCTATGATTGAGATGAGAGCTGAGGAAGCCATCTTTAATTGCATCTCTCCTTCATTGAGAATTCTTGTCACCCTAAACCCCTGTAAAGGATTACAAATATGGTCAGTGGCTCTTGAATCTATTCACTAAGAATTGGTAGAATCAGACACAAAACAAGAGTCAATGACTATAGTAGAGAAGTTACCCGATTGTACTTTTTAACTTAGGGCTATCCCTCTTCCAGTGTCCCTTTTGTCCTCACTTAAAGCACTTTCCTTTTGGTTGCCCATTAGGATCAAAAGGTCTAGCTTTCTTAGCAATCTTGGGTTTAGCATGAACACCTGACTGATTTGCTTTATTCATTTTCTTCCCATTGGGAGGCTTGGAGGATTCACCTAACACAAAATTAACATTTGGTTAGCCTTTTACCATTGTCTCAGCTATCTGAAGTTGTTACATCAATTCAGTCAAAGACCATTCTAATTTATTCATAGAATAATTCAACTTGGAATGATTGAAGGAAGGAGGCAGTGTCTCAAGGACCATGTTATTTTGTGTTTCCCAATCAATATCAACATCTATGTGTCGCGCCCCTTGACCCAACCCGACCTGACTGCTGTACCGAACCCGGGGATGTGGACCACTAAATCCATTTATCTGTAAAACACATTTCATATACTTATTTTCGATAAGATATTAATGTCCATTTAAATCATATTTATGTATGTATGAAAATATGATCTCATTAGTAATACGCATTATATATATATATATATATATATATATATATATATATATATATATATATATATATACCTCTCATCAATCATGGTAGAGGCCCGTGGAGTTACTTTGATTCCCACATTTATACAGAGCGTCATTTCTTGCCCTTTTTAAATCATTTACAAAACATTGTAGTTCATGTCTAAACGTAAGTCAAAATATACTTTTCCCATGAAGATTTATACATCTTTGTTTGCAATACAAAACAATTACATGATTTTTTTTTTTTTTGAAATGAAATGTATGCATGAGACAGAGCATTTACTTATACTCTGCATGATTCGACGATGACTCTGGGCTCTACGGTCTTTGATCTTGCCCCTATTCACTCGGTACCTGCACGTGATAAAACAACGTGCTAAGAATTTTCATGCTTGGTGGTTCTATGCATTTCTATCCTCATTTCAATCAAACAAAAAATATGTATCTTTTTTAAAACAACATTTTGGCACATTTTCAATGGTCAATGCAATAAACAATATATATGTTAATTTTTCATTCAAAACTTAAATTATGCATTTCATACATTTACTTATAATTTATAACAAATGAATTTAACCATGACTTTGGAATTTTTATAGGATTAATAGAATCACCAACACGATCCAGCTATGAAGTATGGTCGGTATAAAACATTCTGTAACCTGATCACGGTCAGTGGGCTATACTTAGTTGTTACAAATTCATTTGTGTACACTGCTCGATACGTACGGCTAAATCATTTAAGTTCGCGTGTGCTACATTGACCTTTATTGGTATATCAATCTATCCTTAACTCGAATATGACGAATAACATTCTTTTAAGGGCATTAATACTCAGTCATAGTAAATTACAATATTATATATACATATATATCCCAATAAACACATTTTGATGCTCATACAGTTTTCATGGCAATCCATTTGCAATCAATTTCCCAATCACTTAAAACAAATTTGCTTATGGTTAAAAACAAAGCACACATGCAGTTTTCCCATGCAAATTATTTCAGTTTTTGACAAATCCAATACAAAGTTGCAATAAGAAAAGAAATGAGAAAACAAACAGGTTGTCGCTCCTTGACTCCTATCCTTGGAATCTGATCTTACTCGGGTTTCCTCGTCTAACCCTTAATCCCATCACAAATGAAAAATATCGATTAGGTGCATGCTAGTGTTTTTAGTTTAGGGTTGATTTCTCCGAATACCTTTACTTGTAAAATTTTAAGGAGCAGATGAGCCGTATTTTTTTATCCAACACTTCAAGTCCATTGTTTCTTCTATAGGTCTATTTTATTTAAATTGGAATCATCCAAGATTCGAACACGAAACTCAAGATGTCTAAACAGAAAGCCGAGGACTACTATATTTTTAAATGAGCAATTTACCAACAGAGCTTCACTTTGAGGTTTAAAGATCCCGATGAAAAGTCCAATTTTAATACACTTATTTCAAGAAAATTTGTTCTTCTAGAAGTCTAGTTTACCCAAAATTTTGAATCACTCAATTTGGATGAATAATGGCCAAGTTATGGCCAAAACAAAAACATAGGTTTTGGAAACTTTTGACCGCATCTCCCCTAAAACCCCAACATTTCTTTTATACAAAAGCTCCTCAAAACCAATCCTAATCAAATAAAAAAGGCTGCTTGAACTCTAACTCAAACATATATATATAGAATCATGGTTTTACAAATCCAAACACAATCAAAGAGGGAGTTAGGAGGGTTCCTAACAAGCAAATGGGTTATCCATACCTTGCTTTCTTCTTAAAACCTTCCAATCAAACTTCCTTTTTCTTCTCTTTTTCTTTGCAAAACTTTGAACAAATGGAGAACAATCACGAACAATGGCTCTTCTCAAGAACCCATAACCCTAGCTCTCTCCCCCCTTTCCAAAACGTGAAAATACCCATTCTAAGACCAATTTTTGGTTTTATCCTCTCATCCATTACAAGGCCTTGTTTGACTATCTCTTTTTGGCTTTCTTTTCTCATTTTTGCATTAAAGTCCTTCATTTCTATTTCATTTGCACCACAACTTATCATATTTCTACTTTGGCATATACTCTTCTTCATTTATGACCTTTGGGTACTCATTTTGACATTTTACCAATTTAACCTTGACTCTTGTATTAAATCTGGTTTTATTTTATTTTTTCACTTAGCATTTAAATTTTGAAAGTTTCAAGTTTGGCAATGTTATATACAAGCATATCATTAAACTACTTGGGAGGCTTAATTTGGGGTGCACTAATCCACTATGCAAACTCTCACTTTAAAAACCTTTATTTTTATCACTTAAAACCAATAAAATATTGAATAAATAAAATGAAAATTTATAATAGCAAAAAATGTTATAAAATAAAATAATAAAACGAAAAGGCTATTTTTGGGACGTTACACTAGGTCTCCTAGTTCATAAAAAGCACGATCACATTTATCACATGATCTCTCACTGGAGTACCTTCAAACATTTTGTGTTCATTATCTGCTTCATTACCATTTGCTTAGCTGATCTACTCTGAACTCCAAACATCTCTTGAAGACTCAAGAGCATTGCATAAGGTACTCATGGATTCATCTTGACTTTTCACAATTACTTCATTGAAGAAGCTAAGATATCTCTGACCTTTATTATCATCCTTCCTCCATTCCTCATGATCGACTCTCTCTTCAAGTGTTGAGCTCTTTGCCTTAGGTCTTTATGAAATAGCTCTAGGTCACCCAAATTAAACCCTCACAAGTAAAGACAATGTTTAAATTCCTCTTCCAACTCACATAGTTAGTTCCATCTAACCTGTTGTTTGAAAGGATTGATGCTAATGGATTGAAGGCAAACATTTTTATCCTAAGAATCAAATTGGCATTTGTCAATATGTGTTCATTACTAGCATAAGACATGTATAATTATATATACAATTTTCACTAATAGTATATTGCAAGGTAAATTAACTTCCATGAGAACTTGTTATCCTACTTTAGGCAGGTTTGGCTTCTCAAAGTTAATAAGATATATAATATAATCAATCCCATAAGTTACTTATCCTTAGACTAGGTGATTGACTTACCCTTTAAACTTTGGCCTCTTGAGAAAATAAATAGGGACTATTTTAGATAGTTTATTATTTCCTTCAGGTTAAGTGTATGCACCATTGATCTTAGTTTCAATATTTCTTAAGTAAAGAGCCCCAACTTTAGGTTGTTTGCTCCTACTAAAATATTTATTAACTAAACGTAAGGGGGTCTCTTAACTAGGATCCTCACATTTGTCCAACTTTAGGTTGATCCAAACATAAATCCCAAGACCCTTTCAGTGGAAGGCCTTAGGCTTGCTAAACCTTCTCTCACTTAATTATTTTAAAACCTTGAGTGTTTTGAAGTTTATATCATAGTATGCTTATTCTTAAATTCAACCAAATTTGATCTCTAAATTTCTCTAATTTAGCAAAATTCTATAGTCAAACCAATTCTAGAATAAGCACTATAAACATACTAAATATAATTTTCTCGAACATGTAAGTTGTTTACTTCAATTTAATAATTTAAATATCTTAAAACACAACATGTCTTAATTAAATCCATCATTTTATTAATAAATTAAATTATATATCTATTTCACATTTCTCGAGGATAAGTCTTGTTAAATTTTAATTTAATTTTTAATAATAAATTAAATTATTTATCTATTTTACATTTACCTATTAAAAGATAAATCTTGTTAAAATATAATTTAATTCCTCATCTCAAAATAAATTAAATTTATTTATCTAGAAACTTATAAAAATTTTTAATAATTTAAAATTAGTCAAATTATTTATCTAGGATATATAGAATTTTGAAATAACATGTTTTCATAGAAAGAAAAAAACTTCATACCTAACAAGTTAAGGTTTTGAATTTTTCAGCACTAAACAAATCCGAAAGTAAGGAGTAGCAGCGCATTAAGCACATAATAACATGACAAGTTATTTCAAACAATCACACAAATAATAAAGGTGTACTGTGAGAACAATCGCTAGTAGAGTGAATAGTTGTAATGCGTTCACATGTCCCCATGAGCACTTAACAAGCGAAGTGCATCTATAATGATATTGCTTCATGCCATCATTTACGAACCAATAAACGACACAACACATCAATGACCTTGATATGTTAACTTGATTTAAGATGGTTAGCATACATCATGCTACAAATTATGTATCAAATTAATAAAAAAATTAAATTTTTATTTTTATTAACTTATGAAATCTCAAGATTTCAGATCTGAAATATAAGAAACCCGTTCAAATACCAGATATTGGAATCTCGAGACATCCCTCCATAAATCTATGATTTCATATGCAATGGAAGCAAAAAATAAAATACATACTAATCGGAATGTAATTGATCTATGAATCTTCTAGGCTTTGTAGGTATTGATCACAAAGTGTGGGCTCCAAGAACAATCCGACGCCTTTGCTTTCAGATCTGGGACACAGAAATTCTCTTTCCACTGAAATTAGTCTCTCACTGTGACGCCCTAATTCCCGGGGATCTTTTTTCTTTTTTTTTTCTTTTTTTTACGTCGCAAATTCGGTAACAAACAACCTTTTTATTATAAAGTCATATGAAACCAAGTGAAACCTTACCAAAACTACATTTCTTATACAAAATGAGTTTAATTTGTGCTTTACGTTCTTTTTTATAACGAAATTGGTTTTTCTACCAAAATTTACAGAATGTGAACAAGTCAAGTGCATTTTCTCAACTAATTTCTTGGACCTGTTTCATTTCCCGGTTTACCTCTAGTACCTGAAAACATTTTCCCATGACGAAGTGAACAATGCCCAATAGAGAAAATCTCTTATGAGGGCTACTCCCCACCTAAGTGCACATGCAATGCCATGTTCACAAATTTACACCCATTCAAGTAAAAATATGCAGATTTCTACATGAATGTCACATGCCCCATGTCTCGAATCCTCTCTGATTCACTCACACATGCAATTTCCCATGTATGAAAACTATTTCCAAAACAAAGGATTTTTTTTTGTTTTAGTTCTCATGGAAGTTTCATTAGACATACTTCGATAATAATGTTGGACCACCTCAGTATTTTCATTTGGACACACTCGAAAATGCGTGGACAACACTTAAAATCGCGTGGACGACACTCAGAAATGCGTAGGACAACCACTCGATATTTTCATTGGACACACTCCAAAAATACTATGGACAACCCTCCAAAAATACTATGGACAACCCTCCAATATTTTCATTGGACATACTCTAAAAATACTGTGGACAACCCTTCGATATTTTCATTAGACATACTCCGATAATAATATTGGACAACCATCCGATAAAAACTGCTTGTTCAAAGCCATGTTGTGCACTCCTTTTTACGAATATGAATGTCCCCATGCACGTGAAGTACAATGCTACGTAGTATTTGCTATTTTACAGAAGTATGTACAGTAATATCATTATCACAAAAGTGCATGTTACTCAGCTAAAAAATAAATCATGCAATTAGATTTTTTTTTGTCGATTTCCAGCTCGGAAAAGACAGCATGCATTTCTACCATTTTACCACACTTAAAACTTCATTTATCGAAGCCGCGAATAAGCATACAAACTGGATGTTTTTCCACAATTTTCAACTCCGAAAAACAGCATGCATTTCTACCATTTTCCTAAAAGAAACTATATTATCAGAAACAAAGGCCAAGCATACAGAGCTAAGGCACTTTCGATTTCAAGCAGAAAAACAGCATGCATTTCTGCATTTTCCACCTAAAAACTGCATATTTATCAACCCAAAATAAGCATGCAAAAATAATTTTTCCAATTTCCGGCTCCAGAAGCTGCATGGCTATATTTTCCACACAAAAACTGCATGTTATCAATCAGAAAAATAAACATACAACCTGGATTTTTCTCAGTTTTCAAACCAAACAACGTAAAAAATCTAGCACACTACAAAATGAAACTGTTCAAAACTTCAGTTTTGAACCAAATCTTAACCATAAATACACCACCAATTTGATCTAAACAGTCATGCACTGGCAACCTAATAATATAGGCTGAGCTTCATGGCCCCATTAGATAGCCCTTAGACAAGGTAAACAAAGAGATTGAGAGAGGGTCCCACCTCTTTGGGGTGTAAGATTCTTTCCCTTTCGCACTTTCCTCCTTTCTCTTTTCCATTTCCAATAACAACAGCAACTTTCCAACTATGCTACGTCTTTCTTCCTCTTTGATTTCTCCACGAATTCTCTACCACCAAATTGGTTTGGCTAGATTAATATCATACCCACGTATGCAAAGGCTTCACCTTGGCTCTGAACGATCCCTATGCTGTGTTCTTCATGCCCTGGAAACACATATCTAAAGTGCATGCAAGGTTTGAGAGGCAGCGACAGCGGTCCTCATGTGCCCAAGTGCCTCACCTCTGGTATAGCGGCACTTACCATTCATGCCAAGTGTCACTCTATGATTCTAGATCCATTTGCCTCGAAATCATTAAAATTTCATTTGTGTCGGATTCATGAGGGTGACGTGCCTAGGTACCCACAGCTGAGGGACGGACTCAGAACATGGGCGCGTCATCGCTCAGAGTTCTAGAGAAATTTTCCCCGGGCTCCCAGGTAGGCCGCTCTAATGGTAAACTCTCGTTTTACATTACCGGGTTTCACATTCCGCTTCTTAAAAATTTTACGTCCAGAAATTCCACACTATATACATCTTAACACATGCATGCAACAATCACTCTTGTTTAATGACTAAAACCATTTTTTTTCATTTCTCAAAGGAAGGATAAGCCGGCACGCATCGTGTCCTCACGTTCCTATGTTGCTCCTACGACTCCTCAGTCTTGCCTGACACCCTCACTAGCCTCACAGTCTTGCATCGCAAAACCTGATCTCGGATATCCACAATACGCACTGGCCCCCCCTCGAAGGTCCCATTTGCATCAATAACAGAAATACCTCCCAATCCACCATGTTTGGATGCGGGTATACTTAGAAGCATGGAGACATGGAACACCTCGTGGACACCTAATAAACTCGGCGGTAGTGCCAACTGATAAGCAACTGTGCCCACCATCTCGAGTATCTCAAGGGCTCGTGTCACCTTTGTGATAGCTGCTTGAACGACCACTCCTCTCTTAGCCATCACCTTGAAGACGTGATCACACACCTCAAACTCTAGAGTCGTGTAAACATGCGTAACTCTTACGGCTCAGCCCACGAGGAAGGCGTTGTCGGGATCATACCCACCTTCTCAAGGTGTCTCTAATCCAGATCTAGACCAGTGGAGCTCTCTCCACCTACGTCAGCGACCTGCCCGGGTGACGACATGGCCTCGTAGAGAGCCTCATGGGAATTACCCGTCGTACACTTCTTTGATAGCTGCATTGTTGTAGGCGAATTCCACACTAGAGCAGTGCTCCTCTGACTACCCTTATGATCCAGGACGCATGCTTCCAGCATGTCCTCTAAAGCACACTGTATAGTCCTCTCAGGCCCGACCATCGTCGTGGATGAAAGCGGTGCTCATCATCAAAAGCTAACGTCCCACCGCCCCACTCTGGAAGCTCTTGAAAATGTGTCGTAAACACAGAGATCGGTCACGATACTATGGATACTGGCGCCCATGTAGCGCCGGATATCTGCAGTATATCTGACTGTCAGAATTCCTCTAGTGTGAGGTTATCCGCCGCGGTAGAAAATGTGCCAACTTAGTGGTGTCCGCTATTACGCGCCACATCATCGTGTCTCCGATTGTGGTAGCAAAGGTGGGTCTGCGAAGTCCATCGTGGCGTGCTTTCACTTCCACTTAGCCACCTCGATGGTTGGGTAACCCTCTTGACTTAAGGTGATCGACCTTTACCCTCTTGACACATGAGACATCATCGAACAAGGTCTCGACATCTTTGCTTCATCCTGCTCACAGTAATACGGGGCGAAGATCGGTACATCATGCCACTTGGATGCTGTCGAACCCGGGAGCAATAGAACTCGCGGGGATCTCCCTCCCCTCAAATCCGTCAAGCGGGAACAACGGTATATCCCCTGCTCTGAGAGAAGAATACCATCAGTGTAGATGGCCCAGGCCTCGTCAGTTGTACCTGACTGTACCCGGTCCTTGATGGACACTATCTCTATGTCCTACCCCTGGGACTCAATCACTCTACTCAGTAGGGATGGCATAGCCATCAGACTCCCAAAAGTACCTTGAGCTTGCTCATTGTACTATAGTCTGAACTGCCCCATGGTCTCGAGCATCTGCCACTCTCGGGAAGCTAGACTAGCTAGTACTCCCCGTGAATTTCGGCTGAGTGCATCAGCCACCACATTTGCCTTATTGGGGTGGTAATGCAAAGTGAAGTCGTAATCCTCCAAAAACTCCATCCACCTACGCTGCCTCATGTTGAGGTCCCGCTACATGAAGTTATACTTGGACTTTTGTGAATGCGAAAACACCTCAAATTGCTACCGTATAGGTGGTGGCCTTAAAATCTTTAAGAAGCCGAAGACTATAGTTTGCCAACTCCATGTCGTGCGTGGGGTAATTCTACTCATGGTTTTCGGTGTCGGGAACCATGGCCACTACCACTCCCGGTGCATCAAGGCATCCCGGTCAGATCGCCCCGAGGCATCCTGAAACAAGGTGTACCTCTTTGTCCCCGCACTACGAGGACTAGCTCGAATAGGGCTGAAGTAAGCCTCCTATTCAGTGTCTAGAATGCCTTCTTACCAGTCATTCAGCTTTCGAGCGACTCATTCGGTCAATCTCGTCGCAAATTGCTTCTTGGGAGAAATCTCGATAAACCTCACCGTAGTACCTCATGATCGAAACTCACGTTATCTCAGAAGGCGACTTGGTTTCTCCCAGCTCATAGCGAGCCTCGACCTTCTCGAGTCCGTAACTGCGCTGAAGTTGACACTACGTGCCTAAGAAACCCATACGATGGCCAAAACTCCACGCTACTTGAACTTCGACATCTGGCCAGTGATCCCTCCAGCTATAGAACCACTTTTTATAGGCGTCCTCATGCTCCTCCTCTCGGGCTGGGAGTAGATCGAGATGTCATCAACGAAGACCACCATAAAACTGATCTAAATAGGGTTGAAATACCTATGCATAGAGATCCATGAATGTCGTGGCTGTTCGTCGATCAAAGGGCATCACCATAAACTTCAAGTGCCCGTATCGTGTCACAAATGTTGTCTCGGGGATATGCGCCTCCCAACTCTCAGCGATGGTAACGGTGCGAAGGTCTATCTTGAGTAGACTCGCCTCTCAAGCGATCAGAGCAAGTCATCAATCCTGGGTAATGGATACCGATTCTTGATCGCCAACCCTTACTGTTACTTGTAATTGATGCGGTCGAAGGGTCTTATCCTTCTTAACTTTGCAAACAAAGCGGGCGCCCATTGGTGAAGTGCTCGGTCTAATGAACACTAATACGTATTTGGACCTTGAGCTCTTGCAACTTAACCGGCGCCATCATGCGAGCCATAGAAATGGGTAGCGTACCGGGGTGCTCAATGGGAAGTCTACATCCTATCGGCGAGTATCCGGAAGTAGCTAATCGAGGAAAAAACATCCTAGTACTAACATACTACCCAAAGCGGAGATCAAGTCTGTCCTCGTCCTCTAGGGTAAGGGTTGCTAGCCAACCCATCAAGCGCCAGTGCCATCACGGATTCATACGGCACGGGGCAAAGCATCCTTCTTGTCCCCAACGTATTTCTGATACAAAATCCTAAGTGTGGCGTAACTCTCTTGCAGCTCCGCGATCAAGAATGACTCGGTGTATTAGTCGACTAGTCCATCCACAGGATGACGTCAAACTCACGTTCATGTCCATGACTTTCCAAATTAGTGTGAATTAAGTCTGATATCTCTAACTTTACAACCTCGACAAATCAGTCCACACTCCTAGTCCACAGGAGAACTCACATGCATCGGCTCTTCCAAGGTCTCAACCTCTAAGCCCAATTCTCTCACACATGATGCAACAATGAATGAATGTGATGCACCAGAATCAAATAATATCCTCCCCCATAGGCGATATAGTGAAAACATACCCTATAAGGCCGGCTGATCCGCTGGCTCAGTTAGTGGTATGATGGCGTAGACACGCCCCTAGGTCCCTGAAGTCCCTGCCTGTGAGCCCTACCCTCGACCTCAACGGCCACTCGGCCTCTCTGGCAGGTGCGTAGCAAAGGTGTGCGGCCTGTAGAGTGATATTGGTTCCTCGGCCGCATTGGGGTGAGAAGAATTATCTGCGTCTGTCACCGTCCCACGTGGCCCGGGACTAAGGCGTCCAGTAATACTGAGATCCCTGCCTTTGAGGGTAATCCCGCCTCATATGTCCAGGCTGATGGCAATGGTAACATGTGATCTGTTCAGACTGGCTAGGAGTCCTTATATGGCCTTGGCCTTGATAGTCGCGGCCTTGTCCGCGAAACCCTCGTGAACTGGAAGCCTTCGGCTTCTTTCCTAAAATGAAAGAAGTTTGGCTCTCCTTTCTCTTGCCACCAGTACCCGCATCCCGGATACTCTGTGCATCCTCTATCTCTCTCTCTCTATGGCCATAGTCGTCGTGACCATAGAGTCCATATCTTGTATGAGGAATCCCGCAATCTTGCCCCGGATGGACAACTTCAAGCCATCCTCGAACTTCATCACCTTGGCCATATCTGTTGCCACGTAGTCATCCCCGAAACGTGCCAACTCGGTGAACTTGGCAATGTATTTGAGCACTGTCCTACCTCCTTGCCTCAACTCAAGGAACTCCCAGGCCTTCGCGTACCTCGCGGATCTTGAGGAAAAACTTGCTCGCGAAGGCTCCGAACTCTCCCAAGTCATCATCTCTGGTCCCTCGAGACCTTAGCCCACGATCCCACCATATGCGGGATTTCACCCTCTAGTTTTAAACATAGCTAGTCACAATCCTTGTGGCATCGGTGAGGAAATCCCGTGGCCTCCAAACCCTCGACTGCCCCGGAACCAATGATCGACTACCATCGGATCCCTTCCTCCCCTGAATGATGGAGGATGATGTGCGATAAACCTCTGAAGGTCACTCGGCCCTCCCTGACCACCAGTTACACTAGCCTATGCAATGGTGGTAAATGCAGCGCCCATCGCCTCCACAAATGTCTGCTGATTAAAGCCAGGAGGTGGTCAGCTATTGCCCCGTGGATGACCTCTACGTCCGCGCCCTCGACTTGCCATCTACACAAGTTAAGATAGCAATTTGAGATTATTTCTTTTCACTTATTACATTAGTGGAGCATAATACCAAACACTAATAAATAACCATTCCTACGTTATCATGCTCGTTTGTTTTCCGAACCCCTAAGGTTATGTTCGCTAACCCTAGTGTTCTCTATATATGTTCTATCATGCATAATTCACAACACAGTACATCTCTCGTGGAATTATATCGGAACACGTAAACAATCAATACTGATGCAAGTGTCATTTTGTGATGTTGTATGACAGGAAATACAGTAATATGTACGACTCTATACCGTAATTGCGTGTCCTAGACCCACACGTAACAAGCCTTAGGTAATCGCATACCTAGGCTCTGATACCAAACTGTGACACCCCAATTCCCATGGTTTTTTTTTTTTTTTTTTTACGCCGCAAATTCGGTATAAAACAACATTTTTATTACAAAGGCATATGAAACCTTCGAGGCGTATTTCTTGAAATAGGAGTTTAATTACAACTCTGTTCTTTTTACATACTTGGCTGGGTTTTTCTACCCAAAATTTACAAGACACATAACAAAGCCAAATCTGGCCTTTTTCTCAACTAATTTCTTGAACCTGTTTCGTTTCCCGGTGTACCTCCAGTACCTAAAAATATTTTCCCACGACGAGGGCTACTCCCCCACCTAATTTCACATGCAATGCCATGTTCACAAATTTACACCCATTCAAGTAAAAATATGCAGATTTCTACATGAATGTCATCTGCCATGCCCCATGCCTCGAATCCTCTCCGACTACTCACATATGCAATTTTCCATGTATGAAAACCATTTCCAAAACAAAGATTTTGTTTTTACGGTTCTCTGGGGTTCATTGGACATATATCTATGTGTTAACACCCTCCCGATATTGTTCATTGAGGACACACTCGAGAAAACAATATGGACAACTCTCAAATATTTTCATTGAACACACTCCGAAAATACTGTGGACAACACTCAGAAAATACTGTGGACAACACTCTGAAAATACTATGGACAACCCTTCGAAAATACTGTGGACAACCCTCTGATATTTTCATTGGACATACTCCGATAATAATGTTGGACAACCATCTGATAAAAGCTACTTGTTCAAAGCCATGCCATGCACTCAAGCCCGATATACGCGATGTCCCCAGCACAGCATGATATGTATCTTCATGAGCACCTTGCATGCCATCAACCTCCATTCTCCTGCAGCTGTATTTGTTAAGCATAATCATATATGGTACACTGTCAATTTCAGCTAAAGCGCCTTTTACCATTTTCACCTACTAAAACTGCATGTTATCAACCACGAATAAGAATGCAAACTGGAATTTTTTTTTCCAAATTTCCAACTCAAAAAAATAGCATGCATTTCTACCATTTATCACACCAAAAACTGCATGTTATCAACCAAGAATAAGCATGCAAACTGAAATTTTTTTCCAGATTTCCAGCTCAGAAAAACAGCATACATTTCTACCATTTTTCACACCAAAAACTGCATGTTATCAACCAAAAATAAGCATGCAAACTGTAATTTTTTTCCAGATTTTCAGCTCAAAAAAATAACATGCATTTCTACCATTTTTCACACCAAAAACTGCATGTTATCAACCAAGAAATACATACATGTAACCTGGATTTTTTTTTCTTGTTTTTCAAACCAAAAAAACAGCATGCACAAAAATCCAGCACACTACACAAAAATAGCAGATTTAAACCTATTCCCAAACTACAGTTCTGGAACTAAATGTAACCAGAAAATACACCACACTTTGGTCCAAACTGTCATGCACTAGCCCTAATATTAAGGATGAGCTTCATGGCCATTGAATGGCCCTTAGACAAAGGTAAACCAAGTAGGAGAAGAACCCTACCTCTTGAAGTGTAGGCCAACTCCCTTCCTTTCCTCCTTTCTCTTTTCTTTCTTTCTTTCTTTCTTTCTTTCTTTCTTCCTTTCCTTCTTTCTTTCTTTCTTTCTTCTCTTCAAATTTTTCCACCGAATTCTCTACCACCAAATTGGTTTGGCTAGGTGTATCATACCCCATGCAAAACCACCTTGACACATGGCAATCCTATGCCATGTGTTGCTTATGCCTCATACATATCCACTAAGTACATGCAAAGGTTTGATAGCATGACACTTGGTCCACTCATGTGCCAAGTGTCCTCACCTCTAGTGCCACATAGCACCATACCATTATGCCAAGTGTCACTCTATGATTCGTCCATTCGTCTTGAAATCCATAAAATTCCAACTGTCTCAGAATTCAACGAAATTTGACGACGTACCTAGATTTCGTGATACGAAGTCAACGACGTAGACCGCGTCATCATCCAATCTAAAGAAATTTCTAGACTTACCATGTGTATTGTAATGGTAAACTCTTGTTTTACATTACCCGGGTTTTCACATTCACCATAAGCCTAAATATAACATTATATTTATAATAGGGTTACACCATTGAATCCACTTATTGGACCCACATAATTGGCCCTTTCAGCTGATGAAACTTAATTAAAGAAAACTCTAGTTACTTATATGGAGCCTTTAGTTCTAACATTTTATCACTGTAACATTTTTCTACTACAATCCTCAAGCATCATGCCTCAAAGCATACAAGATATACATTAGAAACACCCATGCTATCTTTATAATGATTAGAGTCTTCTTGCGTTTAGCGAAGTTAGAAATAAGTTAGGGGAACAACACTAAAGCTCCATCTAGAACCCGAAAAGTACTAGTGTAAGAAATAAATACTAAGAAAAATAATTTTGTTATGTTTGATTTCACCATGGAAAATATACAAAGATAAAATAAAATCAAAATTCATCAAAATTTTAGATATTTTAAAGTTTCTTAGTCCTTTTATATAATGAAGAGAAACAAATAAAATGAGTTTGAACTTTAATTTTTATTTTCCTTAAAATTTTATTTTCTTGCACTTTTACTTCCTATTTTCCTCTCTATTTTATTTCCTCCAATTTTTAGTCACGGAACTATTATATATTATATTATAATATGAAATTCTATCTAGGTTTACAATGTGTAAGGCTGACTTTTGATTAAAGTCTTTTAAGGAAAAGTTTTTTCTTTTCAACTATCAAGGGACATTAATGGTTTTTTAATGGGGTATTAATGCTTTTTAAGGGGCATAATCGGATAAAAAAAAATTTGTGGGGCATATACCTTTGGTAAATCCGTCACTGTTCTTGTCAATATTTTGTTGAAGGGATCTGCCAAGTTATCTGTAGAATGTATATTCTCAACCACTAATTTACTCATCTTAACCAGTATCTCCTGAATCAGGTGGTACTTCCTCTCAATTTAATATCTGCTCGGCACCTTCGCATTTTTAAATCCGCTTTTCAAGGAAGTGTGAAAGTGAAAACAAAACAGTTAGATATATTTATTATTAATCAAATAAGTTATTTAAACATATTGGTTTGAGATAAAAGATATTAAATTAATTAAAATTAAAATTATCATCAAATCTGTTATAGATAAATGGAGAATAAATTTAAAAAATAAGATTTTGAAAGTCAAGAGACTTAACCGTGATATGTCAAAACGGTTGAAGAAAAAACTTTTGCACTTATAACGCTTTTTGGTTGAGTGATCTCTCTCTTGTGATTATGGATTTGCAAAAGCGATTCATGATCATGGCTGCTAGCTTTGTTTTCCGATTCTGAAAAAAATGTTTCTCTTTCTCTTTTTCCATTTAATTAATAAATGATATTTAGTTTTTGGCTTTTTGCATATTCTGGCTTTAAATAATTTATTTATTTGTCTACATTGTGATCATCGTCATGCCGTCATACAAAACGAACAAATTTCAGTCACTAAATCGCAACCCCCAAGAAAGTGTTTAATGAAAATAGTTTTATTATATATATATATATATATATATATATATATATATATATATATATATATAAAGGAAATTAAAATAATATTTTAGGAAAATATATAATAAAGAAAGTATCATAATCGCAATGATGCTAATTGTACTCATAAAAATAACTTTATTTATTTTATTATTTTTATTTTAAATGAAAATATATGTATCTATATTTTAGTGATATATATTTTATACATCCATAAAGTCCCAAGTAAAGTCCGTATTTATCAATATTTATATATATATATATATATATATATATATATATATATATATATATATATAAGGAATTTAAAATAATATTTTAGGAAAATATAATAAAATTATCCTTAATCGCAATGATGCTAATTGTACTCATAAAAATAACTTTATTTATTTTATTATTTTTATTTTAAATGAAAATATATGTATCTATATTTTAGTGATATATATTTTATACATCCATAAAGTCCCAAGTAATGTCCTTATTTATCAATATTTTCATCGACTTGACTAAGTTTGTTACGTAATTTAACAGATACATTAGAATGGTTCTATGTCTCGAACAACAAATACGTGTTTATAAACAATAGGAAGGAAACCCAACCTAAAAATGGGAATGGAAAAAGTTATGGCCGAAGAAGAGTTGGAGAAAAGAATAGATATTTCCTCCATTTTACTTTGCCTCTGTATCAGTTTCTTACTCTTAATGATGATTTCTTTTTCAGTATATTTATTGTTCATCACCCCAATAGATGAGACCTGCAAGAAAGACTCAGGCTTTGTCCCCCCAAGCAATGTCCCCATTGAGGATGGCCGTTACTTTTACAGCTTCTGCAAGAGTTCTCTGAAGGCCGCTCCGGGCAGTGGTGGCGCCGATCTCCCGGAATTAGGATTGGTCGCCATTAGGTTATTGCGGGATAACACCACTGACACCTTAGGCTACATCAGACAACTAATTGGGAAGAAGGGATTAGACCCATCTGTGAAGAGACTTTTGGAAAATGTTTGTTTGGTTCTGTATAGTGCTGGAGTCGGAAAACTAACAGATGAGGTCATTGAAGAGTACAAGGCTAATAAGTTTTCAAAGCTCTTATCCATGTTTCTACTGTCTTGACTTCTTCTACTGCTTGTGAAGACTCTTTCCGGGAGGTTGGGTTGGTTTCGCCGTTGACGAAGCAAAACAATGATGCTAAGTGGTTGAGTCTCATCTCTCTTCGGATTATGGATATGCTGGAAAAGTGATTCATGATCATGGCCTGGCTAGTTGACCAATAAAGTTTTCTTGATCGATTCATACATTTAATGAAATACCTCATTCAAGAATTATTTTTATCAATCATAAAATCCAATAGAAAAAGGAAATCCTTTATGATACACCATATCCGAATTAGTTACTGATTGAGTAAATCGATCTACCATTTATTGAAATCTCTCTTTTAATTCAGAATCGTGATGGAACTTATATATCACATCCGAATAAGATAATTGGTGCAGTACTTTCCAGAAAATAATCTTGGGTTTTTTAAGAAGAAACATCTTGTTATTTTCTTCAATAATTAAATAATATTGGTTTTTTAAGTTTTTTATTATATATATATATATATATATATATATATATATATATATATATATATATATATATATATATATATATATATATATATAATTTTTTTTATTTATATTTTAACTTATATATAAATTATATTTATGACTAATAATATAAAGAACGGTGGTACGGTTTTAATATTTTATTATTTTCTAATACAAATTTACTAATAAAGTTTTAAATCTTTTTTAAAATATTTACAATTTTTAATTCTTGTTTTGAAAACTAAGCATTTTTTATAACGTAGTAAATTGTCTCTCATTTTTAAATTTTGAACGCTCTACTAAGCTAAGCATGTGGACAAAAATACTTTTTTTAAAAACAAATTTTAAAAGTACTTTATATATTATGTTTCTGTCAAATAACTTGATACATGTTATACTTTTATTTTCTTTTATATAATTTAAAACGTAAGGATTGACATTATTTTGTAATATGAAAAGAAACTTGTTTCTTAAGTATGTTTTATTTATAGTCCACGTGCCTATAGCTAAGTTGGTAGAGTGTTCAAAGTTTAAAAAGGTAAGAAGCCTAGCTAAGTTGGTAGAGTGTTCAAAGTTTAAAAATTAAGGACGCCTTTTTTCCTATTTGGGATTCCACAATTCTTGGTGTTCTATCTCATTTGTTCTTGTTTTTGGAGTCCGCCCATTATTTTCGATTGGTATTTGATAGGGTTTGAAAAATAAGGCTATGGCAGCACACGAACCGAAGAGTGGCGTGACAACGGCCGCATTGGTTGGTGAAGGAGAGACTTGTCAATGGGTATTGGGGCCTCTTTACGCGACATTCCGACCTTTTTAGGCCGGTAGGAAAGAGGGTCAATCCAGCTTGGCCCCAGGCCTGTAAGTCTCAGCGGTACGGAAAGAGAAAATAGAATAGTCCTAATAATAATATATCATTCCATAGAGTTTGACCAAATCTCACACCCGATGGGGAAAGAAAAACGAGATTAGATCGTCAAATCATATCTCTCCCGATAAGGAAGGAAGATTATCCAAATAAATACTGCTTTCTATATCTATACCAAATCCGATACAGGACGTAATAAATATCGCATCGATAGAATGAATCACAATTACCATCGGTAGAGAATATCTACTATAAATACAGGTCACCCCATCTCGGTGAAGATGCGCGCACACATTCGCCTGCGGTCGCGGAGTCTCTCTTTTTCTCGGAAAGCTGACTTAGGCGCCGGGCGACCGCGGGCGAAACCCTGCCGACCGGCTTTCATTCTCGTTTTTGTAGAGTGCTGACGAGGTTTGCGGTCGGTATTGCGTGAGCGTACGCCGGCTCGGGCGATCCAGCGCATCGGCCCGCCCGACTGTCCGGGTCCGGCCAACCCTACGGCGCTTTCCGTGATTCGGTTGAAAAAAGGCATCATCGATTGGCGTAAATGCGTAAGGAGCGGCGGTTCCTTTACAAATATAACTTATTTCACCGATTCGCGATGGTATCAACGAACATAGCGGGAACAGCGCCAATCCTCCAAGGATGCGGGACCCGACCAAGCAACGCCGAGCAGTAGACCTCCGGCCAGCGGTAGAAGCGTGCAAGCCCCGATACGGATGAGGTGGAAACGCCGCCTCACCAATCTTGTCGGCGAAGAAAAGTTAGAACAACTCACCAGACAGATCCGACGACCCCGGGAGGTGCGACAAACTCAGGAAGGTCATGACTAATAATATAAAGAACGGTGGTACGGTTTTTAAACCATTATTATTTTCTAATACAAATTTACTAATAAAGTTTTAAATCTTTTAAAGAAACTTAATACAATTTTAATTCTTGTTTGAAAACAAGCATTTTTTTATAAGTAATAAATTGTCTCTCATTTTTTAAATTTTGAACGCTCTACTAAGCTAAACATGTGGACAAAATACTTTTTAAAACAAATTTTAAAGTACTTTACATATATTATGTTTCTGTCAAACCAACTTGATACATGTTATACTTTTATTTTCTTTTATATAATTTAAAACGTAGGATTGACATTATTTGTAATATGAAAAGAAACTTGTTTCTTAAGTATGTTTATTTATAGTCCACGTGCCTATAGCTAAGTTGGTGAGTGTTCAAAGTTTAAAAAGGTAAGAAGCCTAGCTAAGTTGGTAGAGTGTTCAAAGTTTAAAAATTAAGGACGCCTTTTTTCCTATTTGGGATTCCACAATTCTTGGTGTTCTATCTCATTTGTTCTTGTTTGATCCACCATTATTTTCTAACAAATTGGTATTTGATAGGGTTTGAAAAATAAGCATTCATGACCACACACCAAACCCGAGAAAGTCTAGCCAATGGCTCTGAAGGCCAGTAGTTGAATTCAAAGAGACTTGTCGGTAAGTGGAGACCTCTTTACGCCGACATTCCATTGCTTTTGGGACGGCCCGAAGAGGTCGATCGGCAGCTGAGGCCACTTGTGGGAAATGCACGCGTAGTGCAGGAAAATAGAATAGTCCCCTAATAATATATCATTCCATAAAGTTCTGGCCAAATCTCGCGTGAGGAAGAAAGACAAGATTAGATCGGCTGTCAAATCACATATCTCCCGATAATAAGGAAGGAAGATTATCCCAAAATAGCCCCAACTCTTTCTATATCCACATACCAAATCCGTCTGATTTGTAATAAATATCACATCCAATGGGAATGAATCTAATTACCATCCAGCGGGAGAATATCTACTATAAATACAAGGTCACCATCGGTGAAGATGCGCACACGTATTCGCCCTCTAGCGGTCGCGATCTCTTATACCGAAGCGCTTAGGCATCAGAGCGGCGAAGCCTCGCGACCCACTTTCATTCGTTTGCGGAGAGTGCTCGACCAAGGTTTGCGGTCGGTATTACGTGAGCGTGCCGGCTGGACGATCGAAAGCACGCATCCCGGCCCGCCGGCAATCGGGTGCGACTGGCGACCCTACGGCGCTTTCCGACGATTCGGTTGAAAAGGCATCATCGGTTAGGCGCCCGTGCGTAAGGAGCGGCGAGTTCCTTTACAAATATAACTTATTTCTCGATTCGCGATGGTATCAAACCGCGAACATAAGCGGAAGCAGCCAATCCTCCAGGATGCGAGGACCCGGCCAGCATGAGCGGCCGGAAACCTCGACGCGGTAGAAGCGTCTGGCCAATCTGGATGGTGGAAGCGCCGCCTCACGATCAGCGTCGGCCGGAAAAGTTGGAACAACTCACGGGCGGATCGGCGACCGGGAGGAGTGCGACAAACTTCGGAAGGTCATGACCTTCCCCTATGAAGGGCGGCACACAATGTCGGTATTTGGGTGGCGAAGCGGGGAATCGGTAGATGCCCGGGGGCACGAACCCGCATCTAACCTCGGAGAAAGGCGCGAAGCGACCCTTGGAAAGACACGTCAGGAGCGGAGAATTAGCCATCCTCGACATGAACACTCATGGGAAGAGGTTCGAGAACCTGCAGCAGGCGCTCGACGCGTGGGGAGGTGGTGAAAGGACACACTCACGACGCCTTTATGGACACCTTAGTCTGACAAAGCCAGGAGTCACCCTATCTGACCAGGTGCTCACTTCCCCTTCCGGTAAGTTCGAGGAATGCACCGCGGTGGAAGCGTTCGATGATGCCCAGAATCCGTCGATCCTCACCCGACACTACAATCAAAAATGGTATGGATATCGGGATCCGATTGCAATCTGCGAAACTTCCGTATCACCACGAAGGCCCGGCCTTGACATGGTTGATAGACTCCACCGGAATCATCAATCTCTCCTCATTTAGGGAGTTATCCATTGCATTCGTCTCTCACTTCATTGGAGCCAGGACGTGCGAGCTTGGTTACCATCATTGACTATCAGCGAACCGCCTTGAAAGCGGTCTTACGTCCGGCGATTCAATGCCGAGTCTCTAAAGGTAGACATACCTGACGAGAAGTTCACGATCACCGCATTCATGGCTAACTGAGGATTGATCCGGCGCATTTCATGTTTTCCATCTCGAAAATCCCGAACAAGCATGGCGAGAGGTGCTGCCAAAAGCGAAATATATTAATGGAGAAGAGGCCCACCATTATCGAAAGAAACTCCGTCCATTCCACGAAAAAATTGGGCGGACAAGCAGCGAGAATGGCTTCCGAAGCAAGGCAGGGTGGCGTCTCGAGAGGAATGGAAGCGGTCCCAGGCGTGGCAACCCTCGGTCGTGCGGGCCGCATTAGAGAGCGGCAGCGTTATTCGCCGGCGCTTCACCCGGCTTGACCTGCATTATCCGCAGGTCTGAATCTGAGCGAGAGGAGGCAGTTCACGAGATGGCGACTCGAATGGTCGGACGCTACGAGCGAGGAACAACTCCAATCGCTGCCGAGTTCCATAGGGACTAGGACGCCGCGCGGACGGCGCATACATTTCGAAATAGAGTACTTGATACGGCGGATACCTCAGCGCTTTATATCTGTCGAGATCCGAGTCAACCTCGAGCCGAGTTCAGCCAACCACCGCTCGGCGGGCAACGACTCGGCGCAGCCAACCCCTTGGTGAATCCGTATTCCGGGAGGATTTGCGAGAGGGAGGAATCTTCGGCCGCGGAAGGCCCTACCGCGATGCTCCAGGCGTAGTGCTTAATACAAAGCGCGGTGTCTAAACTACCATGACTTCGACGCGTCCGATCACGTTCTCTAACTCATATGCGTTGGTGCGACACCCTCATGGCGATCCACTTGGTAGTTCGGCGCGATGGCCAACAAAACCGTTCATCACAGTCTGATGACAACGGAGTTCGGTGACATCATCTTGTCTGACGCCGATAAAATGGGCATCGAAGGAGAAGCTGGATCCGTCGGCCTTCATCTGCGGGGTTCTCTGGGGAAAATGTATTACCTCTAGGCTGATACAAGCTGGTACTTTCACAGGAGATCCTCCCATGTCAGTAACCGGCCGCTGACAAGATTCCTCATCGTGAACCTTCGTGCGCTTACAACATGTTCTTTGTGAGACCCTCTGTGCGATAAAAGCCATCCCCTCCTCGTACCACATGATGATCAAGTTCCCTACTATAAGCGGGTAAGAGATAGTTCGAGAGACCCGACGGGTGGCTAGGGAATGCTACTCAGCCTCCATGAAACAAAGAACAGTCGACAACATATACTTGGATAGGCTTCGACATCGTGGCGAGAAGTGTTCCTGCCGTCCATGGCGGAACCCGGTATTGGGCTGCGACGGAGCATCGCTATATCGGATCAAGTTATCGAAAGACCTCAAAAAACCCCCTTATCCATTTTTAAAACAAAACAAGGCGTCTTGGCGTGGAAACTGACGGTCATGGGAGGAATCGATCCTACGATGTCTCCACGGTGACGTCGGCCCATCGTGACGATCAAACGAAGAGGAGGAGCTTCGCGCGAAGGCGAGCCGTGACGAAAGTCGACAAACTCCCTCGGCGGGGAACAATCGAGTGCAGAATACTGCAAGTGGTTGTGATGAGTACTTTCGTCAGAAAACCCAGCGGCGGAAGTGGCAGCTTCTGCGCCAGACTTCAGCGACATCAACAAAGCATGCCTAAAGGCGGTTTCCCTGCCGTGAATCGACCTCGCCGTAGATGCCGCAGCGAACGCCGCGAACTCCTCCCGGTTTCATGGATGCCTTCTCGGCCCCCTAATAAATCGGTATGGACTGGGAGACCCGAAAAGGCGTCGTTCGTCACGGTAGCGGGAACTTATTATCGTGTGATGCCTTTCGGGCTCAGCAGAGAGCCACATATCGAGAGGTTGGTGAATCGGGATGTTTGAGGAGAACGATTAGGCACAGTGGAAGGATACATAGATGACATGTTGGTAAAATCCACCTGGTGATCCACATACTTTATCTATCGGCGTTCGGATCTTGAGAAACTATAACATATGGCGAATCGACTAAGATAAGATAAAAGTTTGTATGAGGCAAATCGGACAAGATAAAGAAATTTTGTACTTGACATGCCTTTTGCCATCGGCATAAAAGTTCGATGCTAAGGGAAGGATTTTTGTTGCCTTAAAGCCAGGTCGTGTCGGGAGCAAGTGATTAATGCCCGACCTTTCTTCAAGTCTGAAGAAGGCCTTTCAATGGATCTGAGAGTGCGAGGAAGCATTTTGACCTTGAACATATTCGCTCCCCATTCGGCAGTCCTATTGAGGGAGCTTCTCGCTATGCGGCCGTTTGAGACTTCTCGACCAGTCTTTGTCCTCGTGAGACAAAGCGAAATACGACACTCGGTTTACTATTGCTGCCTTAGAGCTTTGAGAGGAGCGGAGGAGAGATACCGGGATGGAGAAACTAATTCTAGCCTTGGCCAACATTGCCAGCCCCTCAGCCCTTAGCTAGGGCTCACACCATAGAAGTCCCAACGGAATACTCGATGAAGCGAAGTGTTCGTAAACCCCGAGGAAGTCTCGGGAAGGTTGATGATGATATAGCTGATGATTAATAGATTGACAGCGCACGGTAAGGTAGGTCTTAGCCGACTATCGTAGATTCCCCAGCGGGCGTTTCAATACCAGGCTTATTTCAAAACAGCAGATGACCTCCTGCTGGGCTCTACATCAGAGATGGAGCTTTGAGCTTGCAGGAAGCGGGCGGTCTAATATTGACCTCACCCAGGAAGGAATAGACACAGAGTGCGCACTGGATTCGGTTCGAGGCCTCCCAACCATGGGTTGAATATGGCGTCCTTGTAACCCTCGATCTCTGTCATTCGGAAGTTGATCGGCTCGAGAGCCTGCCATTTCAGTTTGGTAGTAAGACCAATGAGGAACACTCGAAGTTTAAAGATGAAGGATGATTCTATATACCGAAAGTGCGAGATTTATTAAAAATTACGACCGAGGTTAGTCCAGACAGCAATACTAGAAGCGGAGAACTCGGTAGGCCTTAGCGGTAAACTAGACGACCTTGCGGAAGACCTGTTTGTGAACCTGTCAGATCTGGTGAGTACTCTATCGACCTCTGCAATGTGGAGGTTGCCCAGGTCGGGTTTGAGCCAAGTTGGATGGACCCCATTTGGGACTATATAATAGGCGGGGCGTCTACACAGCGACTGAAGGGCGACCTTCATTGGGGTGAGATGCAGGTTCACTAATCATAAGGGAAGCACATGGCTGGCTATTGCACCGATCTGAGTTATGTCGGGGAAAAAACATTGGACGTGCTAGGGAAGTTCACGAGGGTATATGCGATCACAGCTGGGCTGAGCCTTGGCGGGGAAAGGTCTTGAGCAAAGAGGATGGTGGCTGCTGTACTCAAAACTTCAGGGTGAGTGAAATACGAGATTTGCGGGAGCAGCGAATTTCACGCCTCCGTTCAGAGCCGCCAACATGATCTGGCTTTGGCCCTTCCAGCAATGGATATGGGCATCTTGGGACCTTTGCCTCTGGAAAGCGAGTTATAGTTAACTAATATGATGAATTACTTCACCAAATGGTGAAGAGTGGCGTTCAGCCTGTTCTGTTCTGACGAGAAAATACGCAATTTTGTTGGCAGGCCATCATATGTAAGGTTCGGTGTCGAGGAAGGCCTAAGTAGCTCAGACGATGGAAAACAATTTGACAAATGACTTTAGAGATTTGTCTTTGAGGCTGAATTGGGGTATTACTCATCCCGACACATCAGTTAAACTGGCGGGGTAGTCTGCATCGGAACCCTTAAAGCCTGGAACAAGAGGCCCGAACTACCAAGATCTCGAAAGGAAAGTGTGTAGAATACCTCCCGATGTGCTATGGGCCTCTGGGGCCGGCGAGAAGTCGACAACCCAGAAACCTCTGTCGCCTTAGCCTTACAGCTGAGCTGATGCGGGTGAAATGGGATTAAAGTCCCCCGGGATCGTGGGGTGGCGGCGATTCAGAGCCTGATAGCGAGGCTCTCAGTCTAGAATTTGGATCTCTTGAAGAAAAGTATGACGTGCTCGGCGTGCAATTTAAAGAAAGCGTGAAGCTATTTCTGACCAAAGATCAAACCAGAAGCATTTGCATGTGGGCGTTTGGTCTTAAAAAGCTACGCAGTAAGGAAGAATCCACGACCCACACATGGGAAGTGGGCCTATTTGAAGGGTCACACACATCGTATCTCAGTGCGTCAGACCGGCGCCACAGAGCTCCAGCGAAGAAGGAAAATTTTACAGCGTACGGAATCACGAGAACATCTTAAACGCTTTTATCGGTAGACCTTGGTTTGCCAATCTTAAATGGAGATTTATCAATTTCGATTAAAGATTGAAGCCATTTTAATGGTTATTCGATAAGGCGTCAAGCAACTAGACATAGTACCGAAAGTATATATAATAGAAAGGAGCTGTATAAAGAAAATCTCTCCTTTATTCCAATCATATTACATTTAGTTACAATGGTGTGTCTGCATCAGGCCGTCAGGCTTTATTCGATGCTAAGCGGTTCCCTCGAAAAAAAAAAAAAAACACTTAGGAAAAAGGAAAGGAGATAGAAAAAATGGAAAGAAGACTAGAAAAGTGGAAAAGAGGAGAAGAAAAGGATGAGCAGAGTTCATGAGAAAGAGAACGGATGTGGAGAGAAGAGGAAAAACAAGAAAAGGGGTGGAAGGAGTTTGTGCGGAAGAAGCAGGGAGAATGAGATGTGGAAAAAAAGATGAAAAGAAGGAGAAGGAGAAAGGAGAAAGGAAGAGAAAGGAGAACAAAAAATGGAGAAGGCAATGCAAGAAATGCATCGCCCTCTCCGGGCGCATTCCCTAGCACGGAGCTAGGGAATAACATGACTCCCATAGAGGGAGACTAGGGGCTTCTGACTCCCACATGTAGAAGAGCGAATTGAACCAAAATCTTGAGAAGGATCCCAGATGACCGGACCCGGCAGCTTCATCTCACCCAGTTGATACACACCGGAAAGCGAGGAATATACAAAGTATAAACTCCGACAATGAAATGTATGTTTATAGAAGGCGAAGCACTCAAAAAGTCACCCGAATGTTATAAATTCTCCATAAATCAGCATTAAAGGCGTTCACACCTTTCCAAGAAAATCAGAAGTCGAATGGCCGCACGCAGCAGCTCACTTTGAAAAGTTCGTCTACTCTTGACCAGTCCATATTGCACCGAGGAGTTAGGTCGGCTCGGAGTACATCGCCGCTCGGCCACATAGCGCCGGGCCAATGGCGCTCACTTGTGAGTTCGTCTACTCTGGAGCAGTCACGCTACGAGGAGTCAGTTGACTCGAGGCTACATCGCCACACGGCCCGCGGCGCCGGGCCCGCGTGGCTATTTCGGCGGGTCGTCTGCTCTGGGCGGTGCTATTGCACGAGGAGTCGGATCGGCAGGCTACATCGCCCGCTCGACTATCGCCGCCACTCGGCCAGCGTAGCCGGAACCCGTGACTCGCTGGCGGGTTCGTCCCACTCTTGACGAGTCCGCAGCCTGAGTCGGTCGGCTCATTCTGTCGCCCGCTCGGCCACGGCGCCGGAATTGGCGGCTCACTTGTGAGTTCGTACACTCTTGACGAAGTCACGCTACGAGGGAGTCAAAATCGGCTCGGCTACATGTCGCCACTTTCGGCCACGGCGCCGAGGCCGTGACTCGCTTTGTGAGTTCGTCTGTGCGAATGATCACGTTTGAGAAGTCGGATCGGCTCATTTTGCTCGCCCTTTCGGTTGCTCTCGCCCTTTAATTTCTGGTGCCCGGAGCCAATGGCTCACTTTGTCGATTCGTCGTGCGGACATGTTCTGTACGGTCGGATCGACTCATCTTTACCTTCGCCGCTCTGCTCACGTCGCCACTCGACCACAGCGCCGAGCCAATGATCACTTGTGAGGATCGTCTTCTGGATAGGTCCTGAGCGCGAGAGTCAATTGCTTCCGAGCTGACCGAGCGATGGAGCCCACCGACTCACGTTATCCGCTTCGATAACTTCGGCCCGCGAAGCCGCATACCTAGGAATTCCATCGGTTCGAGTGCTTAAGCGGCCAGGCCCGTGCATTTGGCGCAGCGAAACTATGCGTCTGCGTAAATGTACATTACCGTCGGTCGACTCGAAGCGGCTTCGGCCGGTGAGACCACGGCTCACGTTGTCAGCTTCCAGTAACTTCCAGCGCGAAACCGCCACCTGAATTCAGCCAGTTCGAACAACTAAGCGAAGCCAGACGATGGCGCTCACCACGGCGAGCTTAATCAATGCGCATAGGCCATGCGGCCCTAAGAGAATCAGTCGGCTCGACGGCTGTGCGTGGAGCCCTGACTCACATTGACAAGCTCGACAACTCGGCGTAAACCCACGCGAACTAGGAACTCAGGCCGGTTCGACGGCTAAGTGGCGGGCCCGATAGCGCTCACCGGCAGCTCGGCCGGTCTGCGTAGGCCATGCGGCCTTAGGTGTCAATTTGCTTTCGAGCAACTCGATGATGGAGCCCACCCGGCTCAGTTGTCAGCTCAATAACTCAGTGTAAGCCACGCCACCTAGGAATTGAAATCATTTTAGGCAACTAAGCGGCGAGCGGTAGCTCCTGCAGCCAGGCTATTGATTCTGCGTAAGTATGCGGCCTGAGGTCGATTAAGCTCGAACCTTCGGTAGATGGAGCCTGACTCACTTTGACAAGCTGACAACTTAGCGCGGGCCACGCGACTGGAACTCAATCGATGCAGGGACAACTAAAGCGGACCGAGCCCAATCATTCGCATAGGCGAGCTACACTTGTTCGCGTAGGCGGGCTACGCCCGGCCAGTTCCACGTAAACGGCTACGCTTATTTGTTTGCCAAGCGAGCTCTTCCAGTGGTCCACATGGGCGAGCTCGTAGCGGCTCACATAGATGAATCTTCCCAACGATTCGCGCGATTTCACAGTTCCACGCCGACCGACCACCTTGTTAGCGTAAACGAGCTCTTCCGGCGGTCCACATGGGCGACTCGCCAACCAGTCACATTGAGCTCTTCCAGCGGTTCGCGATTAGCGAGTTCACATAAACAAGCTCTTCCCGGTTCACATAAGCGAGCTCTTCCCGGCGATTCCACATGGGCGAGCTCATGTGATTCACACTATGAGCTCTACGATTCTACACAGGCCATGCGGCTGGGTCGAGTTCAACATGCGACTTCGTCGCCGTCGGACCATCGCAGGGCGAAAGTAAAAATTGAATCCAATGGCTCAGCGAAACGCAACCAGGCGAAAAGTAAAATAAAATAATGAATGTCCATTGAAGAAAAGGTTACATATGTCTTGGGTCTAGGCGAAAAAAAAAAAAAAAAAGTGTAAAGTCGGCGTTGGGCGGCGGGCGAGCGCGAGGTCGAAGAAGGAGAAAGCGGCGGTGAAGAGGGGAATTGGGCCTCGGCGAGTGCCGACTCTCGGGATATCGGCGAAGAAGGATCCTCTTCACTCTGCACGTCACTAGGAAGGTCAAGAGTTGAAGTCGGTGGAATAGCGACGCGACCTTAGCAGCGAGCCATCGAGAAACCCGGCGATTAGAAGCCTCGGCCCTCAGTCTTAGATAACCGTCTCATTGAGCCCGCTAAGTTATTTCTTTGATGAAGATCCCACGTAGTGGCGACCTCCTCATTCGAAGCGTTCCATGGCCGGGTGCCTCATTAGCGCGGCGAGCCTCGTCAACGGCGTCGTCTTGTCACGTGGATGATCTTTGATTGCATGACTTCTTTCCTTAGACTCGGCTTCATGCTTGGGACGTGAAGCGTGCGACCATCCCGAAGTTCATCTTGGGCGATTTGCGGCCGGGTCCACCCCAGCCTCCATCAAGTCGTTATGTCACGACCCTCCAATTCACTCAGAGGCCTCCTGAGCTGTAGCCCGGTAAGCCCTCCCGAGCTATTCGGGCCTCGTCTTCCCACCCTCGGCCAGAACACGAGCTGGTGGTATGTTTGGTCGACTTGGGCTTCACGGCTTCCTCGGTCATACGTTGCATCAGGCCTCGCGAAACGACCAGCTGATGAGAGGAAGCCACCTCGCCTCAAGCTCAGTGGTTTAGCATGACCTTCATTTTATTTTGGCCTTTAAACTAAACCCTTCAAATGAGTAGCCACACATTGCATCGTTATAAAATCAACATCAGCCTTGAGCTCAAAATTTCGTCTGAGGAATGAAATTCGAGGCTGGTGCGGGAGCTTTACGGAGCGACCCACGGAGAGAGATAGGACGCGCCTGTCAGCAGGCGTATGGTAAGGCCTCTTAAGATCGAGGAGTCCTTAAGAATGAAGCGAGGCTGCTTTGCCGCGCCCCGTAGCGAGCTTGGCATTGTGAGAGTGAGAATCGATCTCCGTGACTTGGGGGTTCAGGAGTCTCCTCTCGCCTCTTCCTCTCAGAGAAGGCGACTTGACTTTCTCGTTAGCGGGTCCCCGGGCTGGTAATAGGTGTGATTATAGCGGGTGCTCAAATGACCCCACACGAGGGACCCTCACGCCTCAGCAGCAGGACTGAGAATGGGATCGCGAGCTGAAAACTATAAGGAGCCATAACGATCCACGGTTATGGATATGAAGGAGACGGAAGATGGCGATACCTGACCCGGAACTTTGACCAAAACGGCCCCATCCTTCTCAGCGAGTCACGAGGTTTCGTTTCACCTTTCCGGGGGCCCAGGGATACCATCTCAGCCGGGCGCCAGTTCCCCTAGTGGGTTTAGCGGCGAAGGAGCCCAGCCCAGGAAGAACTTTTACGGTCGAAGAGCAAGCCTCGGAAGCGGTGGTCAGTGGACCAGACTCGATGGGCGAGAACATCGGAACTTAATCAACTCCCGCGTGGGGCGAGGAGGACACTCGTCGCGCCAGCGCTATGGCGTTATCTTCAACGGCCGAGATCAATGCGAGCACACGAGAAATATGTAGGCGATGCAGTCGAGAGGCCCGAACACACCACGAGTTAGCCAAAGCCGAAACGAACACTCCGCGAAGATTATCGGGGGTAGCCCCATTTCTAGGAGCATGAAGTGTCGTCCTTGTCGAAGGATCATACTCCGATTCACGGCCTTCTTGAAAAAATAGTGTCCGCTTCCATGGCATGGGAGGAAGGAAGATCGGAAATCACCGGAGGGCGCGGGGGCGCTGAAAAATAAGAAAGCGCCGGATGTCTCCTTCGGGCTAAAAGGTAAAGCAGCGATCTTGGGAACCTGAGGCCCACATTCCTAAAGAAAATCGTGAGACTAATCGAAAATGCCCTGACCATTTAGGCGAGAGTTGACGAGGACACACATTGAAATCTTTGAAAACCCGCTTATGAAGGGATCTGAGAAAGGGAAGCGAAGGCAGATTATCGAAGGCCACTTGAAGAAACACGCCATCCCCAGGCACGAGACCATAGAGGGTCGAACGTCGAGGACCACACCCCGACCTTGAAAGGAAATTTGTCGCGTCGCGAAGATGGCTCCATATGGAGGCCAGGCCTTGCTAGGTCCCGCGGTTAAGCATGCAACGAGGAAGATCTCAAATATTGGAGCGGGGTATTTAATCGGATTGTTCCCCTTGCCCTTGTCGAGGAGAGGAGGCGCCTCGGGGCACCTCGAAGTCGACTCGACCCAGCGGTGGAACCATAGCCAGTTCGTCGGAACCATCAATGGCAAGATCACCATGATACCTGAGAAGAAGAAGCGGCCCAGAACCCACGATGAAATTGGATAATGAAAACAGAGTCGGCCAACTAAACAACTCGTCTTATCGCGAGAGAAATCGAAAAGCAGGCGCGGTGGACACGAGAAGACAACGAAGACTCTACTTGCACAAAAAGGCTCAGACAGAAGAGTAGAGAAGGAAATTGAGCTTCGGCCCAAGGCAAATAAAAGGTCAAGTAGTGGCACCTGAGACGGATGTCGCGAAAGAAACAAAGAAACTTAAAGAGGATGGAAGAAATAAGCGCGAAAACGGGAGCTCATCATTATCCAGAGACAAATGGCGGCGACGGTACCCCAACTAATCGGCCGGCGGTACGTGGAAATTACGCGTCTGGCGTTACGACCCGCCTTACGTTACCGTTACCTGAGTGAAGCCAGTATTGGTTTGAAAAATAAGGGTACCATGGCCGCTGCAAACCCGAAGAGTGGCCAGAAGAGAAGCACGGCGTGGTTGAATTCAAGAGGAGACTTGTCGATGAGGCGTCGGGCCTGCTACGCCCGACATTCGACCTTTTGGGCCCGACCCGAAGAGAGGAGGTCCAATCAGAAACTTTAAGGAGCCACTTATGGAAGTCTCCCACAGTCTGAAAATAGAATAGTCCACAATAATATATCATTATAAGGATTCGATGAATCTAAGCCAATGAGGAAAGAAAGACAAGATTAGGTCGTCAGATCTGTCTGATAAGGAAGGAAGATTATCCCCGAATAAACTACTGCTCTATATCCTATACCAAATCCGATACATTTATCAATAAAATACCCATCGATGAATGAATCCTAATTACCATCAGTACGGGAGAATATCTACTATAAATACAAGGTCACCCGTGATTGAAAATCGCTTGCATTCGCCCTCTAGCGGTCTAGCGGTCTCTCTTTTCTCTCGAGAGAAAGCCGGCTTAGGCATCGGGCGACCACGGCGAAGCCTCGCCGACCCACTTCGTTCTCGTTTTTGGAGAGTGCTACGACCAGGTTTGCGGTCGGTGCGTGGGGCATGCCAGCTGGGCAGATTAAAGCCTGCATCGGCCGCTAACAATCCAGGTCATTGGCGACCCCCTCACGCGCTCGACCCGATTCAGTTTGAAAAACCTCATCAGTATCAAAGCCATTATTTTTTGGTTTGCTATGTTTTCCCTGTCTGACATTAAAGGCAGGGGTCGTTAACCAACGTCAACCTCAGGGGCTTTGTGTGTCTCATTACATGAGACCCATGCGTAAAAATGGCCATGCCAGACCCGTACATCCCTCACCAAAATATATATTTTACAAAAATGAGTTAATTTAATTTGTTTTGATTACAAACTATCAAGCGGGTCTTTTACCCAAATTTTTACAAATATATAACAAAGTGCATATATGGCCATTTTCTTACTCTAAGACCTGGATCGTCCCATCCAGATGAAGCCTTGATTACGAAATAGTTTTTCCTCAATAGGGTGGTAATGCAGTAAATGATATTTTCTATAAAGGTTTACTCCTTACCTAAGTGCTCATGTAATGCTTTTAAACATTCAAATGCAAACATATGTCCACTATAAATGTCTACATGTTATGGATAAGAATGTGACTCACCCTTTCCCATCTGAGCCCTCAGCAGCAAGCGCCCCCCAGATCCAAGGGTCAGTTGTGCGAAGTGGCTGCGAATACACTGTATCTCTTTATCATGAGACCCATACGTGAGTAAAATGGACACATTGGCCCATATATCCATACTCACAAAAATGTATATTTTATACAAAAATGAGTTAATTTACAATTATCCAAAACTGGGTCTTTTACCCATATTTTTACAAAATACATAACAAGGCCATATATGGCCATTTATTCGTCTCTAAGACCCCGGATGCGTCCCATCCCCAAGTGAATGTGATTACCTGAAATAATTTTTCCCTCGGCAAAGGAGTGAGCAATACTTGAGTAGTTGAATTATCCTATGAGTTTACTCCCACGCCCTAAGTTCACATGTAATGGCAACCAAACACATTAGTAAAACATGCAAGTTCCTACTCAAATGTGTTTACCCATGATATGGATGAAATATGACACACTCCCATGTCTCGAGTCCTCATGCAGCTCCCTCAACGCCTGCCTAAGCGAGAGTGAGAAAACACTTTCAAACAAAAGGTTTTTGTTCTCGAACATCTACCAGAGTTTGGTAAAATCTGTGGACAATACTCGAATTGAATTGCGGTGATTCTCCGAAGCGGTCATGGAGTCCGCCTCAGAGATGAAGTGTTGGACAACTCTCCAAGGCAATTCTTCGGAAAATCTTCCTTTGAAATTCCTTTCACAACCATTTTCCTTTTTCTTTCTTTTTCATGCCATCACTCCACATCTATTGTTCTAGGTTGTTAGGTGCTATAAGTGTTAATTCATTTTCGAACAACACATGCCGTATCTCTCAATCATGCATATATTCTTGATTCATACTCGCACCACATGTTATTCATTGTCTTCAATAACCTCAAAGGTATAAACTCATGATACAATAACAATTCTAATTCAATATGACTCCTTACACAATTATATTTTATATAATTCAAACATAATATTAACACATTAAATTATAGCCATTAACAATTTGTTTCCATTGCACACTCCAAACCCTTCATAATAATCTTTGCGAAACGCTTTTATAGATAAATTTTAAGTTAACCATCTTGAGACATTTTAAGGTCTCGAAAACGATGTAATTTGGCCAGGCTTTAAAATTCATTTGGTCCACTGCGGAGGACCAAAAATTCAACTACCATTCACCTCTGACATCAAATCACAGACTAACTTTTAAATATTTTTCATGGACAATAAGATAAAAGTGTTCAGTGACACCAGCGATCTGGGCTCGGAACTTCAGTCCCAAGTTTGGGGTTCTTATCTGACCTGGCTCTTGTAATCCATTACATTACGAATGCTAAGCGAAATGGCTAGGTAGGAGAGACCCTACCTTGAGGTTTGTCAAATACGCGGTACCCGCAGCGTGGCCCTTGCGATAAAGCAACTTTGCTTCTTGCCTCGTCGGAAACCGACTGTCTGATCGTCGGGAATTCTAGAAAAAAGTTGGACTTTCTCCTATACAAAAACCTATTCTCTCCTCTATTTGTGGATACTAGCCAAAAAAATGAAGAAGAAATGTTCTTTTCTCTTTTCGTATTCCTTTTGTCCTCATTGCCCTGTATTAAAACCAATGTTAGCTCGTTTGATTCTGTTCATCCCACCATCATAACTATTACAGTTCCTCCACTTAGGAGATGCCACATGTCCATGTAGACTTATAACTCTCTTGTTTGGCTATTACTTTATTACCAGCCTTACAAAGCCCTCAAAATGTGCCAAGTGTCCTGCACTACCCTCGTTGCCTCGAAAAATGTAAAAATTCCGACTGTCTCGGAATTCGACATGGTAGCTAGATTTCGCGAGACAATTCCAACGGTGAAGTCCGTTTTGTCATCCGAGATCTAGAAAACTTTGGATTTGTTTGAAGTACCATTTACCCTTTTTGAAAATTAGGACCTATCGAGGTTTCACGCTGGCCTCCCTCATGCTAAGCCATTATGAAACATATTTCAAAACAAAGGTTTTGTTCTAACCGAAAACATAATACCAATTTACGATGGAATTACAGTGGATGGCCTCAGGGTGAATCATTTGGATAACTCGGAAGCAGTTCATGGATTCCTCATCAGGGATGAAGCATTGGACAGCTCTTTAAAAATTGCCGGGAAGTATCTTCCCATCATTCGTTCAATGTCTTTGTATCATGCCTTCTCTGTTCTAGATTACCCAGTGCATATAAAATGCAATATGTCATCTCACAATAAATTCGTATTAATATATTCATATATATAATGCAGAAATTCACATACAAACATCTATTCATGTATACTTTTAAATTAGCTATTTGACCTAATAACATTCAGTGATCCATCTTGGACCCACCCAAAAAAGAATTACACAATAGCACACAACAACACACAGGGTCACATGAGCAGTCAGCCAAAGCAGTCTCAGGCATAAACTACCTCAGATTTCCCTCCTCGGAGTCCCAATCTTTGGGGCCCACAAACGTTAAATCATCAAACATAAAGATATCCCCATCCATTCAAATGATTCTTAGTAAGAATAAGCAAATGGAGCTTCTGTTCAGAGTTGTAGAAAACAAGGCCATTACATGGCTCTAGATGGATCTTTATTATGTAACAGGTTAAAAGCGAAGGTTCGTCGTAGGAAAATCTAAGTGAGGCTTCTCCTCTAGAAACTCTCTTTCTCCTCTCTCACTGATTCTGCCACCCTCTCTTGGCACCTCTAAGCTGATTTAGGAGAAGGTGAATTAAGATTGGGTGTCCCTACGCTTGCGAGTGTCAATTCTCTTTGGCACTTTGGATTACCTCATCCACTTATCCATCTACCATGGATTTCCTTCCATTAGCATGATGTCTGTGTCTCATGGTCCCTTGGGCTCATGTTTGACTAAGCTCTCCACTTGACCGCATTAATCTCCATCTGAGACCATCAAATGTGCCAGTCTCGCACTACCCTCGTTGCCTCGAAAAGCGTGAAGTCGACTATCGAGTGAAAAAATTCAGCGTGCATGCAGCTCGATTTGTAGAGATGATTCAGCATTGAAGTCAGTTTCATCATCAAGATCTGAAAAATTCCCGGATTTTGACGAAATTACCAAAACTATCATTTTTAGAAAATTAGTATTTTTTAGGGTCTTACACCTAATAATGGCGTCTATGAAGTACGATCTTCGCACAATTTACGAATTGACATGATTTTCTCTATGGTAGGTCAAGATGTGACTGTTCGCATGATGGTTTGAGAGGCGTTAATGTTAGGTTCGGACAAAATGTCGGCTTCTTGGATAGAAGAAAAAAAAAGGATAATAAAGGTATGAATGGATTCTTAATATCAGAAATAATTTCTTGCAGATATCTTGGAAGGAAAAATACTCACGTTGTAGTTTGAAGTTGGAGCAATTGTATGTAAGTGAAGAATACGGCAACAAATTGCATCTCAAACGACTTTACTCTCATCGTTTATCAGAAGGAACACCGTAATTAATCATATTTCTACCTTTAAAGATATTGTTAATGATTTGGAGACCATGGAAGTCAAATACGATGAAGAGGATTTAGGGTTGATTTTGTTGTGTTCCTTGCCTTCCTCGTACTCGACTTTTAGAGATACTATTTTGTATTGTCAAGATACTCTCACTCTAGAAGAGATTTATGAATCTCTATGTTCGAAAGAAACCATCATTACAAGAAAAAAGGTCTTCGTTGACAGTTTTTCACCATCAAGGTAAGGTATATATGTCAAGAAAGAGTACTATTATTATATGTCATCTATGCGGAATCAGAAAAATATAAAATATGACATTTGCATATCAAGTTGATTTAATACACCATTCAGCGGATATTTGTTATATACGTAAATATCTTTTCTCTTTATAGCGTTGAATTAACATATTAAAGATTGCTTGAACTTGTGTCAATGTAGACTTGCTTTTGTGTTAATGTTACAAAAAGATATAAATGTGGTATAATAAATGAAGTTTCTATTTATTACAAATGTCAGGTTGAGCTGACCCATATCAAGATTACTTTGAAGATGAATATTATTTTAATACAATTCTTAATTTTTCGAAATTGTACATATGCCCCAACAATACCATAATAAACTATCACATAAAGTACAGCTGCTTCCATATAAATTTGAATATTAAAAAACTCGGAATACATCTTTACCAATGACTTTATTTAATTTCTACATACAAAAAGGCTAGTAAATTTTTTTGTTAGATAAATATTCAAGCTATGATGTAAAAATACAACATTATCGATCTTAAGCTAGTCTCTGAGTTCTTTACCATCTTTTGCTTTTATATTTTCTGTTCATGAACAAAATATACATAACATTATTGAAATAGAAACATGTACCAAAATTGCATTTTCAAGTATAAGGTGCTTTAATTGCGATATATCAAACATAGATGCAATTTCCATATTTCACATCTCTGTACTAATCTTCAAGCATGACCCTCATTTGCTCATATGTACAAAACCAATGATAGAAAAACAAAGGATGTTAACAAAGAAAAAATCAAGCTAAAGAATGAGATGTTTTACAGTTAATATTTCTACATAAAAGAGCTAAAGTAAAACATTCAAGTGTATAAATAAAAATTAATGAATAATTAACTAATTTAAAAGAAAGTCTCCACACAATATATATGCAAATTTTTTTTTGTCCAAATATATAGTTTTGTTTCTTTGACTTGAATTAAAAGTCCAATATCATCATAATACAATTACAAAAGAAATAATACAAACAAAAGTTAAAGGTAATATGTCCATAATTATTTCAAATAAATGTTATTTTTCAAATCATACATTCAAATATTATCGATCATGCAAATACATATGATACTTCTTTATTAGTTACAATAATATCAGGCGCAATATATATCAATTTTTTAATGGTTTAACTTTCATGGAGTTTCTACAAATATGTATTCATTTTTATGATGACTACATTTAAAGCCAACCTACAGCCCATTTAGAAGTATCATGTGGATAAGCTTCTTTCATGTACTTCAAATAGTTAAGCAACATGCAATAAATTATTTGGTATCCTTTAGTGGTGCCAGTAGCCGTAAAATGGTGACATACCCATTAATGTTCGTGTAGAAGAATATCCATAAAATTCAAATTCACTTTCATCTAAAAGTTGGCATGATATTATCTCATGTTGTAGCAATAAAATTTTACTAACATATATATATATATACTTATATATTAAAATAGAGGATTTTATAAATACTATCAGTAAATATATAAATTAAAATTAAAATATAATTTTAAATCAAAATTAGAAAAAATAATAAGATTTGTTAAGAAAAATATACATATTCTTTTAAAAAAAAATCAACTTTTAACCAAAAATTAGCAAGCTCTTTTGGAAATATCAATTTTCTAATTTTTATTGATTATCAATTGCTAATTTTAAGCTTTCCAGCACAAATTTTAGGAAATCTTAAATAATTCGATGAAGGATTGAAGAAACTGACCACGGTGATGTGTGACTGTGATCAACGCTTTGGAGTGGCTGAAGGGTATTGGCATCGATGAATATAATGAGATTGAGATCCACCTCACCTCTATTTGAAGAAAAATGTCCACCTATTTTTGGAGAAGATCGCTTCCTCTGTGCAAAATCTAATGTCACAAGTCGTCAAACATCAACACAGCGTCGATGCTCCATGGATCCCGACGATCATTGGCTTTCAGTGGCGCTCGATGACTATGATGCTTCATGAAATTGATATGATGTTAGAGCCTCTTCCCCACAGGCAGCGCGATTCACTGGGTGTGGTATTGTAGTCTTTGAGATCAATGCTGAAGCAAAGATGGGATGGTTAAGATTAAGGTTGAGAGAGCATTTAGGATAGAGATGGTTAAGATTGAGGTGAAAAACCGATGATTCAGGTTTTTCTAAACAATATCTAGGGTTTTGTAGTAACTTATGCAGTTTATTTATGCGAAAATGGAAAATAGTAAAAGAGAAAAGTGATTGTTTACCTATCTCCATGGAGGGAGAACAGAAAAAAGAAGAGAAAAATAGCGGAGTAGTGAGGGCGGCTGAGAAGAGCGAGAGAGTAAGGCGTATCTTTAGGGCTTTTTGTTAATCAACGGTGGAGTTAAAATTCAATGAACGGTCTAGATTTTGCTAAGGAATATTTATCTAATGAAACTTTTAATTTTTTATTTATTATAACCAACTATATCTTAGAATCAATTTGTGGATCATCCATTCTATAATATTAAATTATTCTAAAAAAATTATTTTAAAAGTATTCTCAGAATACATATGTAATTTATTGAAATTAATTTGTAGAATAAAATCCTAACCTCCTAATATATTATTTTATGTAATTTTCAAATAATATATATTAATTTATGTAAGTTAACTTAAAAAGTAAATATGAAACATAGAATCTTGTTGTCAATTTATAAACTGAAATTTCAATTATCTTAAATTTAAAACTCACACAAACTAATTATTTATATAATAAAATATATGATAGCTTCTATTTCAATAATAATAAAATTTTGTTTATGAAAAATATATAAATATTATGTTAATACACACTGAAAAAATGAATCATTAACATCAAATCATAAAAATAAACACTTTAGCTAGGTACAATATAGTAAGTTCTTCCCATTGGAACTCAAACCTGAGACCTCTCGCCTCCCTATGCAATGTTTTTTTTTTTTTTTTTGAAATGTTGAGTGCTCTACCATATGAGGTAGACATGATGGGCAAAAGAAAAATAAATGATTTTTTTTTATCTACATATTAGAAAAAAAGAGGCGTAATTGACAAAATTTTATGTCATTAATATTAATGAATAAAAAATTTATAAAAAAGTATTTCATTGTTATTGGTATAGACTAAAAACTAGTGTACTTATATATTTGAAAACAATTAACAAATTTTATATGTCATTTTTGGTTGAAAAATGCTCTATATGTCATAATTGTACATTTAAATTAGTCAGTCTTGACATAAATCACCTTTACGTTAAGATAATATATGTCAACAAAAACAATTTTTCTTGTAGTGCATGAAGCAACTTGTTAATGGATCTACGACAAAGGATGAAGATCTTATTGCTAGATGAAGGTCTCAATAAAAAGGTTTCGGGAATAGTGACAGAGGCAGATCAAAGTCTAGAAGTAGAAACAAGTCTTGCAAGTATTGTAAGAAAAAGTGGCACATTATTGATGATTGTTATAAGTTATAGAACAAAAATAAGGCAATTGCAAATCAGAAAAGAAAACAACCGATTAACTTTGTCCAAGTCGATGTTAGAGTAGATGATCCTTAGTGATAGAAGAGTTGAAGAGGAATCTCATCTCGTTGAGTACTCTCGATTCAAAAGGGTACAAGTACACTGGTGGAGGTGGAGCATTGAAGGCTAGTAAATGTGCTCTTATTGTGATGAAAGGACAAAAAAGAACTACAAACTTATATATTTTGTAGGGTACTACAATTATATGTGATGTTGTTGTTGCCTCTAAGTCTATGATATATGGTGATGTTACCAGACTATGCCATATGCGCCATGGGCATATGAGTGAAAATGGTATGACTAAATTGAGCATAAAATGACTTCTTGATGGTTAGAAAACTAGCAAATTGGAATTTTGTGAGCATTGTGTCTTCGAGAAGCAAAGACAAGTCAGGTTCTCTAAGGGTATTCACAACACCAAAGGACCTCTTGACTACTTACACTATGATCTTTGGGGACCATCCAGAATGCCATCTAACGGAGGTGCAAATTATATGTTGACTATCGTTAATGATTTTTCTAGGAGAGTTTGGTCCTTCTTTTTTAAGCACAAGAGTGATGTTTTTGCAACATTTAAGGAGTGGAAGATTATGATCGAAAAGCAGACAGGGAAGTAGATAAAATGTCTCTGCACTAATAATGGTTTGGAGTTTTGCTCCGAAGGGTTTGATGTCTTATGCAGATTAGAAGGCATTATTAGACACCACATAATGGTTGGTACTCCATAGCAAAATGGAGTTGCAGAGTTGATGAACATAACTATTATGGAGAAGGTTCGTTGCATGCTTTCTAATGCTAAAATACCAAAGTCATTTTTGTCTGAAGCGGCTGGGACTACTTGTTTCCACACTAATCGGTCTCCCTTAATTTCCATTTAAAAGAAGACACCAATTGAGGTATGGTCTGGTACTTCTACAGTTTACTTTGATTTAAAGATTTTTTGTTGTCCAGCTTATGCTCGTGTTCATGTTGATAACGGAAAGTTGGAATCTAGAGCTGCCAACTGTGTTTTCCTTGGCTATAAGAATAGTATTAAAGGTTATAAGTTGTGGTGTCCTTGTTAGGTGTGCCTTAGGTTAGTGTTTATTAATGCAAAATATAGCATAATTCATGATTTTGATGCTAACTAAGCACTCTTTTTAGTTATTTTCATGTCTAACCCCCTATAATTGTGTATTTTGCAAAAATGAAGAAAACGAGACGAAAAGCAAGCTATTCAAGCGAGAATTGAACAAGTTCTGAAGTGAAGCATTTGCAGTTGCGACCTTAAATAAACACGGTCATGACCGTAGAGTTAATGAGAAGGTTACCTATGCAACCAACACTTGGTGAGGTTGCACCCATAGCCAACACACAAGGTTGCGACCCAGGTCGCGACTGTAGCTACTCCTGCCAACGACTAAGGAGATCAACTCTCGATGAGGTCATGACCCTAGTCTCGATCGTAGCTCCTTATGCCATAACTATGAATTCCACTTCTCAGTGAGGTCACGACCACGAGCCATTTATGGTCACGAACATGCGACGTTCCAGCCCAAAAAACTTTCCATTTTCAAGTTGATTTTGGCCCATTTTTCTAGGTCTATTTAAGGATGTTATTTTTTTTACACATTTTTAGGGTTCGAAATTTTAAAGAGAAGGCTCTCCTATAGTGTTTGCTCTCTTGGAGTTTTGTTCCACTTTCAAGGGTTAGATTTTGTAGATTTGTTAGATTTAGATTTGTATTTGTGAACAACTTGGCTTGTAATCGAATATTGCTAGAAGAACAACCTTATAGAGTGTGGATTTCAACTTGGACTTGAAGATTGAAGTCATTTTCAATTTAAACCCTGTTTTGTATTTCTATCTCTTCTCCTTCTTTAATTTATACAGTTTTGTGTTTGTCGACAACGTGATTTTGTGGATTTTAATGGCTGAAATGTTAGGCTAATCTGGTTATTAGATTTAATGATTGGGTTTGTCTAATCTTTAGTTAGTGGTTGATTTATACTTGATTTGTCGTGTTTGGTCTTAGATCCTTGGAATATTAAGATCTTGGTTAATTAATATGTGTTGAGAATCGGATCTTTGATCAGCACACTAGGAACATCATGGTAGGCTTGGAATTTAAGCGCAAATCAGTTCAGGAGTCTCTTAAGGCATGAATCAACTAATCGGGATTCAAATTAACCTAGTTAAAGAGGCTTAAGGAATTAGAAAGGTCTAGTATTAAGCGGATTTCACTAGGAAGGGACACCAAATGTATTAAGTGATGATTGCAAGAACATAATTGTGACCAAGCGCATGGGTCGTGCAAGTAATATAATGGACCAAAAGTCCATATATCGATCCCATAGGAAATGTGTGGTTTTAGTGAGGATTGAGTACCTCAGCAACTGAAGTTGTTCACTACTTGAGCGACTCGATGACTTATGGAGAATGTTTTCTAATCTAAAATAAGAACATAATAAAGCAAAACAAAACAGGGTGTAATCAATGTTCAGTCACAAGGAATGGGAAAATATCGGAAATCTAACTCAAGGAAAGATACCAGGGTTGATTGTCTCCATTGATGCATTTGTGGTTTATATCCATTAAGCCCTGATTGAGTAAACGTACACTTGCGCATGTCCAACGAATTCAACAAGAGGTTTACACTTTCGTGTCTCCCCTCAATTTCTCACACCCATTCCCTATTCTCCTTTCGGTCCATCTAGGTCATGAAGTATGATACTTTTATAAGGCAGTGCTTTCCTTGGGAATCCTATTGGTCACCTCTCGGTCCATACAATAGGACTACCCGGACTACGCTCGGATCGATCACCTCTCGGTCCATACGATCCTCTCATAATGCTGAGATGGTGCTACTCCTAATGAAATCCATCTAGTACTAAGCATTCATAATTCCCTAGACTTATTTAATTATGTTAATTAGTATTTCAATTAACTAATTCATACCTTAAGAGACCCGGGACCAGATTTTGGGGCTTAATCCAAGCGTCACCAAGGATGCCCTAGCATGGGGATCGAAGACCCAACTCTCAATATGGATTAATTAGTTAAAATCATAATAATCCTAAGAACTACATCGACTAACATCCACACAAGCATGAATTCACAAAATCATCATAAAATATATATCAACCAAATATCAACTTCCACAATCAACCCTAGAGGAAAGTTTAGCCACTCATTACAACCAAGAAATCCAACAAAACCATGTTTAAAATAAACATAATGGTGAAAGATTAATAAAGAGAGTAGACTTTAGAGATATAAAACAAATGGGAAATGAAATTTGTCTCAAACTTCGCTCTACAGTTGCAAGAGATCCTCTGGTATCTAGTAATTCAAAATTAGCTCCAAAAACAAAGTAAAACTAAAGAAAAAAAACCCTAAAGTGATTCAAGAAGAAGAGAGGAGAAACCCTAAGGAGGGTGTTCTCCCCTAAAATCCGAACCCTAAACAAGTCTAAAGAACTACTATATATATGCCTTGGAAAATAGGCCAATGATGGGCTAAAAATACGAATATTGTTGCTCCTGCCCGTCGTTCTCCGCTACGGCAAAGGCTTCTTTGTCGTGGCAAAGCCACATGTCATCCTTTGATATATGCTTCCTCCACAGCGGTGAAGTGTATGTTCGCTACAGCGAACATCTTCCCTACAGCGAACCCAAGGCTTCACTCTTGTTCTCATTTTGCTCTTTGTTGCAATGAGTCTTCTCCTTCGTTGTGGCGAACCTCTTCATTGAGGCGAAGGATAGCTTTGCTACGGTGAACCCGAAGCTAGCTGTATTTCTTAACTTGAGCTTCTTCATGGTGAAGCATTCCTTCGCATTGGTGAACCACTTCGCCGCAGGGAGCAAACTACTACAGATATAGCATTTATATTGCATAAAACACATGAAAATCATACTATAAATGTTAACAAGATTCACACCTATCATAGCTCTATTGGAAGGACGTAATAGTCACCAATAGAGCTTCTGTGGAAAAATGTCGTAGAAAAGTATCGCCCTATCGACCTAGAAGGACATAAATATGAATAGGTGGACATTGCGAGAAAATACAAGGGAGAACACGAAAGTGGGATCCATGTACCATATCCTCGGATCAACTCGAGTTGTAATTCATTAATCTTGGGCCTTATCTAGATGAATAGTTAAACATCAATGAAGATAACCAACCCATGTTCCTCCTTAAGTCATTTTCTCCCGGTTTTATTCAATTATTCTAGTTTTCACACATCATTCTTTGTTTGGTTTTTGTTTTGATTTATTTTTATTTTTTAATTTTACCTCAACTCACTTAGATACTCAGATAGTGAACTAAGCGAGTAATCGGGGTACTCAATCCACCATAAAACCTACAGTCCTTGTGGGAATGATCTTGGTTCATAATTGAAAACCATTTTATTACTTGTGCGACCCTTACATTTGCAGTAAGGAACAAGTTTTTGGTTCCGTTGCCGAGGGTTGACAAGTCTTCATTGATGTTGCCATAGACTTAACAAGTTTTTGGAGTCGTTGCCAGGGATTCTATGGTTTTTGGTGTTTGGATTGATATTCTAGTAAAGGTGAAGTTTGCTAATTTGAGAACTAAAATTTCTTTTTGTATGAGAATATTTCTTTTCTTTTCTTTTTTTTATTTGTTTCTTATTTGTATATAGTTTACTTCATTTTCTTTTATTTTGTATTTTTCTTATAGGTGCTTAGCATAAATGAACAATGCATCGATAGATGAGCGCCTATCCGCACCTGAGAAAAAGATTAACACTCTCTCAAACCTCATTGACCTACAAACTCAAAGAGCACCTCATTAATCTCAACTACAATGGAGGTCATTACTTTCAACCCCACAACATTATACCAAGCTTCTATCATTTGGGTTGGAGGACATATGAGGATTTCTCCTATGGAAGTCAAAATTTTCAAAGTCAAGGAGGCTCAAGTTACAATTATCAAGAACAAATCCAGCAACCTTATGATGAAGAGCTATTTTATGCCTTATTGAATGATATTAAGAAGGACAATGCTGCATGGGAAGCCAAAATGAAAGATAAAGTCAACAATGTAGAAGCTCCGGTGACAAATATAGAAAATCCAATTAGGCAACAAGCCCATGAATTAGAGGATCAATATTCAAGGCCATTCCCAAGCGACAAAAATGATGAGAACATAAGAGAATGTAACTTTGTGCCTTTGAGTTTTAAGGAGAAAATCCAAGACCCGACATTGGTTGAGGAGAAAAATAATGCACTTGCTAATGAGGAAGAGCTATTAGTGGAAAATAGGCAATTTGAAGAGCAACATCCAAGGAAAAAAATTGAAATTGTTGTGGTTGAGATTGACAAATTCAATTTCCCGATTAATCTTGTGACTTTGGGCATGGAAGAGTACTGACAAGTGTCATCTATAGGAAGACCTTCCAATGCCATAAGTCAAGCATGAATTGATATAGAACATGGGGAGATGACCTTACTTGTTGGTAAGAAAAAAGTGAAGTTCAACCTCCACCAAAGCATACAACTTACAGATGAAGAAAAGATAACATGCATGTGGATGAGACATAGCTACCTTTTGAGACGAGAAGCATCTAAGATCCTTCAGAGGAAACTCTTGAAGGATGTGAATTAAGACCAACTCTTTTCCCATCAAGAGTTTAGTTTTGAAGCATACATGTCGCCTGTGCGAGAAGGTGGAGGGCTCATCCTCCCACACGATGAGGACAAGAGGGAGTATTGGCCATGATGGATGAAGGTCAAAATCTAAGCTCTCAGACTTCTCCAATGAGTCTAGTTGGACTCTAAAAAAGGAGCATCTTCTTAGGAGGCAACCCAAGAAAAGGAAAATAAGGATTTTTATCCATTTACTTCTTTAGTTCTTTTAGTTAGTTATTTTTAGTATGTGTTGCATGTTGATTTTATTTTAAGTGTTTATTTGATTTTTGCTTTTCAGGGCATTGAAGCTAATTCTTAGTGAGAGAGTTTCATCAAGACCCACCTCAACCTAAGCCCAAGGATCGCACTCGATCAGCTAAGGGAGTCCCCTGTTCTTAACTTACATATCTCATACATTGAGGACAATGCATATTTTAAGTTTGGGGGTATTGGGGGTGTCCCTCTGTTTTCAATATTTCCCAGCTGAAGGGTTTCGTGGGAGCGACACTTGCCGGTAGCGTGAATCTGAAAGAAATCCTAACAAAACCCATCCAAGGACCCCAAGTAGCATCAAAACCGGTTCTATAACAAAGAGAAGGGTGTAAGATTACCTTGTGTCGGTTCCAAAACCGAGCTAGTGGTTAGGACGACTTTAGGCAGAGACGAACGAGTCCTAGGTTCGCCTGCTTGATATCCACCACGAGAAGAGTGAAGCGGAAAGACAACCTCGAGGCAACGGTCTGTAATGGAGTCAGTGTTAGCCTAGTCTCGATCCGAAGAGGAAGCCAAAACCCGGGTCTCTCAAAGAGAAAACACTTGGCTTTTCTCATGAACTCTCTTTTCTCTCAAAAGGAGCAACAACCATTAGGGTTTTCCATAGCATTCTATTTATAGGGGCTTCCCGATCATGTCCGAATGACCAAAATTCCCCTCACTCCTAAGTAATGATAGGAAACACGCGTACAACGTTGTAGTAAGTTCACGACCCAAAGCCAGGTACAAGCCCCGAACCTATTATCTCTTTAAGTGATGGCTTTCCGAACAGAGATTCCACTAATCCGTGACATTTCATTCATAGTGCTCCTCATATTTGGATCACATCCAAATTCGTTTTATATCAGCCCCACACTCTTCTTAGTGTGTGACCCATTAGGTTTCGAGTTATGTTGGCCACTTGACTCAACTATTGGTTAAGCGAGTCGAATTGGTATCTATGACACATCATGATCCCAAATTCGCGGGAGTCGGTGGTGCATTGCATACCCTTCCGTAGATAAATCTTGTGCAATTAGTCGCTTTCACCAAGTATACCCTGCTTAGTTCGGGCATGGACAATTGTGTGGCTCCACTAGGTGGTTATGCCACACCTAGCCCATGTGATATTTATCTTGTCCCCCAATTCATCCTCAACCTTTATGCACTTGACCTCCTCGGGGTGGCTCACTCGGCGAAGATTCACGGTAATGATTAAACCGAGGCCTTAGGTATACTTTCCCTTTATTGGGAGTGGCGAATCCTTTGTTGGCTACTCAATTACCTCTAAACACCTCAAGCTATACCCAATCCTCATCCAATGAGTGACCCCCAGAGACGACGTGGATTAAGGTGAAGTACATGATCAACATCGAGATATCCGCAGGCACCTCGAGTGCAGGATACTTGCACCATTGCTATGATGAGACAATCATCTACATTTAAATAGATAATCCATATGATTGTTTGCATTATAGGTCTGGAGTGTACTTAGCTACTCTTAGCAAGCATCCACACGCCAACTACGATCAACTCTTGATCCGCAGTTTATAGATCTTGCTTGATCCAATCAAGGAGTATGACATGCGCGAGTCTGTCCGGATCAACAATGTCCGGTCTTATTGATCCTATGACTAGGAATGATTAGACACTAACATAATTGCACATGATAGGAATCTTATTATCATGATCCCATCGCAGTTTCCTTCATGCTATGTCATGTCTCATCGACTTCGATGGTCGATTAAAGATGCATTTATCAATTGCGCGTATGAATATCAAATTAACGAAACCTTTCATATTAAATAATATGTTGTCTGCGTGCAATGCGTGTGGCGATTCCTTTAAACCTTCTCTAACAAACTCCCACTTACACTAAAGCGATAAGCCCTTGTATCTCATACCATAAATTTAGAAACGTGGGATTGCGTACTTCTTTTTGAAGTAAGGCAGTCAAGGGATCAACAATATTACGATCGAGTGGGTATTTTCTCTGTTTTTACATCGTTCCACTTGATGATCTCTACGTCCAGTGGTATCTCCACGATACATGTTTGGACCTTTGATGAGGCTAGATGGTTCCTTAGCATGCTATGGCTCCATTGTTATCACAATACAAAGTATCGGATGAACCAATGCCCAGAGTACCACTCTAGTTCGAGTAATGAACTTCTTTATCCAAACCGCTTCTTTAGGCTGCCGAATGTTGCGATGTACTCGGTCGAGTTAGCAGAATCTTGATTGTTCTTGTTTGGACTCTTCAATGTTGCTACCTGCCTAAATGTGAAAGCATTAACTGATTGAGTTTGAGTCATCTCTATCTATATTGGAAGCTGACATCTACTATACCGCACAGCAATAAGATCCCCATCTCCATAAATCGAGAATACATCCTGGTCCTTCTCAAATTGCCAGGATGTTTTTCTGACCGCGATGATCATTCACGGAGTGCGATTAGTATTTTCATCATGACACTTTCGGAGCATATGATCGTGGAGTCCTAGTACATAACATAAGCGTACATGATGAGTCTGCCGAAGCATATGGTATCTTATTCATGTGTGTCTCTCATCTTGTGTGCGCTGGACACATGGACTTGAGTGTAATCCCACTAACCATGGGGATATATCCTCTCTTGGACTGCTCCATGCTAAACCTCTTCAGCATCTTGTCTATGTATGTAGACTGTGAAATACCAAGCAACCTTTTAGTTCTATCTCTATAGATCTTTATCCCCAATATATAGGTTGCTTCTCCAAGGTCTTTCATGGAGAAATTCTTGGATCATAAATTTTGGTTGTAGTACTGAGACATCATTTCCTATCAAAGAAATTATGTCATCCACATACAATACTAGGAATATGGTACTTCCATTTGTCTTCATATATTTAAAGTTCATCCAGTTTTTGTGAAACCAAACTCTTTGATTGTCTCATCAAATCGGATAACCAACCCGAGATCTTGCTTCAACCCATAAATGGATCTTTAGGTTGCATACTTTTACTACTCCTTCCCGGATGTAGAGCAGTTGTGTCATAAACACCTCCTCAGTCAGGTTTCCATTGAGGAAAGCTGTCTTCACATCCATTTGCCATATCTCATAATCATAATGAGCGCGATGGCTAGAAGTATTCTTATGGATTTAAGCATAGCTCTGGACCGAAAGTTTTGTCATAATCAACTCCTTGTTTTTAATGATAACCCTTAACTCCTGGCTTATCTTTATAGGTAATCACATTTACCTTCCATGTCACGTGCTTCTTCTTGAAGATCCATTTGCACCCTATGGGTTTTATCCCTTCAAGTGGATCAACCAAAGTCCACACTTGGTTGGTGTACTTGGAATCCATCTCTGACTTCATGGCATTGAGCCAATGATCAGACTCTGAACTGTTTAGAGATTCTTTGTAGGTAGTTAGCTCATCATATTTTATGAGCAATACGTCCTTTTGTTTGCTGTCAATCCATATCTCTTTGGAGACAGGAACTTATCTTGTCCTCTGAAACACTTGTGTTTTAGAAGAGTCGGCTATAAATTCATCATCATGGTGTTCAGGCTTCAAGTTTAGTCAATGAGGCGCGTGGTGGCGTCTCGAACTCGCTAAGCTCCTTTGCTCCCCTTGTCTTCTCTTAACTCTTTCTCTAAAAGTTTACATGCTGAAACAAACAACCTTTGTTCCAAAGTGTTGTAGAATTGATATCCATTGTTTCTTTAGGATATCCTACAAACGGTGTCGGTTGGCTTGAACATGGGCGTGTCACTTTACATAAGCGGAATGACCCATGCTTTCATGTGGGAAGATAGGGTTTTTGTTAGTCCATATCTCATATGGAGTAACTTCAAGCGACGAATGGGTTTCTATTTAAGATATAAGCAGCGGTCTCAAATTGCATAACCCCCCAGGATTTAGGAAGGTCTGCCTTGCTCATCATGGACCTCACCATGTCTAACAAGGTTCGGTTCCTTCTCTCAGCCACACCATTGTGTTGTGGCGTGTAAGGTGGTGTACATTGGGACAAGATCCCATTGTCCCTGAGATAATCTAGAAACGCTTGGCTTAAGTACTCACCACCTCGATCTGATCTAAGTGATTTTATACTTCTCCCGAGTTGTTTCTCTACCTCGTTTTAAGCGAGATTCTTTGAACTTTTCAAAGGCCTCAGACTTATACCTCACGAGATACAAGTACCCATATCGTGAATAGTCATCGATGAAGGTTATGAAGTAAACAAAACCACCTCTGGTATGCAGAGACATAGGACCACATACATCGGTATGTATTAGGTCTAATAGTCCGTTTGCTCTTTCACCTGCAAGGAGTAATTTGGTCATTGCCTATCAAGCACCTTGATTCACATGTAATCAAATGATTCATAATCGAATGACCCTAAGCACATAGCGTAACTCGGTCATGCGTCTCTCCTTATATAAGCGAGGCGATAATGCCATAAATATGATGATTTAATTATCTCCTTTTGCCTTTATTGTCATTGATATTCGAGTTAGTTTGACATATCAATATGTAAATCCATTCTTTGAAGAATTACCACAAACACAAAAAAATCATTCAACATAAAGTGACAACTATTGTCACAAATTTTAAATAGAAAACCTTTCTTGTTTAAACATGAAACGAAATAATGTTCTTAGTCGGTGGCACACAGCGGTGTCTAAATACAAGCAAAAAACACCCAAGGAGAGTTCAAAAGATAAGTTCCGATGTATGATTTGCAACTCCTTTGCCATTACCCACCCGAAGGTTGGACTCTCCCTTTGTGAGTTTCATGCATCTCTAAGGCCACCATATTAGTATATGTGTGAACCCTGGCGCCACGGTATCCAATACTTGAGTTTATAAACGTGTGCTTCAATGACATAAATACCTGAAGGTGTTGGTGCATCACATGCCACCTTCTTCTTTGACTCCATGTAGGCCTTGCAATTTATCTTCCAATGGCCTTCTTTGCCATAATAAACATGTACCTTTGAGGATGTCTCATGACCTTTTTCTTGGCCGCCCTCCTTTTGTAATGATTTTCTCTTCTTCTTGTTCTTAGGAACCCTTTTAGAACTAGAAGAGTTTACGAGCATCACAGTTTTACCTTCCTTCACCAAGGTGGGTTCCTCTTGTTTTAAGCGAGTTGATCGACTCAGTGTAATTGGTCTCTTTATTCGTTCATCTTGTAGTTAAGCACAAAGCGTACCATCATTGGGTAAACTAGCCAGGAATCAAATTCAATACTTAATTCATTATCCATGCCAAAACCTAGTTGATCCAACCTAACTATGTACCCATGCATCTTCAGTGCATCTTTGTCTTGGAGATGTCCCTCTTGCATGCTTGGACGAAAAAGCATTTGGAGACCTCGAACCTTCGGATCCTCGCCTTTCGTGAAATAACTCCCTTTAGATGGCGTATGTCATATCTGTATAACTCATGTTGTTTAAAGCCCAGGAGACATCGATGCAAGCATGATACATACGGCAATCTTGTCATCCAAGGTAGCCGATATGCTATGCGGTCTCGAGCAGATGCATCGACAAATGGGGACACTAAGTGGGGCATCGAGGACATAAAAACATCTTTTACGCCTAAGAACAATTCTCAAGTTCCTTAGCAGTCCATGGGAATTTGTCGGTCAAATTGTTGGCATCGATATGAATCGTAAGTTCACGATGACCGACATGTTTCGATTCTTCACAGCCTAGATGTAAAAGAGATTATGTTAGTTTGTACTTAAAATGCATAATTATTAAACAATAATCACACATTATGGCTCCAGCTATTTTATTGCGAATCCATAGCCCTTACTATTTATACGAGGAGAGAACCTATATGGAGGTTCTCCTAGCGGAATAGATATCCTATATCAGAGAATCACCTTGGGTTTACTGACGAAGCTATCTTAGGTAAAAAAGTGGGGTATCCTTGATTATACCAATTGCATTCGGTACACAATTAAGAAATCCAATATCACTTGGTGACCCAGCCTTAGGTTTACTTGACAAGCCATCTTAGATCCCGATAATTATTCCAATTTTTCAATGCGGTACCTTCTCGAATCAGTGCTATCAAGCTGTTGATTTGTGCACTATCATTGAGTTCTCTGACTCATGACAAATGTACATCTTATGTACAGCATCCCATTTGCGTCTCTCCAACATTAACCTTGGGTTTACTAACAAACCAATGAGTCAAGTTAAGGCCACCCTGTCGGGAAAACTCATTTCCATGGATGGGAACATGCTCTTGTGGAGGAAGGCTTGGGTTTACCCGACAACCTCGATCTCAAAAGACTCTTATTTCACACCATATTGATGGAGAAGGCGATTAGCCTTAATATTTGTAATGGAGGGTTTCTTTATTTAAGTCTCATCCTTTCATTAGCATGCATTATCCATTCTCTCCTTGAAATTATAGGTCAATTCTCTAACTATATGGCATGATTATGGACATCCTAAAATCAATTCCATGAGCCATAATGGAATTATTTAGGTCAAAGCTTGGAATGTCATGATTATTATAACCCTTTAAAATAAAAATCAAATTTATAATATTCAAGGTCTTCTTTCTTGGATCCTTCTAAGCTTCTTTCTCCTTTGCATCTTCAACAACTATCGCAATCCTATGTAATCTAATTACATACATTTAATAGAATAACCTCGAGTTACATTTTGAGGATTTAGATATGAGAAGAGAAGTACATTGAGATTAGAGGCGGGGACACCACAGACTATTTTTTTCCAAAGAAATAATCAAATGCGGTATGCTCCTAGCCATCGTGGGCAAGTCCGCAATCATCCATCATACTAACATACACCCTTAAACATGCATTCTCTAGCATAAATCCATCGAAAGTTGAAGGTAATGGTACCCCGTGATTTCAAAAGCACATTTAAAGGTTTTCAACACTTGAAACAAAAATTGATCCATTTTGTTTTGTTCAACATTTGAACAATGACCTCAATTCAACACTTAGTAGATTTGTCCTACATCCTATTCATTCAACATTTGAACAAATAACCCTTTTATTCAACACTTGAACAAATCTAATTCCAACATCTTGAAAATCAAGATACTATTTAAACTCCACAAATGGGTTGACACCTTGACAGATTATTAAGTCCAACACTTGAACCATAATGTTCCAAAAAGACATTTTTTGTCCAAAATTCTCTCTTAGGTAATTTCAACATGGTTTTCCGAAATCCATGATTCTAGAAATTTTAGAGCTGAACGGTTCAGTTTTAACTAGCACATTTATATTTCAAACACTTAAGAGTAGCGTGTTCGAAACTTGTGTAAAACCATACCAGTAGCGTGTTCCAAAAACTTGTTGTCAACGTCGTGATGTCGTCACGTCACATCGTTTCACATCCGTCCGCGTCGCTGCGTGCAACATCGAAAGCGTCGCCGCGTTGCGGCGTGCATGGCGTTACGTTTGGATGAACAATGTCGCGACATTGGATTGCAACGTAGTGGCGTTGGATGGCAACGTCGCGACGTTGTTGGAAATTTATGACAGCGTTGGCGTTGAACGCTGAGCGTCGCGGCGTTTATGGGTTTTGATGACCGAGAAAGTTGCAAAATCCAATCTTTGGGAACACACTTCAAGTTGTTCCTTCTTCTTATTAACCATCCTAGATCATCTCATGACCATATACTTTAAGAACAACACTGGATCTAAACCTTTTCATACCAAAAATCTCATTTTCGAAAACTTTGAAAACATGGGTACTAAAAACCGAAAACTCTCAACATTAAACCAATTTTGATGCACCGCAGTATACGATACCCTTGAAGTTGTTGGGAGGCAACACTTTCCCGATGTGACAAAAATACAAAAAAAAAAATCCTAACAAAGCCGCATCCAAAAGGACCCAAGTAGCATCAAAATCGGTTCTATAACAAAGAGAAGGGTGTAGGATTACCTTGTGTCGATTCTAAAAGCGAGTAGTGGTGGCTTTAGGTGACGAACCAAGTCCTAGGTTAGCCACTAACGGTATCCACCACGAAGAGTGACAATAACCTCGACGATGGTCTCTGGCAGTGGGTGCTAGCCTAGTCCCGAATCAAGGAAGCCAAAACCGGGTCTCTCAATCTCTTAGATACTTTCTTTGGAGATGAAGGGAGCACACTTGGCTTTTCTCAGTGAACTCTCTTTTCTCCAAAGAAAGACAGCAACCATTAGGGTTTTCCATAGCATTCTATTTATAGGAAAACTCCATCATGTCAAATGACCAAAATGCCCCTCACTCTAAGTAATGATAGGAAACACGCATTCCTATGCGTTATGGCAAGTTCCCACACGACCCAAAGCTGAGGTACAAGCCCAAACCTATTATCCACTAATCCCGTGACATTTCATTCATGAGAATTAACTCCCTCATATTTAAATCACATCCAAATTCGTTTCATATCATTTTTACTCTTCTAAGTGTGGCCCCAGGCATTAGTTCCGGTTATGTTGGCCACTTGATTGTGAATTAAGAAAGTCAAGGTGGTATCTAACAACACGTCATGACCCTAATTGACCGAAGAGTTAGTGGTTTGGCGCATACCCTTCAGCTAGACAAATCTAGTGCAATTAGTCCTTTCACCCAAACTAGACCTTACTTGGTTGGGAGGACAATTGTGTAGCTCACTAGTGGCTGTCCACACTGTGATGATATTTATCTTGTCCCAGTTCATTTACTCGACCTTTATGCGCGAAGACACTCCTCAGAACATTTTTAAGCTCATTGAGATTCCTAAGTAATGGTTAGACAAGAGGCCTTAGGTATACTCTCCTTTTATTGGGAGTGGCGAATCCTTTGTTGGCTACTCGATTACCTCACGAACACCTCAAGTTATACTTGATCCTCATCGATGGCGACCACTAAAAGGCGTGGATTAAAAAGATTGAAATGCAGGATTAGCATCGAGATATCCTTGAGCACCTCAAGTCTAAGGATACTTGCACCATTGCTATGATAAGGGCAAATCATCCACATTAAATAGATAATCCATATGATTGTCTCATTATAGATTTCAGATGTACTTAGCTACTCTTAACGACATCCACCACGTAGCTACGATCCAACTCTTGATCACAGTTTATAAGATCTTTGCAGTCAATCGAGAGTATGACGTAATATACCGATCGTCCGGGATCAAATGTATCGGTCTTGTTGATCCTATGACTAGAGGATAATTTAGACCTGAGCATAATTGCACATGATAGGAATCTTATTATGTGATCCATCATTATTTCTTCTCTTTGTATCATGTATCATGGACTTCATTAATTCGATTAAAAAAGATGCATTTATCAATTCAACGTATGAATATCAAATTAACGATGAAGCCTTTCATATTAAATAATATGTTGTGCGTACAATAAGCGCTAATGGTGATTCCTTTTAGAGCACTTCTCTAACACCAGCTTCAATGATCCTATTTTTAGTGTTTTCTTTTTGTTGCTTATGTGTGTTTTAATTGCTTTTAAATGTTTCCAATTTTTAGGTTAATTTTTTCATTTTTAGTTTGTATTTGTTTTTGGTTGAGCTTGTTTTGAGATAATTGTGATGCTTATGATGAATAATGATTGAATCTTCTTTCACATTAAGAAAATGAGAGATATTTGAACTTAAAGCATAATGGTTTGACCTTATAGTTTACTATTTATGCAAAAGTTTTTATCACTTTGAGCATAAGTCAAAATGTACCCTTTTAGTCAATTTTGCTTGGTTTAGAGAAGAATTAGGTGAATATGATTCTAATTGATCTCTAAAGACTCTAGAACTTGTTCAATTATCATTTTAGGTCAAATCCTAGGCAACACGATAATTAGGAAATGATATAGGTCATCCTTGGACCAGTTGAACCTTTCTAGCTAACCTTTTTGTGCATACATCTATAGTCACCAAATATTAGCCATATCAGCCATTTTCTTTCTAAAAAAACCAAGAATGAGCCCCTTGTCCCTTTTGGTTGAATACCGTTCAGTCAAAGAACCCTTGTTTACCCTAACATGTTGATTTCAACACCAAATATTAGCCATATTAGCCATTTTCTTTCTGAAAAAACCAAGAATGAGCCCCTTGTCCCTTTTTGTTGAATACTGTTCAGTCAAAGAACCCTTGTTTACCCTAACATGTTGATTTCAATGTCAATATCTTGTGAATACATGTAGTGTAAATTGAGAGTTTTATTAAAGTGAGTGTTCTATTAATGGAAATAAAAGGAGGTTTAGGTTAGAAAGAGAAAGAAAAAAAGTAGAAAAATAAAGAAAAAGAAAGAATAAAGCAAGGAGGAGTATGTTTGGCTTTATAGTCTTCCTACCTTGAGCAAGTAAGTTCTTAAGGGTGTTCTACATCTAGTACCCTAAGGCCAACCGGTCTAGGAGTTACTAACCTAAAGCTCTCTACATGGGGTAGGTGCAGGGTTTAAAGGGTGGCATCTCATGCAACGTTGAAAAAAATCCCGACAAACCCTCGAGGATCCCACTTGGGGCATGAATCACAGTTCAAAACCAAAGAGAAAGAGAGGGTGCGAGATTACGTTGTATCAGTTTCGAAAAACAATCTACTAGTCTCAAGTAAATGGTTCAAAGCGAACCGAAATCCTGTGTTTGCCTCTAACAATATCCACAATGAAGAGGGAGCCAGACAACCTCAAGGCTATCCTAAGAAGTCCCTTGCTAGCTAAGCCCCCACCTCTGAAGAGGAAGCTAAAACCCGGTCACAAAGAGGAAGTTCTTGAAGAAAACCTCCCCAAACCTCTCTGAACACTTTCTACAGAGTAGCTTCTAACAAATGGCTTGGTCTTAGTTGAGGTTTTTCATAAAGGTCCTTTTATAGGAAAACCCTAGCTCATGAAATGTCTAAAGTGCCCCTCACTTTAAGGGATGATAGACTACATGCATCCCTATATGCTATGACGTGTTCTTTCATAGTACTTAAGCCGAATAACAAGCCTAATATTACTACCTCTCTTAGTGAGGGCCTTCAAACCCGGGATTCCACTAATCCCATGACATTCCATTCTCAGATCGGGATCTCCTCACATTCTGATCATTATCCAAATTTGTTTCCATAATAAATACACTCTTTAAGCAAAGTGAATCACAGTTCGATTATGTTTTCTACTTAATTCAACTATTGAATCAAGCAAGTCATGAGCGGTATCTAGAAACACATCATGACCCCCAATTGATCGGAGAGTCTGTGGTCTGACTGCAAACCCTTCCATAGACAAATACTACGCAGTTTGTTCTTTCACCAATCTATATCCATCCCACCAGATACACAAAGTGTAGCTCCTCCTAATGACCTGCCATGCCACATCAAACATGATGATAGAACTTGTCCCATCATTACCTAATGCTGTTATCAAATACTTCATGGCATTTCCTTCAACTCATTGTGATTTTAAGCAATGATCTGGACATGAGGCCCTATGTGATACTCTCCCATTCGGGAGTGTCGATTTCTTTCATATTACTCAATTACATTTTGAACACCCCAAGCCATACCCGACTATCATCCAAAGAGCAACCCTAAGAGGCAATACGGATCGAGGTCAAAAGGGCTTAATCAACATCCAAGACATTCGAAAGCACTTTAAGGCTCCATGATGGCATGCATCATTGCTAAGGATGAGACAATCATCTACATTTAAATAGATAATCCCATATTATTATCCTCATCTCTCATGTAATTTAGCTACTCTAGCAAGCATCCACATGTCAACTCCTAATCATCTCATGATCACACCAGAAGATCCGCCCGCTTGATCCGCAATCAAGGAGTAATATGATGAAGTCTATTTGATCATAACGCCCGGGCCTCGCTGATCCTATAGACTCAGGGACATCTTGATACTAACATAATTTCACATTATAGAAATCTTATTATCATGATCCCATCATTATTTCCTTCATGCTATGTTGTGTATCATGGACTTCATTAATTTGATTAAAGATCTATATCAATTCAACGTATGAATATCAAATTATCGAAGTTAGTTCATGCCAAGCAATATGTAATGCATAAAAGTGCTATGGGTAATTCCTTTTAGAGCACTTCTCTAACAAACTCCCACTTGCGCTAAAGCCAATTGCCTTTGTATCTTACACCTTAGGTAAGTAGATGTGAATCACACTTTTATGGGAAGTGGCTTAGCCAAGAGATTAGACGTAATCTGACCAGTGGGCATATCTCTATCTTTACATTATGATCATGAAAGATTTCTTAAATTAGATGGCACTAGTTTTAGTTTAGACCTTTGATGAGATCGTGGTTCCTTTTTCTTTGCAATGGCTCCATCGTTATCCCAATACTATAGTATCAGATCAGCAATGCAAGGGACCACTCCTAGTTCATAAATGAACTAACTTGTCCAAACCGCTTCCTAAGCTACCATCGGAAGCAACGATGTACTGAGATTCATTTATAGAATCCACAAATATTCCCAGTTTGAACTCTTCCAAATGATCAGGTTACGAAATTAATGTGAGCATTTAAATTTGATTTGAGTCTGAGTCTTCTACCAAATCAATGGGGGCGAGATCTACTCATAAGATCCCCATCTCCATTAATAAGAATACATCCTAAGTGCTTCTCAGTACTTAAGGATATTCTTTGATAGCCACCCTGAATGACCCCACTGGTCTAACTCGGTATCTTCCTTACTCAAGCATATGATAGCGCCGAAGTCTAGTACATTACATAACGACATGATTGATCCTGACGCCTTCAGTTTTTTATACTGGGTCATACTGTTATTCTCTCATCCTGTGTTTTTGGACATATGAACTACAAGAGGGTTATCCCACTAAACATGGGAATGTATCCTCTCTTGGACTGCTTCATGCTAAACCTCTTTAGAAATTAAGCTATGTATGTATACTATGAAAGACCAAGCAATCTATTTTATCTATCTCTATAGATCTATATCCCCAATATGTAGGTAGCTTCTCCAAGGCTTTCATGAAGAATGTTCCTAGATAATCAATATATTAACCAACTGTAACACTGAGATGTCATTTCCATTAAGTAATATGTCATCCACATATAACACTAGGAACACGACTACACTCCTACTATCCTTCTTGTACACACAAGGCTCATCCGCATTTTGTGAGAAATCAAACTCTTTGATTATCTCATTAAATCAGATATTCCAAATCATAGATGCTTGCTTCAATCCATAAATGGATCTATGAAGTTTGCATACTTCATTGCCATTTCTAGGTGTGAAGACCTCTGATCAGGTCATACACATCCTTACTTGTACTTTATGAAGTGGGCCTTCACATCCATTTTCCATTCACATATAATCAAATGAGCATTAATGCACGGGTATCCTTATGGATTTAGCATACATCGGGCTTAGTTCATTATGGTCTAATTCCTTGTCTTTGAAACAATCCTTTAAAGGCTAAGCCTAGCCTTATAGGCAATCACATTACCTTCCATGTCAGTCTTCTTCTCGAAGATCCACTTGTAGACTATGGGTTTTATCTCTTCGGGTGGTTCAACTAAAGTCCATACTTGGTTGATTCACATGGAATCCATCTCCGACTTCATGGCTTTAAGCCATTTTGCAGACTCTGAACTATTAAGAGACTCATCATAGTAGGCCTACGACAAAGCCTAAAACGATAAATGTACACCATGTGCGCAAGTGCACGCTGTCATCATAATATAGTGTACCAACAAAATTTAAGTATCGACCAATGTGATAGGTGTTGAATATAAAGATAGCTTTTTAAATACACCCAGATATATCGTATTGTGTGAAAGAGTACAGTGACTCCAATTGAAACTAATCTAACTAATCCACTATCATACACATTGAGAGACTAAAGAGAAAATTTCCCTCGCCACTTCGATGGATTGTTTCAAAGATGATAGATGGTCTACTTATTTGTGATTTGTTACTATTAGGTGATCTTGCTACGAAGCACTCTTTCTCGAGGCTGTGATCCCACTATCTCGCATGTAATTGAGTGTATCTCTAATTCCCAACTCGACATCCGAAACGCTTTAATGTTCTAACTTTAATCGCACCTTCTGGGACCGTAATATTCTATTTACCCAATCAACCAAAGGTCGCTTTCACCCGCATCCCTGTGTATCCTCATCTCTTAACTTCTGATCTCCAAAGATACCACGCTTAATGTCACGACACTATGTAATTGATTCATGATATGTTTTATACAAATTATAAAGAATCGAATAATATAAATTACTAATCTTTAATCCATCGAATGTGATGTGGTTCAATAACACCTGTGTATATATCTAACATGTCAATAAGAAAATACCAATATGTAATATAAACATCGCACTATTGTTCAAAAAGAGGAAAAATACAAATCACAAGCTCTCCTTCTTCGGGCCACCGTCGCTTCCGATTTCCACGCCTCGTCAGACGATTCCCGATAATTCCCAAACAGGCGCCCCTCGCTTTAATGATGAGAGAGGACAAAAACTGCGTGGCCGACGTCGCGACGTTTGTCATTTATCGACTTTTATATTAACGGATCGCCACACCGCCGACGCCGCACCCTACCCATCTGATAATCGTCTCTCGCTCCAAAGTTCTTCCAAACCCGCCTCTTTCATCAATTTCCAGACCGCATTCACACCCAATTGCACTAATCGATATCGAGCCATAAAAATACATATTTAAATGTAAAATAACACTAAAACTGAAGACAAACGCGTATCACCTTGAAGTGTTTTCAGCACTCATCACACCTGGGGTCTTAGCTTCTTGCTTGTCCCTACAAGAATGGACTCTAAACTGACACTAATAATTCTACAAACTAGTACTTAAATACAAAAAATTTGGTGACACACATGTTGATACATGAGGATCAAATCGACCGACTCACACCACGGCTGTTATATTTTGAAGTTCACAGGATTCAAAGGTGTTCACTATCGAGAGAACTAGGTTAAACCTATGAAGTTAACTAGCGTCCCTAGCCTCTCAAGCATTCAATAACCTTCCTGCTGACCCTATGTGCGTTAAATAAATGACCTCTAGTGTACACTTAGGTTCCGACGCCCCCAAACTCCTAATTAGGAAAATCTAACTAGGAAATGATAGGAACGCACCGTTTTCATTTCTAAACATACCTACTCATAATGTAGAATTAGTGCCCGTAGTTATGCAGCACCTGTGTGAGCGGATCACTGCGACTCCACCAGCTGGGTCAAGGCACCGCATTCGGGCTCCTCGAACATCACCTGAACACTAACTAAACCTACGGCCCTAAGTCAGGAACTTCCATCTTCCTGCCCCCTATAACTGCAGTGAAGCTTCCAATGACTCAGCCGCTTGGCCTCGTGGCATTGGCTTTAGTGCCCCTGATCAGGTCTTGGACTCCGACTGAGGATCTCACTTATTTCATGCTCAAATACTAATTCTATTTATTTAATTATTTATTTATTTTTATTTTTATTTTTCATTTTTATTGGGGCTCAAAGGCAATCCTTCTTTATTTACTGTCCTATCTCTTTAGTAAGTGTTTAGAGGCTCCTGTGGTTTGGTTTAACCTTGGTAGTCAGTTCTAGACAAGAGGCCTTAGAGATCATTGTGTGAGTGTGATAAATTCCTGAGAAACAGTTTTCGACTAACCTGAGGTAGATTCTACTATGCCTCCCCACCCCAACTGAACCCAATCACTCTGCAACTACTTAACCTTTCTGTCACACAGGACGCCAAAGCAATCCTACTCACATGGCATCACACATGCACTAAGCACATCACTTCATACAGGACAGGATCGCTCCAAAACACAGATACTCAATAATAAAACTAAACATCCTAAGATAAGTAAGTAAATAAAACCAAACATAAATGTAAACTAACATGCATAAAATGCAAATAAACTACAACACATAAACATAAACTAAGTTGAAAACTCGACTGGCCATCACCACCCATACCCCAAAAAAATATCCAAAGGTCCCCACTGCAAGAAAATAAGAGAGGTGAAAGGAAGTCCCAGGATCGGGCAGTCTTGGCGTGGCGGTAGCGCGGCTGCGGCGGGCTAGAGTCGAGCCAAATTGGCCTCGAGCGATCACACACACATCAAGTACCGATCACAACATCAGAAGATATCTAAGGCTGGCGTCTCCCAGTAGTGTCCAGAGAGAACCTTGCAGCCCCCGGGTCTCATCCCGTAATGCATCAAAGTGCTTAGTAAGGAGAGCACCGGTCCTCGAGGTAGGTATGGATCGGGCGGGTCACGCCGCGGGTGGGCCTGGTGGTATGAGGTGGGTGGGACGAGGACGCCCAATGTCCCCTCGGGACTCACCTGTGAGTCCAAACTGCCTAATAATCGTGAAGCCTCGTCCGCCCGAGGGCTCTCATGGTCAATCGACCCTCTTAGGTCGTGGTACAACTTACTGGTTCTCTTAACCTGATATGGCCTCGATGGGGTGTAACCACGCCTCATTGTCATCGAGGGCACCCCACTGTCAGAAGGCTTGTAATGAGGAAGCAGGCCCTAAATTCATCTTACTGCCTTGGTTATGGAGGAATGGCGCTCCGGCACCCGCCATCGCGCCGAATATCCCGAATGATGGCAGATAATGAAAGAGGCACGCCAAGTACCACCTCACACATGTTTATCAGTTTAATGAGATGTGACGTGGATGAAGTGATGCCAGACTGGAGAGAGTTAAATGTTTGGCCTAAGTGGACTTTGATGGCCTCACAGGCTTTCCACTCACCCCGCCATTAGTCAATCTAATGACTCTCGGTAGTCGAGGCTTCGTGAAGTACACAAACGCCCGAGGGTCACTTTGTCAAGATTATAATAGTGATTGATTGACTCGATCGGTCAACAATACACCCCCTCAACAAACCTTCTTGATGACGTTGGAAGTGATCATGCGTAATTCTCGTGCACACACTCATCGCAACGGATGAGGTTAAACAGGTGTCACATCCTTAGTCGCATGGCTACAAGGTCGCCGTATGGATGAAAACCTTTTCGATAAACGATCGGCTTTACACACACAACTCAATCATGCGACCTCATCGACAAACCGCTGATATGATAATTCGGGGGTCGAATCCTCACTGGACCGACCTCGCTTTGTAGCAATCGCCTCTTCCGTACATCGAGGAAAGACTGGGCTCCAGAGGGAATGCTGAAGTGGAATTACATATACACTCCAACCTGGCTGCATAATATACAAACACCTAGAGTGCACTAGGAAAAACGAAGACTAACTAAGTGCACCAATGACCCTAACTAGAACCAAATAATCTCTTTGGGATCTATGAATGATCGCATCTGCATGAACACCTAAGTGGAGTGTATGAATGGCGCTACAGGATGTGTGTGATGGTGATGTGTGCAGAGGGGCGCTCTTAGGCAAACATCGCCTCAATTTCCGGTGGGAACTCGCAATGGTCGTGGAAGGGTGTAGGAGTACAAAGGTTCGTGCAGCATTGTTACAGGCGAGAAGAGCAAATGGGATGTGTGGCCTTAAAACAGTGGCAACGCCGCTGACATTTCGGGCAACGCCGCGACGCCCATAGAATGTTATAAACAACGCCGCGACGCTGGATATCAACGCCGGACGCCCGTGACTCCAAAATCAACGCCGCGACGCGAACATCAACGGCCGCTGACGCTCCGGGTGAGAGAGTTTGCAAATCAACGCCGCGACGCTGGGATCTCACCGCCGATCGCTCCATGGAGGACAAAATCAACGCCGCTGACGCTGGGATCTCACGCGATCGCCCGCAGAGTTCAAAATCAACGCTTCGCGACGTTTTCGCGCCTCTCGCACTTCTCCTCTCTAGTTCGCCAAAGATGCCGAGATAATCACCGCAGAGTGGATGCTGTAACCTGATGGTGGTTACTCAAAATGGCTAGGTAGGGCTCTTTGTCATCCTGTGTTGTTCCAACTCATTTTTGCACCCAAGTAACTTATCCACCTAGAGATTCTGCCATTCCTCCTATTGGGTCCGAAAGAGTCCATCCATCAACATATTCCTCCGCCTTCGCCTGCAGCGGTAAACTAATCACTCCTCTACTAGGCTAGTCCAAAGTGGCTTCAGTTGATCACTTCTGCCACACTACAGCTTCCTACTATTTCTGATGAAGCACGTGACAGCTTTTAAGAAGATGTCTCACAATTTTCCAAACACGCTTGGATCTCACTTCATCTTCCTACACTCACCTGGCCTCAAACATCAATCATCGCCCCGCCAAGGTAAGAAAACTAAACAAAGCCTTACTCAAGACAGGTATTTCTTATCTTCTCTTCCATATCTAATAATACAATGAAATCATTGAAGATAAACTTGTCAATCTTCAGCCAGACATCTTCTAGTTACTCCTCCTTGATGTTTCAAAGATCCACACAGTCAAGTGTTATCTATAGTCGGACGCTTCACTAATCCCAACCGCTGAAAATGGATAGTGGTAATGAGATTGAATACTGGCACTCCAAATCACATAGAGCTCTCTCAAAGATAAGATTTCAATGGTAATGGGATGAAACCGCCTGTCTTTGCCATGTGAGCTTCCGGCACAAAATTACATTTCGCTTAAGAATCAAGCCAAATCCGCCTAATCTTCTAGATGTAATGTCTTTCATAAATTTACATAAGGGGTATCCGCCCAGAGATCAAAATCCAATACTGATGTGCAACTTTTGAACACTTCAATGAATTTCAGGAACTGCATCCAAATTATGTTTTAGACGCTGGTAAGGAATTCAGAGCCTGGCCTGCCAAAGATGGTTTCGCAAATTCATTTCATTAGGTCAGTTCCTATCCGTATTATCATTCTCATCTGGCTCATGACTTTCTCACTCCCCACCCTCCCTTATAACCCAGATCGCTTCAGATCTCCCACCTACACCCTCAAAGATAGACTGCTTAACGGTTCATTCCCATCTCTTCTGGGTTCACTAATCAGTTTTGCAGAACCCCATGCCTTCAATAGGGTCGCTATTCGACCCATTCAGATCTAAATTTCTTACTGCGGCCGCTTGATTGTCTTAATCACATTTATTTGATATTCGCCTGGTCTCATTCCATGAAAGTAGAGTGAGGCTGCAAGATTTGTGCAAGGGCTTGTCTTAAGTCCAGTTTTTTCTCAGAGATCACTAACCCTACTCGGATGGCATATCGTTCGATTATTCCTCCATCCATACCTCGATTGTTCTCGACTGGGCTTCCGATTCTGATTATTACGCCACTTTCGCCTTGATTTTGACTTAATAATTATTTCCCCATACCGTCTTTGAATGGGCCATGATCAATTTTATCGAACCTTGACACGTATCGGCCTCGCCTTTCACTGCTTGGTTTCCGATCGACATTCTGTATATGACAGTCGCCCTCCATGTAATTCACAACTCCCATGGGTCAGTCCTGCATGGCATTTTATGCTCCTTGCCGCTCTATTTAATCGTTTAGGTCACTGTGCTTACATGATTAAATCTCAGACGCCAGAACCCCATTATCCGTGCCACCTATCGCTTACCTGCGGTAAACTTCTGTGCCACCGATTTGTATCGGGTCAGAGCATCTTCTAGACTATAAGCTTGGTCTGGTTTTCTTCATTAAGCTCCTCCAGCCGAGGCATCAATCACTGCCTAGTCGCATTCTCAAACGATGAGGTGCGTGCAGACTCAGATCCATCCAGGGGTCACGGCAGGGCATTTTCAATAGTTCGCTGGAATCTATCCCACGCCGCAAGTTCTCCCCTAGTTGTCCAAATGATATTGATCTTCGGCACAAGTTGTGCAATTTTCCGTGGTGGAAAAACTGGTCAAGAATTTCACTCAAATCGCTCCACAAAGTACCGGAATATGGGCGGTCGACTCGGTTAGCCAACGCCGCTCCCATCACCCAGTGCGACGTGGGAACAACTGGAATCGGGAGCTCTTCATTAACCCATTGTACTCGATCGTGATCGCAAACTTCAAGGTCAGTCAATGTATTCGGTTCACGGGGTAGTCCATGAAACAAAGATATTCGGGCATCTGTAATGTTATCGATCAGCTTCAAGTTGTTCGCTTCTGGAACGGGTGGGTCGCTTGAGCGCTATCTCAACCACCGTGAAGTGGAGTGCAAACCTCTAAATAACATGTATGGATCATCTGGCCGTATAAACGGCCCGAGTGCTCGATTCTTCCATTCCCATTTCTGCGCTCGTGGCTGCCTCGCCTCAATGCCAAGACTCATTCTTCCATTGCTTTCCAGCATTCATGATTTCTAATATGTTATGTTCCTCTCGCTCTCGTGATTCCCTGCAAAGTTCTTCTCGCTCAGATCAAATGTACCATGGTCAACCTGACTTTGACGTCGTGATGTTCTCTGTTCAAACGAACTGCACCACACAATACCTAAACAACAAGACTAAATTACCAAAGATTGTATTAACAAATACAACAAAATTCCAGAGTAATATTCCAATTGCTTTATTCTCTATATCACTTAACCATCCCCAAGAACTGCCAAAAACTTGACAGCCGAAAACGTAGGTGTAAATGTGCGCCATACAAGTAAGCACCGTCATCCCAAGTAATATAGTGTACTAAGGTACTTGAGCATCGATCCACTGGGATAGGTGTGTTGACTACGTAGATTTGCTTTTCAAATATTATCCTGATATAATGTGAATGTGTGAAAGGGTACTAGTGTTTTAATGTAAACTAAACTACCGATTGAACAAATTACTATTTACCTGTGACTAGTAGTTATGTCTCCTGCCACTTTCTATGGGATTATTTCTTAAAGATGATATTCGGCCTATTTATGATTTATTAAAGACAAGGTGATCTTGTTTACGAGATACCCCTCTCGAGGTGTATTCGCCTCATTCGCCAGTAGAGTCAGTGTATCTCTATCCCAAATCCCTACTCCAAAATGCTTAAATGTTCTAACCTTAATCGCACCTTCTGGATCGGAAATATCTCTATTTACCGAATCAACCAAAGGTCGCTTCACTCATATCCCTAGTATCCTCTATCTCTCGAATCTTTGATTCTAGTATGATCATACTAATGTCAAGCCAAACATTACCATGTAATTTATCCACGCATGTGCCAGATGATAAAGAATCATAAATCAATGAAAATAAAATTAATAAACTCTAATCCATTCAAACGTGACAGGTTCAACAATACCAGTATAGATTCTCCCAGAAACATAATGATTTAAGAAAATGTCAATAGGCTTATAGATAAAACACGCTTCTAAGTATCCAAACAAAGAAGAATACAAATCACGCTCTTCTCCCAGACGATGTCCGCTCCGATTTCCGTGGCCTGCTCAGACGAGCCTCCCATCTCCGATCCCTCGACCCCTCGTTCTACTTGCCTTTAATGATCGAGAGGAGACCACAACACGCCGACGCGTAACGTCAAGGATGTCAGATCGCCGCGACGTTGAGCGCTCACGCCGACGCTGGCTGGGCCACGACTCTCTTTATGTTGACTCACTGTCGCGACGCCCTGTACCTATCCCCATGACCGCTCCATCAGCCCGCAATTGCTTCAAAGCCGCCTTTTTGCACCAATGCACCCCGATACACACCAATCACTAACCGTATCCAAACAAGAAAACTATGACATTAGATATAACATAAACGCTGAATGAAAGACCGACGCGGTATAACTGGTGCGTTTTAGCGCACTCATCAATGTTCATTCCCATCTCTTCTGGTTTACTGAAGGTTTTTGCAAGGAACCCTACTGCCTTTCCTCAATGCAGAGATTAATATCAACATCTCGTACTCCAAGTTTCTCAATCAGGCGTACTTGATTGTTCAATCGAGTGGCATGTTGCCGCATACCTCGCTCTGGCCCCATTCATGAGCAGAGCGGAGGTCAAAAGATTCAGCGCGCTTGTTCTAAATCCACCTTTTCTCGTGAGAGGTGGTTCACTAACTCACTAATGGCATATTGCTCGATTGTTCCTCCATCCATACCTCGACCGCCTGACTGTTCGATTCCATTGTTACGCCACTCGCCTTGATTTTGGTTCCGTAGTTATTTCCATACCGCCCTTGTTGTTATGGCCGGTTCCGGGATTGAATCTCAACATACACTGGCCTGGCGACGACGGTTTCCTCGACCGTATTCTCTGTGGCGTACTGGTTGCCCTCTCCACGATCTTATACAAATTCTATGGGTCAATCTCAGATGGGCATTTGTCGTGACCTGTCGCTTCAATTAACTCGCTTAGTAAGTCAGGCAACATGATTAACTGCATTATCAGAACCTCATCCGCGCCACCCATGGCTTCACGTGTAGTCTTCCCTGTGGCCATTGATAGCACGCAGATCTTCCGTAATTTCCTGCCTGGTCCAGGGTTTTCTTCATTGAGCTCCTCTAAATTGGTGTATCAATCACTATTCTCACTGCATTCTCACACCATTATAGAAAGTATGGACTCAGATCCATCCGGTTAGTCTGCGGATGTGGGCACTTCAATAGTTCGTGAAATTCGTCTCCATGCCTCTCGCTGTGTTCTCCTCTACTGTCTAAAGTATTGACTCACAAGTCAGGTAATTTTTCGAGGCTGGAAGAACTTGGTCAGAATTTTCAGACTAAATCAAGTCATATAATGGAACCTATGGTCGGACTTGTTAACTAATGCTTCGCTTTATCAACAGTGAGAAAGGGAAATGGCTCAACCCGAGTGCCTCTCTTCAAGAACTCCCATCAGATTGACGGTCACACACTCCCTACAAAGTCATCGGGAGCATATTTGGATTTCATGTAACCCAGAAACAAGATATGTTTCGAAGCATCCGTAGCGGGATCGACTTTAACCTAAGCACTAGCTCGACAGTGGTCTTCATACGGCCTGAACAATTAGCAAGGTGGTGAGAGCAAACTCTCTCTAACAACATGAAGGGATCACCTGAATAAACTGGCCAAGCCGATTCCTTCCGTTATTCCCAAGCATTTAATTTCCGGGGCTCTGCTTTGCTCAATGCCAAGATCCTCGCTTCATCGTTCTCCATGTTTGCTAAATTCTCGAGTCGTTCCATTCTCTCGTCTCGCACTCGTAAAGTTCTTTCGCTCAGATCAAACGTATGTCATTAACCCATCTCGCCGACGCATGTGCTTCATCGAAATCTAAACCGCAATCACACACGAAACAACAAGACCAAATTGCCAAAGACTTGTAAAACAAATAAAAATGTAAATCTGCAGTAATATCTAATTGCTTTATTCTTCTATATCACTAAACCTATCTAACGGCATTAAAAACTCGACACAGCCGAAAACGCGATGTGTAAATGTACGCCTCTATGTGCGCAAGCACACGTTGTCGCCTCAAGTAATATAGTGTGACTCAATGGTGCTGGAGCATCGATCCACTGAGGATAAAGTCAATACAAAGATAGGCTTTTTAAATATTATCTAGATATAATGATGTGAAAAGGATACTAGTGGACTGAATTTAAACTAATCAACTAATCAATTAATTATTATGTACGGCAGATCAGGCTGGTGTCTCCCCGCCACTTCCGATGGATTGTTTCAAAGATGATGCTATTCAGTTTATTTGTGATTTGTTGATGGCTATGATCTGTTTTGCTTTAAATGTTCTCTCTATAGCTGTGATCCGCTTATCTCAGTTACTCTAACTGAAAGTGTGATCTCACCCAACCAGCACCCAAACGCCTTAATGTTCTAACCTTAATCGCCACCTTCCGGACTCCTGAACATTCTATTTACCTAATCAACCGAAGGTCGCCTACTCAGATCCCTATCCTCATCTCTAATCTCTGATCTCCAAAGATAAATACACAAATGAATGTCGCCAGACATCACCATGTAATTATCCACGACATAGTGCATGTTAAACAAATTATAAACAACCCAATAATATAAATTACTAATCTTAATCCATCGTAATGTAGACATGGTTCAAACAAACACCCTAGGTATATCTAGAACATGTCGACAAGAAAATACCATTATGTAATATGTAAACATCGCATTTATTAGTTCAAAAAGAGGAAAACAAAGCAAATCATGCTCTCTTCTTTCGCCGTCACGCCTTGCTGATTTCCTGACCCTCCTCTCGTATCATCTCTATTATCCCTGTAATTTCGCGCCTTTGCTTTTGAACATGATAGTGACAAAACCTCGCTACCGACGCCACCAAGTCGTCGCTGCTGACTTCTTTAGTGTTGATCCAACGCCGTGACGGCTCGGGACGCCACGACGTCGATGTCACGCGGAGCCATCTGATGCACCGTTTCTCTCGCCCAGCGTTTCCAAACCTCGCCTTACATCAATCGCATCTAATCCATATATCGAGCTATAAAATACATATTTAAATGTAAAAATAACACTAAAAACGTAAAGTATTGCACGCTGGTATCACCCAAGGGTTGTGGTACTCTCATCACTCATCAAACCCCATGAAAGCACACGCTCCACTATTCACTGAACAGAAACTTATATTTTCAAAATAGTACATATCCTACTTATATACGTATGTGTCAGGTTTTGTAGTCAGATCAACTACTACTTCACATTATGAATGTTCAACCTTAGATTAAGCCGCTTGATTCAGGTTTTTTTTTGCACTTGAACTTCACTAAGTTCACCCGTCCCACCTGCCTCTTTGCAGAAACTCTTTCAAGAAGTTTGAGATACTGAACAACAAATCTTTGCCCAAAGTTTTGCAGAACTGAAACCTAAAATTTCCTTAAGATATCCTACACCACGCTTGCAGATTGAGCCTAACCCATCGACAGTTCGGCCTTCTAAGGTGCACAGCCGCCCCATACTTCTCTCTTTTGTTAGACAGCTCCAACTTTTCTGCTGTTCCTGCCTTCGTAAGGTGATAACCCATACTACAGTGAGAAAACAGGATCCTAGTCCATATCCCTTATGAGAAGCCACACCAGGTATACCAAAGTGGACTTGAAAGGATCCGCCTTGCCCATCAACCTCACCAAGTCCAACATGTTTAATGGTTCTTTCACCAGTTAGCCAACTGCAAAGGTGGTCCATTCGATAAAGCTTCATTATCCTGACACAACCTGTGAACTCACTTATATTTACCACTTGATTCATCTAAGTGACTGGCATCGCTGTTTCTTCGCTTCATTTCTTTAAAATCTCAAACTAAAGACCTTACTTTGTCTCAAGATATGCTAAATCTAAATCATGAGCAATCATCTATATTTAATGGGCTGAGAAGAAAACCACTCCGACATTAATGACACAAGACCACTGCAAACACTTTAAATGTACAGGTCTAATAGTCCATAAGCTTGTTCACCCTTTCCCATAAAGGGCAACTCGGTCATCTTTACGTAACAAGCGAGATTCACACTTGTGAAATGATTCACAATCAAATGACCACAAGCTACCACATTTGTGTAACTCAACTGCAGCCTCGACTTCAGATGCCATGCTACAACGCCATATAAGATGATTTCCGTGATTATCTCCTCATTTCTTTTTTTTACGGTTACACATTTAAAATTGATTTGAAAGCATGATCTAATATAAACTTTACTGCTTACCTGTACCACCAAAGATAAAAGATATCATAGGTAACAAGCATTGTTACAAAATATACAAAACCATTTTGGGCTCAACAGAAACTAGAAAGTTCTTCATCAATGTTGGGACATAACAACAATCATCAAACTTAACTAAAGATCACTAGAGGAGGTTCAAAACATAAGTCCATACATAAGAACCGCAACTCTTAAACCATCGCCACCTGGAGCCGACTTCCGAGCCTTACTCCTCCTCGTCATGTATATCAATCCATATGTATATTTATAATCGTATCATATACTTAAAATTGCTTGGTTTGGAGAAATAGTACTAACCCTCAGAATAGACATGATACCTGAAGACGATGATAAACACATACAATTTTCTCAAATTCCAGGCCTTCCTAAGCTCCTCCTTCCAATGGCTAAATTGACCACACAACCAAGTCCTTCCGGGCAGTCTCTTTGCCTTCTTCTCTCTTCAACCATTTCCTCAAATTATTCTATATGTCAGACCAACTGGAGTAGCTGGTAGATATAGGTCCATCCTATATCGCTACCAATTGTAAAATATTAGGTAACCTTGCTAGAATAAAGTCTATACTCAATTCAAAATCCACCTAATAACTCAATTGATCCAACTCCTTCACCTGTTCATGATCTCAACGTGATACATCAGTGGATGTCCCTTCCATCTTGAACCAAAAGCTGTTTAGAGACTTTGAACCCTTTAGTTCTTACCTGCTCATTATAATGTTCCCTTAGATGGCATTAAAGAACATGATCCAGTCTTATACCGCTTCTAAAACTCATGATACGGAGGTGATAACCATCCACCCCACACTATCAACCAAGCGCTTATGATAAGCCCCGAACTTTCAAGTGCACGCATTAGGATTCAAGAGGGCTGGAAAGAATGATATAGCTAATACTTTCTTTAACTAATCTCAAATTTTTTAACATACCCAAGAAGTTGAAGCCTGCCAAATGATTGCATCCATTATCATCATAGTTCAGATTCATTAATACATGGTCGATCTTTAACAACTCGATATAAAGAATCATATTGGGGATTGTACTGAAAATGCATGATTATTACGCTTGATAATTACGACATGGCTCTGACTTATTTGATAATGAATCCATAGCTCCTACTATTGATTCGAGAGAACCTATGATGAGGTCTCTCAGTGGTCAGATCTGAATATCACTGAGAATCACAACTAGGTTTGCCATAAAGCTCCTCGGTCAAAGCAGGTATTTCGGTCCATACAACTGTAAATCACATGAATAATCAATCCAATATCAATGCTAGAGTGACCTCAAGCCACTTTGCCAGTTTACCCGACCACAGGTGTATCTACATTAATGGCGCAACTATTGAATCTAGTGCCATCAATCCATTACTCCGTGACACTATCATCAGCTAACAACTTGATAGACACTTACATCTTATGTACTGACCTGACACTAAACTGCCACGCCCTCTTGTCCAGCATTAACTCCAGTTTTCCTAAACAAGCTAAATGAAGTCTAGTTATGTAATTAATTAATCAAAGGAAAACCATTTCATATGTTCTGTCCTTATAGAGTAAGGCATGGGTTTGTACTTCAACAACCTGTAATTCTTTAGCAGAACTCAAAGTTCATGCCCATAATATTAGTGGAAATATCGCAGGTCTATTAATAACTGAGTGCCTCTCAGATGTCTCATTGTTTCATTTAGCATGCTTTATCGATTCACTGTTGAAAATTATAAAGATAGTTACCTTAATCCATATGGAACATTTAAGAATGATCTTAAACTAATCTCATGACAAATGTGAATTGACTTGGTTTAAACCTAAAGGATAGGCATGATTATTACAACCCTTGAAAATAAACTCAATTATAATTCTCTCTAAGGTCTTTCACATCTTTCTCCAGCATACTTCCTTTGTTTCTTCACCAACTTATCCTAATCCTATGTAATCTAATTACATGCATTTAATACAAAGAACTCAAGTTGCATTTGAGGGGATTTAGATGAGAAGAGTACACAGATAGAAAATAGAGAGAAAGGTGACATCATGCCTTATTCACCCAAAAAGAAATAATAGTCAAATGCAGTATGCTCAATCACCATTGGGCAAAGTCCATAATCATCCATCATGCCAACATACACCCTTAAACTTGCATTCTATAATGCAACCCATTGAAAGTTAAAGATAATGGTACCCCGTGATTTCAAAAGCACATGAAAAGGTTTTTCAACACTTGAAATAAAATTATCCATATCCGTTTTGTTCAACACTTGAACTATAACCTCTATTAAACACTTGAACTAAAATGATTCAAAAACTTGAACCATGAACCCAATTCAACTCTTGAATCACTAGCCCGATTCAACTATTGAATCTTTAACTGATTCATCTCCTTGAACCAAAAGTCCGATTCAACTCCTTGAACCGAAAATTTTCCAAAAGGTGTTGTTTTGTACAATATCTCTAGAAAGTAATTTCAATCATGGTTGTAGAATATTATTCAAATCACTTTAAAAACCATGATTCTAGAAATTTAAGGTTGAACACTTCAATCTTAGCTTGCATATTTCATCTTAGTCACACTCGAGATGATTCCTAAAACATGCAAGAAAAAACAAGAGAAAATTATCAAATACAAACAATATGTCTGCCGCCGCTAAGTGAGTTTCTCACATAGCACGCCAGGTCTGACGCCATGACGCTTGAGGACAACATCGCGATCGCTCTCGGGACAGGGCTACCTAGCACCTCCTTACGCCACTTTATCGTCAAGTAAAGTGGTTCAAAACCCTATCAAGACGTTCTCAATGCCGCTGACATTTTCATGTCGCCACAGTTTGGGACATCAAGGCATTTTCTAATCTTAGGTGAATAATGTCGGGATGTTATGTTCAACGCCATCGTTGTTAGTTTGATGAACAACGCTAGACGGGTTGCATTCTACAAAGCAGGAAACCCATAAAAATCCCACATTTAGACTTTTAATTCAACTGCTTTATTTCTCTCATAATAACCATCCTTGATCATGTCATGACTATAATTACATGAAGAACAACACCGATCTACACTTTTCAAAACCAAACTACTTTAAACTTTTAACATAGGTACCGAAAACAAAACTCGATTTATGCACACAAGTGTGTTCTATAACACCTAAGAGCGAGGTATATCCATGCTGGGCAAGGAAAACAAAGCAATCTAAACCTCCTAAGGATCCTCAGTATCAAATCCGATTCAAAATCAGCAGAGGGTGCTGGATTGCTCAGGTCAACTTCAAAATCGATCTACTGATCATGGCAATGAAGATGAAAGAATAAAGTCCTGTGTTCGCCTAATGGTATCCACAATGAAGAGAACCGATAACCTCCAATGCTGCAAGTCCCAAAAGAAGCCATGAAGTGGTCCCATCCAAAGAGGCTGCAAACCCATTCTCACAAAGAGGAGTTCTCAAAGAACGCCCCAAACCCCCCCTGCCACTTTCAAGAGAGAATTGGAACAAACATGCATCTAGTTGGGCCTTTCAGCAAAGGTCCTTTTATAGGAAACTGCTCATGAAATGTCTAAAGTGCCCTTCACTTTATGGGATGATGTAATACACGATTCCTTATACGCTCTCGACGTGTTCTTCAAGGGCCTTAAGTCAAGATCAAGGTTCAAGCTCATATCTCTCTTAGTTAGGTCTTTCTCAACTAGAATCTAATACATCCTATGAAATTCCATTCTAGAAATTTGATCTCCCCATATTTAGATCTACATCCAAATTCATATTTATCACTTACACTTTAAGTGTACACCCATTAGGGTTCCCGATTACAGTTGGCCACTCAGATTCAACTATCAATCATAAGTTATGAGAGGTATCTAAAAACAAGACTGCACCCCAATAACTCAGAGTTAGTCCGACCAAACCTTCCATAGACAAACACGTTTCTGGAATTCATCCTTTCACCAATTTATACCCCACTTTGTGATAAGGGCAAAGTGTACTCACTGGGGCACTGGCTATGCCACATTTAGCCTGGCGATATTAGAACTTGTCCTCGTGATTTATCGTCATTAGTTATGACCAAGACACTCTTCATAAATATTCTCTTGAACTAGATAGAGATTTCCAAGCAATGATCCTGACAGCAGGCCATAGGTATCAGCCTGAGGGCGTAATCCTCATGGTTTGCTACTCAATTACCTTCAAACACCTAAAGTTATATCTGCATCATCATCCAAAGAGCAAATCCTCCAAGAGGCAACGGATCTGAGGGTCAAAGTACAAAATCAAAGTGATCCAAGATATTCTTACACCCAGTTTAAGGATACATGCATCATTGCTATAATGAGAAAATAATCTACATTTAAATAGATAATCCATATTCCTCATGCGCCTACCTTAGTTACCCGATGTACTTAGCTACTTCAGCAAGCATCCACATGCCAATCTAATCATCTCTGACTAATTTATAAAATCCAATCGGCTGATCCAATCAAGAGTAGATGCGGTCCTGTCGATCAACAATGTCCTGGCCTCATTGATCCTACATGACTAGAGAGACAATTTAGATAATTAACATAATCAGCACATGATGTAATCCATTATCACATCCCATCATGATTTCCTCTATGCTATGTTATGACCATGACCCCACACTGACAAAGATCTATATTAATTCAACGATGAACATCATATTAATGAAGAAGCTCACATACAAACAATACAATGCGCATGTGTGCATTTAAGGGTGATTGTTCAGAGCACTTCTGTACCAAAGAGGTAGGCTTTAAAGTGGCTGAACACACTTACCATTATAATCCAAAAATAAAGCCTAGTGTTCTTGTGAAAGATGGTGAAAATCATGCAACTTGGGTTTACACATAAAAAGATGCAATAAGCCAAGTCTGGGGGGGAAGCTAAGAGGTTCAATTGAAAAAGAAGGCAACATGCTAAAGGATGCATCAAGAAGTAAAGAGCATGGTGTCACGCTTGGTAAATCAAAGTCAACATCACTTTATAGTATTACAAGCCTTTAAAGACCTAAATATCCTAAGAGCTGTGTATGAGCCCAGCGATGGTGATAAAGATATGTCTCAACAAGATGCGGAGTCTTCCACACTCACCATGTGGAGCAGAGATCCCTTATTCCACTTCGCTTCATCTAATTCCATCCGAACTCTGACGGCTAGAACGGAGGTCTCAAATAGCCACGCACTTGAGCAGAACTTCTACATTGAGATTCATGAACTTATGTTGTTCTATTTTTTTTTTTAAACACTATCTCGTTTTCAGGTTGGTAGCGGCGTTAGATCCTCGAGACAACTATCATATATTATCCCAATTTGATGTTCAACATTTTTAGTTTCAATAAGGAAAGAATGTAATCGCTTGGTTGAGTGACGCTAAAATACTGGAAGTTTAGGGTTTGCTAGGTGTGCCTTAGGTTAGTGTTTATTAATGCAAAGATAGAATAATTCATGATTTTGATGCTAACTAAGAACCTCTTTAGTTATTTTCATGTCTAACCTTTATAATGTATTTTAGAGAAACGATGAAAACGTAGATGAAATGCAAGCAATTCAAGCAAGAATCAACACTCAGAAGTGAAAGATTCAACGCTTGACCTCAAATGAACATGATCACGAAACAAAGAGAAGGTTAACTATGCAACCAACATCTATGAGGTCGACTCACAGACTGCCTCATTTAACAGCAACAGCAACACACTAATGTGCGATCAGTCAATCGCCAAAGAATCGAGGAGACCAACTCTCAATGAGGTTACCACCACACTCTTATGCGTTTAATCAGAATTCAACTTCGCTGAGGTCTCTGCAACACGGGGTTTACTACTGGTCACGACCATGTACTGTTTCTAAAATTTTGTAAAACTTTCCTTTTCCGAGCCTGCCAGCCCATTTTTCTGTGCCTATTTAAGGATATTTTTCACATTTTGTGGTTCAAAATTTTATAGAGGAGTCTCTCTAAGGTTTTCTTGAAATTTTGCTCCACTTTCTGTTGGGATTAGAGATTTCGTTAGATTTCAAGTTTGTATCAGAACAACTTCATTTGTAATCAAATATCATAAAGAACAACTCTATATAGTGTGGATTTTATCTCTAAGTTGAAGATTGAACACTATAGCTTAAAACCCCGCTTAGATTTCTATCTTTTCTCATTTTTAATTTCAGCTGTTTGTCAACAACATGATTTTGTGGATTTTAATGGTTGAAATGTTAGGCTAATCAATATACAGGGTTTGTTATCAGATTTGATTATTGGGTTTGTCTAATCTTTAGTTGGTTGGTGGATTTGTACTTGATTTGTTGTGTTTGGTGTTAGATCCTTGGAATATTAAGATCTTGGTTAATTGATTTGTGTTGAGAATCGGATCTTCGATCCTTTTACTAGGGTATCCTTGGTGATGCTTGGATAAGCCTTTCAATCTGTTCTGAGTCTCTTAAGGCATGAATCAATTAATCGGGATTTGAATTAACCTAGTTAAAGAGGCTTAGGGAATTAGAAAGGTCTAGGCCTAAGCGGATTTCACTAAGAGGAGACACCAAATGTATTAAGTGAGTTGAAACGTAAATGTGACGATCAGGCTTAGTCTAGGTAGCTCTATTGTAAGGATGTAACAGTGACCAATAGAGCTCCCAGGGAAAAATGCCTTAAAAAAGTATCACCCTATCAACGTAGAAGGACGTAATTGTGATTAGGTGGATAGTGCGAGAAAATACAAGGGGGAACATGAAAGTGGGATCCTTGTACCGTATCCTCGGACCAACTCAAGTTGTAATTCACTCATCCTGAGCCTTATCTAGATGAATCCTTAAACATCAATGAAGATAACCGACCTTGTTTTCCTCCTTAAATTCGTTTCTCTGGGTTTTATTCAATTACTCCAATTTCATAAATCATTCTTTGTTTAGTTTTAGTTTTGTTTTAATATTTTTATAACTTTAGCTCAACTCACTTAAATACTCAGATAGTGAACTAAGCGAGTAGTCGGGGTACTCAATCCACCATAAAACCTATAGTCCTCGTGGGAACGATCTTGGTTCATAATTGAAAACCATTTTATTACTTGTGTGACCCGTGCACTTGGGATAAGCAACAGTCCTAAGACCTGTAAGATAATTGTTACAGAGATGTTATTTTTGATGAAATTACTATGTTTCCAGATTTATCTACTAATGATTCTTATGAAAAAAGTCAATAGAAATCAAGAATGCAGGTGGAGCTATAGATTAGAACAAAGCTTGCATTAGTGTATACTTCTCATTCTTTGTCAAATGAGCAGGATGGTGTTCGTTCCTCTCAACCATCGCTAGCTACACCATAGTACAATATTTGTCACGCCCGATCCTGGTCCGACCAGTTGGTGGATCGAACGATTGAGTGCGAGACTATAAAGCGGGACTCTTTACCTTTTGCTCAGGACGTTGGTATATCCAAGTCTTATAATTGTATCAACATATCATATACAAGGTCAAAATAAAACTACCACGGTAGTGGTGTTTCTGATGTCACATATCACGATGCGAGTCTCATTTACATATTCAAAAACTATACATTTACATTACTAATCAGGCCTTGAAACCATCTGATGATGAACCCACACTCGTGTCTTTGACCCATTGAATCTGGAAGATCCTTTGTCTCCTCTTACGTACCTACGGATTAAAAGCAGTGTTAGCTTCACGCTTAATGAAACATATGTAGTATGCATATACACACGTATATTCAGCATATAACAATAACGAGGATATAAGAATTTCCATCCCATTCATATAATGGACTTATCTGAGAGTACTTATGCTTATAACGAGACTTTTGTTTGTCGGATCTCATTAGGAATTCTGAGCTTATTCTTATCCAAAACTTATGCTTATAACAGACTTATGTTTATCCTGATCTCCCGTAGGAGTTACAGAGCTTATTATTATTCAGAAATACCCTTAGGTATTACGGATCAGAACGATACACATTTATTTACTCTTATTCATCATTCAGGTTATTTTTATATAACTATGGGAATACCTACAGGCCGATTAACTAATAAATGAGTAAGACCTTGACACAATAAGTGACCGAAGATACTATCTGATGCGAAGTGTCGTAGCACAAGCGGGAGTGCGAAGCCTTTGAGCGAGGGGTGTGTACTAGTCGGGGAATGCAGGAAGTGAAACGGTGTCGTAGCACTAATCGAGTCTTAGGAAGTGCGAGCAGGGAGTGTCGTGGCGCTAATCGAGAATCTTAGAAGTACTAAGCAGAGTGTCGTAGCACTAATTGAGATCTGAAGTCATGCGAGGCAGGTGCCGTGGCATTAATCGGGAGTACGAGTGCTAATCGAGAGACGTCTTCCTTACGTCGTGACGAAGATGCCGTGTCATTTAATACTGGTCTTAGGCATTCCACGATTATATGTGTTGAGGAAACTTCCTATCTTATCATCGGCGGAGTGCGGTACATTTTCACTTACTTCTTTCTTATCTTAACCCTATTAATCATTTATTAGAGTTCCAATACTCGGTAGCCAAATTATAAACAATTATGCAAAAATACCAAAAACAGGAGTTACATGAACTAGTGGTACCGGTACCACTCTGTTGATCTGTCTGAGCAGGTTACAGAGCGATACCGATGCAGCTTGGGTGATACGATCTTGGGTGCCGTGCATCGATAAATTTACCACTGGGTACGATTGCGATCTCCGTTATGCCGATAAGCGAATTCAACATTTTCATCTTTGTTCCATAATTCTCTTCTATTCCATCTATTCATAAAAAAATTAACTTGTGGAATCCTCTAAGCAACTCCACAAACACTTTTAATTGGCCAAAAGAATCCAGGATTCATGCCAAGTTCACCCAACTCTGAAACCTTGGAATTAAGAAGGATTCCCATATCTAATTATTATCAACTAGGGATTTTCAGCAACTTCCCTTAAATTTAGGTTGAAATTCCCACCAAAACCACCAGGAGCAATTAATGTCAAGAAAACCACTGGCAATCCATACCCATGTAGTTTTGGACAAAATCTTACTATTTTATACTCAAATTCATACCAAACTCAAAGATCCATACCTTTGCCTTGATTTCTCTCTTCCTTCCTCTTCTTCTTCTTCCTCTTCCTCTTATTCATGCTCCTTGTTTGGAGACCAAAAAATGGATTATTTTTGTCTCACACCACACTATAATTAAAGCTTTCCCTTATTTCCCTTTTGGTCCTCCCTCATTCCATTAGTACATTCCTAATTATATTATTTCTACTTTGGCCTCTAGTTTTTATCAATTCATGTCTTTGCGCCTTTTGGACAAATTACAATTTTGTCCTTAAGTCTTGTACAATTCAGGGTTTCTAAATTTCTATTTTTCACATTTAATTCCCAGAAACTTTTAATTTAACACTACAAAATACCTTAAACATGTTGAAAACAAACTAGGTTGCTCCCCCGGGGTGTTCTGAGTATTCTTTAGAGACATGGAGAAGACAATTTATTCCTCGAAGGTGTATGATAAAATTTGTAGTTTTTATGCTCTAAATGTAATGAGGAAATTATTGATGCCTTGTGAAAAACCCTACCTTATGAGAAATGTGAGTTATGAGGATTCTAGTAGGTGGATGATTTCTATGCATGAAGAGATGGAGTCTCTTCATAAGAATGGTACTTAGGACTTGGTGAAACTTCCCAAGGAGAAGAAAGTCATTCATTGCAAATGGGTCTTCGAAAGAAAGGAAGGGATACCATGAGTTAAAGAAGCTAGATACAAAGCAAGGCTAGTTGCTAAGGGTTACAATCATATTTTAGGTATTGATTTTACAAACGTGTTCTCTTTAGTTGTAAAGCATAGTTCTATTCGAACTCTGGTTAGTATTGTGGCGATGCATGATTTTAAGCTTGACCAGTTGGATGTGAAAACTGCTTTCTTACATAGAGAGCTTGAGGAGGATATCTACATGCTACAACTTGAGGGTTTTGTGGTGGTAGGTAAAGAGGACTATGTGTGTTTGTTGAAAATTTCCCTTTATGGCCTAAAACAATCTCCTAGGAAATGGTATAAGATATTTGATTCATTTATGATTTCTCACAACTTTAATAGATGCACTTATGATAGTTGTGTCTACTCTAGAAGATGTGATGATGAGTCATTTGTATATCTATTCTTGTATGTGGATGACATGTTGATTGTAGTCAAGGATAGAGGAGGCGGAGAGTTTGAGATAAAAGATTTGGGAGCAGCAAAGAAAATTCTTATGATGGAAATTCTCATAGATAGATAGGAAAACAAGTTGTACCTAAGTTAGAAAGAATTTACGTGAGAAAGAGTTCTTCATGATTCAATATGGAGAATGCCAAGCATTTGTGGTACACCATTAGCAAATCATTCCGGGCTTTCATATGCTTTATCCCAGCGTCAAGATGATTTTGATTACATGTCTAGAGTTTCATACTCTAGTGCAATGGGATCTCTCATGTATGCTATGATTTGTTCTCATCTAAATTTATCATATGTTGTTAATGTTGTTAGCAGGTATATGCCGACAAGGAACACTAGATGGAGTTCAATGGATATTCAAGTACTTGAGTGGTTCTTTTGATGTTTGTTTTCATTTTAGAAGGACGATAGATGGTGTTATCGAGTACGTTGATTCCGATTTTACAAGAGATCTTAATAAAAGATGATCTCTTATTGGATTTGTGTTTACTATTAGAGGTTGTGCTATCAGTTGGAAAGCTACTTTACATACTATAGTTGTGTTATCGACTATCGAGGGAGAACATATGACTATTACAAAAGCTTGTAAGGAAGTTATTTGGTTAAGAGGCTTGCTTGGTGAGATTTGTGGTGATTTGCAAACACCACAATCTTTTGTGATAGTCTGAGTGCCATCTTTCTCATGAAAGATCAGATGTTCCATGAGAGGATAAAACACATTGATGTTCATTACCACTTTGTTCGTGAGGTCATTGCTCGTGGTGACATTGTTGTTACTAAGGTTAGCACGCATGATAATTTGGTTGATATGATGACCAAGACTCTTCCAGTTACCAAGTTTGAGCATTGCTTTGATTTGGTTAAAAATTGTGGAGGCTTGCTTTTGGCAACAAGAGCACTAGGTGGTCTTCTTCACAATGAACAAAGACAAGAGAGGTGGAATGCGATACTACTTGGAAAATTTTGGGAACTAACAGGAATCCAACATCACCCCTGCTTTAAGATTAAGTTATAATCATCTCTCTCTACATTTAAAGTGATGTTTTTCTTATTGTGTGATATTTCCCAAAGATTATGAGTTTAACAAAAATCCTTCTGTGGATGGAAGAAGGGCTAATTTAACAATCAAATGATCATGAGGAGAAGGAAGATGTTGGTGATGAGTACTTCCTTGAACTAATGTCAAAGTCATTTTACAATTGTCAACCAGCAATGTGTCACAATTTGTAATGCATGATCTTGTTCATGACCTTGCTATATTTGTTAATAAAGAGGCATGCTTGCATTTGGATGACAAGTCGGAGAATGATTTACGACACTACATTCTTGAAAGTATTCACAACTCATCATACATTTTTCATCGTAATAATACTTATAGAAAGTTTCAAAAGTTTCACACAAAGTCATACTTGCGCATATTCATAAATTTATCAGTGGGTTCTTATTTATATATAAGTAATAAGGTGCAGGATTAGGACATTTGAGGGTGCTCTCATTCAAAGATTATAAGATAAGTGAGAAGTCCGAGAGTTCTAATGGGTGTGTATGGTTTCCTTTAATGTAGATCAGCCTCCAATGGTATTGATTTGTAGCAAACTCAGTGTCCAAGCATAGGCACACCTCCAATGGTGATTCACACAAAGGTTGGAGAAGAAAACCTCCACAAGAAATGACTAAGACTTTATCCTTGGTGCTAACCAAGATCAAATCTTCTGAGAGAGAGCTAAAGGAGAATGCAGAGCAAGAGATAAACGTTTTCTCTTGGTTTATGACAACTCATCACATTAGGGTTTTGATATGAGGCTTAAATATAAGCCAAACACATGAAGAAAGGACCATAGGGCCCCTCACTTAAGTGAGGAGTTGGCTAAGGCTTGAAGCCCATGCTTGGTTGCAACTTCCATGGGCTTGAGTCACAAGCAGACAAAAGACCTAATACCCATCCAAATGGTCCCGAAATTCCCCTCATCTAAAGATTGTCCAATTTCCAAGCATTCTCATTCAATTTGGATCTCATCCAAATCACTTTCTCTAAACTTGGATCTCATCCAAGACTGTTTTATTCTTTCTTCAAACCTTCTAGGTATGTGGTCCATTAGGTTTTAGGTTATGTTGGCCACTCAAATCAACCATTGATCTTGAGCAAGCCATGAGCGGTATCTATCAACACATCATGACCCCTAGTTGACCAGAGAGTCAAGAGTTTTACTGCAAACCTTTCCATATGCAATATATTGTGTAATGCTTTCCCTTCTCTCCACACTATACCTTACTTGGTTCAAAGCATGGACTATGCATCAGCTCCCACTAGACTGGTTACGTCGCACCTAGCTTACATTTATCTTGTCTCCGAGATCCATCACTCATAAAGCATACCACTAAAGACTTTCTTCAACTAGAGATTTTGAGTGCTACTCCCTACAAGAGGCCAAGGGTATACTCTCCTTCTATCAGGAGTCATGAATCCTTTATTAGCTACTCAATTACCTTCGAATACCTCAAGATGTACCCAATCATCATCCTACAAGCACCATTATTGAGGCAACAAGGATCGAAGTCAAAGTATAGAATTAGCATCTAAGATTTTCTTGAGCACCTCAAGTCTAAGGATATACGCATCATTTCTATGATAATACTATCATTGAAATTTGAATAGATAATCCATATGATTGTCTCATAGCAAGTCTTCGATGTACTTGACTCTTTCTTAGCAAGCATCCAGCATTAACTCTAAACATCTCTTGTCCATAACTTATGAAGTCGATTCTTGATCAAATCAAGGAGTATAACATCTGTACTTTAGTCTATTTGGATCAACAACGTCCTTTCTTGTTGATCTTATGACTAGGGATAATTTAGATACTAAAATAATTACACATGATAGGAATCTCATTATCATGATCTTATCATGATTTCCTTTTCATGCTATATTATGTATCAAAGACTTCATTAATTGATTTAAGATCACTATCAATTCAATGCATGAATACATATTAATGAAGAAGCCTTTTATCAAGATATTGTTAGGTTGATGGCATACGCCAAAGACTTGTTAGGTTTGCGTATGTCTCTGAAATAGAGGCTGACCTAAGCTGCCCGAGTGCACGGGTCACAGGTAATAAAGTGGTTTTCAATTATAAACTGAGATCGTTCCCACAAAGATTGAAGGTTTTATGGGGAATTGAGTACTTCGACTACTAGATTTGTTCACTATCTGAGCGTCTAAATGATTTGAGATGAAATTATAAAAGTAACAAATCCAAACTAAACAAAAATAGAGAGTGATTTGTGAAAACTGGAGCAATTGAATAAAACATAGAGAAAGGAACGAGGGTTGGTTATCTTCAATGATGCTTAGTGGTTCATCTAGACGAGGCACGGGCTAAATGAATTATGACTTGAATTGGTCCAAGGATATGGTATAAGGATCCCACTTTCGTGTTCCCCCTTATATTTTCTCGCACTATCCAACTATTTACAATTACGTTCTTCTAGATCGATAGGGCGAGTAATGAGTATCTCAAATACTCATTTATCCCTATATTTTACTTAGATTTTTAGTATTTTTTTTATGTTAAATAAGTTTCCTAATGCTCTAAATATTCATCTTTATGATTAGGTCAACCATATGGTGGAATTGCAAGAAAATGAGCGAAAAAGGAATGAAAATCAGTAAATTACACATGCAGCAGGCACTACTGTGTTTTGGTGTTTTCAGCTAAAGGATGATAGATGGATAGGTTACTTCCCAATCTTTCGAAAGAGACCTTATTCACTCAATTTGGACATCAAATGATCAAATTATGACTCTTGAAAGTTGAAGGAAGAAGAGAAGAGAGCTCAAAAGTAACCAGTTGGAGAATTTTGTAAATTCAGTTTGTATCATCATTTCTAAAGTATTCTTTCTAAAAATATCTATATTCTACACTTCAAGAGCTTTCCAACGAAACCAAGATTGTGCAATTTGGAGTCAAAACGAGAAAGTTATATTGGTCGCGATGAAGGCAGAGTTCATCTCGACAAACTAGAAAGGCCACATTGACGGAGATACGAGTTCATCGCGTTGAAGTGTCCGGGCCAACAATGGAAAAAGCCAATTTTTGACCTAATGTGGGGAAACCTTATAAAGGATAGCGAAACGATGCTAGCGAGGAGGTTGGTTTTGAAAACAAGAGACGAGATCGAGTAGTCCCGACTAGAAGGTTCGGACTTAGGGGGAGAAAACCTCCTTAGGGTTTCTCCCCTCTTGTTCATAAAGAATTTTAGTACTTTGGGACCAGAAAGGAGGCTTGATAACTGTTCTTCAATATTTGGGAGAAGAACTTAGGGATTTGGAGAAAGAAAACCAAGGACTCATCAACTTTCATCACTAGATTTTCTTCTTTTCTATCTCTCATGTTTTATCTTAATTTTGGGATGTACCAAACCTTTTTTATGTTTTAATTTCCTAATCTAGGGTTTTTGGTTGTATTTTGGAAATGGAGCTTATATCTAATTGTTATATTTCCGTTTTCTATTGTTTCTTATGAATGCACCTCTATTGATTCATACTCAGTTTTGTTTACATATTGATTTCTAGCTAATCTCAATATGATGAGTGGTTGCTTGCGAGATCTGAGAAGGGAGTAAGAAATTAGACATAGGTGAATCAACCTAATTAGCCTTGTAGTGTAGAAATTGTCGGTAATTAGGAGGCGTGTGAGATTCTTGGGTCTTAAAGCATCTCTAATGCTTGGGGTTGAGATGAGAAGCAAGAAACCTAGTATTAGTTGGTAGGTTATTTGACCTCGAGAGAGGCTTTTAATTAAATTAGGCAAGTCATTTTGGAGAGCTTTTTCAAGAGACAATAGGATGGAATTTTTTCTTCGATATAATAGGATTGCCTAATTTCACCAAATACCCTAGGATCTTATCATCTCTTGGTATCCCTTAGTTGCACATTTCATTCGTTAGATTTAGAGTTCATTAGTTTAGGTTAAATTCTATTTTAATCTCATATTGACCATTTGGATATTATAGAGGTATTCTAATTTTGGTACTTAGCATCCCCAATTTCCCTGTGGATCAATCTCTATACATTTCATACATTGTATTACTTGACAAGCATATACTTGCGCAAATAGGCACTCTTTTTATATTTTTCTGCATATTATTAATAAAACACAAATACACCTATCAAGTTTTAGCGTCAGATCCAAGCTGAAATCAACACTCTATAAGGTCGTGCTTCCAAATAATCTTCAAATACAAACCATGTTCTTCACAAAAACACTCTAAACCTTATAAATCTAAAAATCCTAACCTATAAGATTGATTCTAAGCTCAAGGAGAGAACACCCTGAATAAGGAGCCTGCTCTCTCAAAGTTCCAACCTTAATAATTGTTAGAGAAGTGATCTAAAGGCAATCACCCTTAGCACTTTTGTCGCATTATTAATATGAGGCTTCTTCATTAATTTGATATTCATATGGTGAATTGATATAGATTTTTAATCGAATTAATAAGTCTATGAGACTATAACATAGCATGAAAGGAAATCATGATGTGATCATGATAATAAGATTCATATCATGTGCAATCATGTTAGTATCTAAATTATCCCTAGTCATAGAATTAACGAGACTGGACATTGTTAATCCGGACAGACTAGCACATGTCATACCCCCTTGATTAGATCAAGCAGTGGATCTTATAAACCATGATCATGAGATGATTAGAGTTGACATGTGGATGCTTACTAAGAGTAGCTATGATCATCAGAGACCTACCATGAGACAATCATATGCATTATCTATTTAAATGTAGATGATTGTCACCATCATTAATAATTGCAAGTATCCTTACACTTGAGGTGCTCAAGGATCTCTTGAATGCTGATTTTATGCTTTACCTTTATTCCTTGTTACCTTCCAGAGGTTGCTTATAGGGTGATGATTGGGTATAGCTTGAGGAATTCAAAGGTAATTGAGTAGCCAACAAAGGATTCGCCACTCCCAATAGAGGGAGAGTATACCTATGGCCTCTTGGTAGAATTATTCCTCAGAAATCTCTGGCCAAAGTGGAAATGCCATGAAAAGTGTCTTCAGGTGCATGACTTATGAGTAATGAGTCTAAGGATAAGATATGATATCACTTGGGATAGATGCGGCATAGCCAGTCTAGTGGGAGCTACACATTGTCCATGCTCTGAACCGAGTGGGGTATGGATTGGTGAAATGATGAATTACGCAGTAACTGTCTATGGAAGGGTTTGTAGTCAGACCATTGACTCTCTGGTCAATTGGGGGTTATGATGTGTTGCTAGATACCACTCATGACTTGCTTGATTCAATAGGTGAATCAAGTGGCCAACATAATCGGGAACCTAATGGGTCACACACTTAGAAGATGGAGACTTAATATAAAACGTACTTGGATGTGATCCAATCATGAGGGACTTCACATTGGAGATTAGACCACTCCAGGATTAGATGAATCCTGGGACTAAGATGACTCATTTAAAGAGTGGGATAGGGAAAATCTTTCTCATGGGCTTAAGGCCCATGAGGGAGCATCTTACCATGTGGAGACCATGTAGCATGTCCATCTTTAGTGAGGCATTTGATCTTCCATAGGTGGTTTCTCTTATAAATATGTGGTTATGGGAGAAACCCTAACCCTAATGTTTGATCATATCAAACCCTAATCTCCTTTATTTGAGAGTTTGGTGTGTTCTCTATCTTGTTCTTGAGAAGAACCAAGAAGAAGAAGAAGATTGAGAGATTCTTCATCATCCCTCATTGAGACCAAACTTGGCTTGCACCAAGTTTGATTTCAACTCCGTCTCCTTAGAGGTTCTCGGGTCTCCTCTTCGTGCGGATACCGTTAGAGGCAAACCTAGGACTTGGTTAAACCGATCTTATTTGCTTGACCGGTAAATCGGTTTTGACGACACAAGGTAATCCCGCACCCTCTCTTTGGTCTTGAGCCGGTTGTTAGTGAGAGATCACGGGAGGGTTTTCAAGGAATTTTTTATGTTTTCCGCTACTTGGGCATGAGATGGCACCCTTAAAACCCTATAGTGGTATCAAAGCACACTTGTGTGCATCAAAATCGGTTCTTTGTTGAGAGTTTTTGGTTTTTGGTACCCAAATTTTCCAAAGGTTCAAAAATGAGATTTTTGGTTTAAGCAATGTAGATCCAATGTTTTTCTTCATGTAATCTGGTCTTGACATGATCAAGGATGGTTATTATGAAGGAGAAACATCTTGGATGAGATTAAAAGTCCCAAAGTTGGGATTGTTACATGTTTCCTATAGTTGTTGAACATAGCAACGTTGCGATGTGAGGACTTATAGAAGGAGATGTGCAAGTTAAAACTGAACCGTTTAGCTTTTAAATTTCTAAAATCATGGATTTCTAAAACCATGTTGAAAATACCTATGAGAGAATTTTGGACAAAAACGCTCTTTTGGCAATTTTTCTATTCAAGGAGTTCAATCGGGCTTATGATTCGAGGAGTTGAATCGGGCTTGTGATTCAAGAGTTGAGTCGTGTTCATGATTCAAGTTGTTGAATCAGTTTAGTTCAAGTGTTGAACAAAACGAATATGGATTATTTTAGTTCAAGTGTTGAAAAACATTTTCATGTGCTTTTTGAAATGGTAGAACACCTTTATTCATTACTTTCAATGTCATCCATTAGAATGCATGTTAAGAGTGTATGTTAGCATAATGGATGATTATGGACTTTGCCCAATGTTGATTGAGCATATTGCATGGTTACTTCTTTTTGGGTAAATAGGGCTTGCATGTCCCTACCTCTCTTGATTTTCTCTATGTATTTCTCTTCTCATCAAAATCCCCCTCAAATGTAACTTGAGATTCTTCTTTTGAATGTATGAATTAGATTACATAGGATTAGAATTAGTTAGTGGAGATACAAAGGAGAAATAAGCATGGAGGAGGATCCAAGAAAGAAGACCTTCAAATGTAAATTTGATTTATTTTCATAGGTTGCATTAATCATTCATGTGTCCCTAAGTTTGATCTAGTCAATTCCATTTTTGGCTCATGTTAGTGATTTTAAAATATCATAATCATGCCATATAGTTAGAGTAACTATCTTTATATTTTCACGAGATGAATGGATAAAAGCATGCTAATGCTTCACTAATATGGTGTGAACCAGAATTCTTCTAGAATCGAGGTTGTTAGGTAAACCCAAGCCTTCTCCATAAGGATATGTTCTATCCATGGAAATGAGTTTTCCTAGATTAGTGGGCTAGCCTTAACTAGACTCACTAGCTTGTTGGGAAAACCCAAGGATAATGTTGGATAAAGATGCAGTTGGGTTAGTGTACATAAGATGTACACGTATTCTGAGTTGATAGCTCAATGATAGTGCACAAATCAACAGTTGATAGCACTGGATTCGATAGTTGCATTGGATTGAAATTGGTATAAGATACCTACCTATTGATCCAAGATGACTTGTTCGATAAATCCAAGGTCACTCTTGATGATATTGGATTTGCAAATTGCAAGCGATTGCAATTGGTATGGAAATGATACCTACCTTTTGACCGAAGTTGGCTTATTGGGTAAACCCAAGGTCATTCTTGGTGATATTAGATATCGACCCTCTATGATAACATCCATAAAGGTTCTCTCAGATCAATAGTGAGGGCTAATGATTAATAATAAAATAGTTGGAGCTAGAATGCATAATTATCAAGCTGTAAAAATTATGCATTCTTAAGTGCAATCTAACATGATCTCTTTAACATCTAGGTTATTAGAATCAAACCATGTCAATGAATGTGAACACACAGTCAATAATGGATGCTAAACATTGGACTGTACTTCTTGGGCGCTAAGATTTGAGAATAGTTCTCAAAAGGGAAAGATTAGCCTATGTCATTGTTGAGCCACTCCCTCAATCCCTAGCTGTCGATGCACCTAAAAGCCTTCAAAGGGCATATCCAAAGCACTTGGTTGACAGTGGGAGGGCGAGATTGACTATCCACACCTCCATATGACTTTAGTTTCATAAGCAGTATAAGACTATAGATTCATATTCCATAGTACGCCATCTAAGGGAACATTATAATGACCAGGCGAGAGCGCAGGGAGGTTCAAAGTCTCTGAACTACTTTTTAGTTCCAAGATGGAGGAGGGGACATTCCCAATGCAACATGCACTAAAGAAGTATGAACACATTAAGAGGTTGAATCAATTAGGTTATTGGATGGAATTTGAATTAAGTGTAGACTTGATTCTGGCCATTTTACCCAATAATTTTGCATAGTTTGTGCATGACTATAGGATGAACTACCTCGTGTCCACCATACTCGAGTTGATCAACTTGCTTGAAATAGCTAAGTCTTCTTTAAGAAAGGAGAAAAAGCATGTGATGCTTGTGGATTCTTCCAGTTCTAAGAACAAGAAGATAAGTAAATCACTCGAATGAGGAGATGTAGCGGAGAAAAGGCCAGAAGAGGCGCACCTAAGGGACTTGCTTCTATTGTGGTCAATTTGACCAATGGAAGAGGAACTACAAGGCTTACTTGGAGTCAAAGAAAAAGGTGGCATGTGATGCACCATCATCTTCAGGTATTTATATCATTAAGGTTAATATTGTTTCTCCTAACAACATATGGGTATATGATAATAGTTATGGCTCATACATATGGATTGATATGTAGGGCCTAAGGAATAGTAAGAAGCTCACAAAGGGAGAGTCCGAATTTCGAGTGGGAAATAGTGCAAGAGTTGCAGTTGCTGCTCTATGGACTTATGTTTTAAACCTCCCTAGTGATCTTTGTTTAAATTTTGAAGATTGATGCTATGTCATAGCATTAATAAAGGAAATTATTTATGTTTCATGTTTGAATAAGAAATGTTTTTATTTATATGATGGAACAATGGTTGTTACATTATGATGTCTTTGATGTTGGTGGTACATGAAGCGATGGGATGTACATGTTAGATATGTCCAATCCAATTTTAAATGTTAATGATAATAAAAAGGCCAAAGGGAGATAATCAGAAATCATCTTACTCGTGGCATTGTCACCTTGTATAAGTGAGAAACGCATGGCGAGTTACTCAATTGTGCTAGCTTAGAGATCATTTGTTGTTGTGAATCATTTGACAAGTGTGAATCTTGCTTGTTAGGCAAAGATGACTGAGTTACCCTTTATGGGAAAGGGTGAACATGCTTATGGACCATTAGATCTAATACATTCCTATGTTTGTGGTCCTTTGTCCATTAATGCCAAAGGTGGTTTCGTTTACTTCATTACCTTCATTAATGATCATTCATGATTTGGGTATTTGTATCTTGTGAGATACAAATCTGAATCATTTGAAAATTTCAGAGAATTCAGAAATGAAGCGAAGAAACAACTTGGGGAGAAATGTCAATCACTTAGATGAGATCTAAGTATGTGAATATAAGCCAAGAGTTTTAGGTTATCTATGGGATAATGAGACTTTATCGACACATCACACCAAGTAGTGTGGTGAAAAGAACCAAAAATTGGACAACATTGGACTTGGTAAGGTCTATGAAGAAGCGTGAATCTTCTCAGTCTGTAGAGGTATGCACATCAGACTACTATTTAAGTGTTAAACAAAGTCCAATTCAAGTCAATTGTGGTTACTTCATATGGGATATGGATTAACAAGGATCCCTATTTTTCTCACCTGAAAATATAGGGTTATTCAACTTATAAGAAGCGATCTTTATCAGATAAGCTAGATGCAAAATCTGACAAGTGTCCGTTTTAGAATATCCTAAGGAAAATTTGGATATTAGTTCTACAAAACTTTGGAACAAAAGTTGCTTTTTTCAAAGTATATAGTCTTCTTAGAGAAAGAGTTTCTTCTAAGAGAAGACAATGAGAGGAAGGGTGAACTTGGTGAAGTTCAAAGTGCTAAAATAGGCACATATCAATTGAAAGCTAATCCAAAAGGTTGTTATTCATGTTGATGAAGTAGTAGGTGATCACTAAAACTGAAGCACATCGTAGCACAAGTAGGATACATACTATTCCAGAGAGATATGGATTTCTCATTAGTAAACAGTGGGATGTATTGCTCACAGAGGTCGATGAGCCTACTAGCTACGATGAATCTCTAAATAGTTCAGAGTTTGACAAACGAGCACAGTATTGAAGTCAAAGATGGATTCCATGTGAATCAACCACGTATGGACTGGTTTGACCACCAAGAGATAAAACCCATAGGGTGTAAGTGGATCTTCAAGAAGAAGACAAACATGGAAGTAATCTGATTACATATAAAGCTAGGCTTATGGCAAGGGTTATCGTTAAAAGCAGGAATTAGTATGATGGACTTTAAACCAGGAAGCCATGATTAAATCCATAAGGATACTCCTAGCCATTATTACTCATTATGATTATGAGATATGGAAAGTGGATGTGAAGAAGGCTTTCTGCAAAGGAAACCTAAGTAAGGATGTGTGTATGACACAAACGAAGGTCTTCACACCTAAAAATTGCAATAAAATATGCAAACTTCAAAGATCCATTTACTGGTTGAAGCAAACATCTAGGAGTTGAAATCTCCTATTTAATGAGACAATCAATGATTTTGATTTCTCATAAAATGCGGATGATGAAGATTGTGTGTGTACAAGAAGGGTTTAGTGGGAGTGCAGTCATATTCCTAGTATTTTATGTGGATGACATATTAATTATTGGAAACGATGTCTCAAAGAAACAATTTGTCAATATATATTGGTTATCCAAGAACATTCTCCATGAAAGACCTTGGAGAAGCGACCTACATATTGGGGATACAGATCTATAGAGATGGATCGGGTTGCTTGGTCTTTCACAATCTACTTGAATAGCTTACATTCTAAATAGGTTTAGCATGGGACAGTCCAAGAGAGGATACTTTCCCATGTCTAGTGGATCGCCATCTCTCGAAGTCCATGCGTCCAAAAGATCTGAGATGAGGAGGACACGAGTATGACCCCATGGGCTTGTTATAGGATCAATCATGTACATTTATGTAGCGTACTAGACTCAACATATAACATGCTGCGAGGTCACGAGTGAATCTTGAGTGGACTAGTGAGGGTCATTTGGGGTGGCTGATAAGAATATCCTTAAATTGCCCAGAAGTACTATGGATGTATTCTTGATTAATGGAGATAAGGATCTTATGGTAAGATGTCAACTAATAATCTGATAGAGATGTCTCCAAATCTCAATCAAGCTAAATGTTCACATTGAATGGTGGCATAGTCAGTTGGAAGAGTTCCAAGTAGGAGATGACTGTGGATTCTATAATTGAATCATAGTACATCGTTGCTTCCAATGGCAGCTTAGAAAGCGGTTTGGATAAGTTAGTTCATTTATGAACTAGGAGTGGTCCCTAGCATTGTTGATCTAATACTATAGTATAGGGATGACAATGGAGCCATTGCGAAAGAAAAAGGAAGCACAGTCTCATCAAAGGTCCAAACTAGTACTCAAGGTGATGCCATTTGATTTGAGAAATCTTTGGTAATCATGATGCTTAAAGATAAGAATATACTTATTTAGTTAAATGTGTTTGATTTCTTAGTTAAAATTAATTTCCCATTAGAAGTATGATTCACATCTACTTGCCTAAGATATGCGATATAAAGGCAATTAGCTTTAGCGCAAGTAGGAGTTTGTTAGAGAAGTGCTCTAAAGGCAATCACCGTTAACACTTTTTGTACACATTACATATTGTTTAATATGAAAGGCTTCTTCATTAATTTGATATTCATACATTGAATTGATATAGATCTTTAATCAAATTTATGAAGTCCATGTTACATAACATAGCATGGAGGAAATCATGATGCAATCATGATAATAAGATTCATATCATATGTAATTATGTTAGTATCTAAATTATCCCTAGTCATAGGATTAACGAGATTGGACATTGTTAATCTGGACAGACTAGCACATGTCATACCCCTTTATTGGATCAAGCAATGGATCTTATAAACATTGATCATGAGATGATTAGAGTTGACATGTGGATGCTTGCTAAAAGTAGCTAAGTTCATCGAAGACCTGCCATGAGAAAATCATATGGATTATCTATTTAAATGTAGATGACTGTCTCATCATAACAATGGTGCAAGTATCCATAGACTTGAGGTGCTCAAGGATATCTTAAATGTTGATTTTATGCTTTGACTTCATTCCTTGTTACCTTCTAGAGGTCGCTCATAGGGTGATGATTAGGTGTAGCAGCATTGAAGGTAATTGGTAACTTGACAAAGTTCTACACTTGATAGATGGAGTATATCTATGGCCTCTTTGTAAGATCGCTGCTTGATCTCTAGCCTAAGTGGAAGTTCCATGAAGAGTGTCTTCAAGTGCATAACTAATGAGTAATGAGTCTAGGGACAATATCTGATATCACTTGGGCTAGATATGGCATAGCCAGTCTAGTGGGACCTATGGATTGTCCATGCTCTGAACCTAGTGGGGTATAGATTGGTGAAAGGATGAATTGCGCAATAATTATCTATGGAAGGGTTTGCAATCATACCACTAACTCTCCTATCAATTGGGGGTCATGATGTGTTGCTAGATACCGCTCATGACTTGCTTGATTCAATAATTGAATCTGAGATTGTTGGATGTGGGATGGACGATATAAGATGGAGAGTTGTTGATAAATCATGAGGACTTCATTGGGGATTAGACCGCTCAAGGATTAGAAGAATCCCAGGACTAAGAGGACTCATGTAAAGAGTGTGATAGGGAAAAGCTTGCCCATGGGCTTAAGGCCAATGAGGGAGCATGCTACCATGCATGGAGATGCATGTAGCATATTCCATCTTTGAGTGAGGGCCTTTTAGTCCTTTCATAGGGTGAGTTTCTCCTATAATATGTGGTTATGGGAGAAAACCTAACTGTGGTTGATCATATCAAACCCTAATCTCCTTTGTTTGAGAGTGGTGTGTTCTCTCTCTCTTGTTCTTGAGAAGAACAAGAAGAAGAAGAAGAATATTGAGAGATTCTTCTTCATCCCTCATTGAGACCCAGCTTGGCTAGCACTGAGTTTGATTTCAACTCCTTCTCCTTAAAGGTTCTCGGGTATCCTCTTCATGTGAATACCATTAGAGGAGAACCAAGGACTTGGTTCGCTTCAGTCTTTACTGCCCCGACCAGTAGATCGGTTTTTGAAATCGACACAAGGTAATCCTGCACCCTCTCTTTTAGTCTTGAATCGAATTTGATGCCCAGGATCCTTAGAGTGGGTTTTGAGAATTTTATGTTTCCTCTGCTTGGGCACATGAGATTCCACCAAAACCCTCTGATATTGTCTTGAAGATATCTTTAAATACACATTGGAAAATAGGCCAAAGCAAGCCCCAAAATGGAAGGTTTCTGACCTCATCATCACGTGGTGGTGACCACAAATGCCCAGGTGTGACCACTATCTAATACATCACAGTTGCTATAGAAGAAAGTTATGAGTCAAATTTTAACGAGAATATCTTGAAGACAGGTTCCCATGGTCGTGACCACCTTTGAAAATTGATTCGACATTGTTCCTTAAATGTTTAGAGTTGTAGTGCATTATAGATGATATAGTCACGACCTTGACTTCTTCCTGGCATAACTCTTTCAATTCTTGCCCAAATTGCTTGATTTTTGTTTTATTCTCTTTATTTCTACAAAATACACAAAGAAAAGGGGGTTAGGCATGAAAATGAGTAAGAAGGATGCTGAGTTAGCATCAAAAGCATGAAATATGCGATGGTTTTTACTAATAAAAGCTAGCATGAAGCACACCTAAAAAATTCCCCCAAACTTAGTATTTTGCTTGTCCTCAAGTAACGAAATAGTATACTTTCCATATTCATAACTAATAGACATGTTGAGCAACATATTGAGATAATGAATGATAATCCATGCCAGGGGATTTTCCTTCATACAACACAAAGAAACTTTGAGGTAGCCTTTTTCAAAAATAATAGATTAACCATAAGTTGAACCTACCTAAACCAAAGTTCTCAAGTGTGTGTGTGTGTAGTCTCCCTCCATGGCCAATTGCAATTCAAATGAAATTAGATGAGGTTGAGTGGAATGGGGATTTCTCACACACATGGTGAGTGTATAAGGTTTCATAAGCTTGTTTGGCATATCACTCTCTACTAATGTAGGCAATTCACAAATCTTAGGATCACTAGGTCTTCAATAGCTTATAGTGTATTGCTTAGGTAATTGTAGTTGAATATGTCATTTAGGCTTCAAGTTTACCCAAAACATACACATTTTCCTTTTTATCCACTTGTTTGTCCATCCTTTAGCATATTGCATTCTTTACAATTAACCTCCTAAGCTTCCCCCCAAACTTAACTCATTGCATCTTTCCATCACATAGTCTTTCCCCCAAACTTGCTTGATTTTTGCTATTTTCACAATTTTCTTCAAGAACGCCAAGGCATTGTTCCTTCTTCTTCATACACTTCAAGGCATGGAGTAGTGCAAGGCTTGACCTCCTTAAGCTTTTTACCTACCCTTAACGAGTTTTAGGTCAGTAACTCCTAGACCAATTAGCCTTAGGGTACTAGGTGTACAACAACCTGAAGAACTTACTTGCTTAAGGTAGGAAGGCTACAAGGTCAAACATACTCCTCCTTGATTTATTCTTTCTTTTCTTTCTTTTCTACTTTTTTAACCTTCCTTTATTTTCATTCAAAGCACACCCACTTCAACCAACTCCCAATTCACACATGTATTCAAAAGATATAACATTGAAATCAACATGTTAGGGTTAACAAGGGCTCTTTGACTAAAGGTTAATCAACAAAAATGGTCAAGGGGCTTATTCTTGGCACACTACAGAAAGAAATGGTTGATATGGCTCAATTAAGGTGACTATGGATGATACATAAGGGTTAGTTAGAAAGGCTCAACCGATCTAAGGATAGCCTATGTCATTTCCTAGTGTCGTGTACCTAGAGTTTCGCCTCAAATGATAATTAGACAATTTCTAGAGTCTCAAGAGATCAAAATATGTAATGATCACCTAATTCTTCTCTAATCAAAGCAAAATTGACCAAAAGGGTACATGACTTGTGCTCAAGATACTAAGAACATGTGGTTAGGTTTACAACTATATGGTCAAACCATCATGCTTTACGTTCAAATATCTCTCATTTTCTTCATGTGAAAGAAAGTTCAATCAATTGTCCTCATCGGCATCACAATTAATCTCAAAACAAGCTCAACCAAAAACAAAAACAAACTAAAAATGAAAAAATTAACTTAAAAACTAAACCCATATAAAAGCAACTAAAGCACACAAGACACTAAAGGAGAACACTAAAAATATGATAAATTGAAGCTGAAATTTCAAACAAGGGACACCCCACCCCCACCCCCGAACTTAAAAACATGCATTGTCCTCAATGTATGAAATATGAAAGTTAAGAATAGAGGACTCCCCTAGATGATCAATTGCCAGTCATTACGCTTCAGTTGAGGTGGGTCATGATAGAAATTCCCTCAATATGAATCCAACTTCAGTAATCACAGAAAAACCGAAACAAAAATCAAATAAACACTTAAAATAAAATCAAAATGCCAACACATCTTAACATAACTAAAACAAATTAATAAAAATGGATAAAAATCTTATTTTGCTTAGGAAGCCCCCAAAGAAGCTGCTCCATTTTAAGTCCATCTAGGCTCTTTGTAGAAATTAGAGAGCTTAAACTGGCCCTTCATCCATCATGGCCAATACTCCCTTCATCCTCGGTAGCTCATGAGGATGGGCTTTTGTAGATGTTAATCTTGTTAGCATTTTTAGTATGATTTTCATGTGTTTTATGTAACTTAAATGCTAGATTCATGCCAATTTCTTTTAAGAAAGCTCTAATCCCCCATTTGTTTATGTTTTGTAGGATTTGAATGAAAATCAAGCAAAGAAATGGAAGAAGTCTAAGTAAGGAAGAATCGTGGTCGGCTTCTTTGCGAAGGAGTATACTCGCCACAACAAGCGGAGTTCACCACTATGAAGGAAAGCCTTCACCGCAGTGAGGCCCTAAGTAAGCTGGAAATGAAGGCCACTCGTACGCTACCTTGAAGGCCATCCTTCTTTGTAGCAAGCGGTTGCCCACGAGCGAGAGGAAAGGTTCTCTGATGAAGGGGATGATGAGAACAAGATGAAGCCTTGAGTTTGCTGCAGCGAAGCTACTCTTTGCCGTGGCAAAGGAAACATAGATCATATGAAGACGCGTGTGTTTGCCACAGCAAAGAATCCTTCGTCGCGAAGAATTGAGGGCTAGAACATAAATGTTCCTATTTTTAGCCCGTCATTAGGCCATTTTCCAAGGGTATAAATCCCATATTTGTAATAATCATTGGGGGTTCAAAATTTTAGAGAGGGAGGCTCTCTCCTAGGGCTTTTCCTTCTCAAGCTTTGTTCCATTTCTAGGGTTAGATTTTGTACATTTCTTAGTTTTAGGTTTTTGTTTTGTGAATAATCTGGTTTATAATCGAATATTACTGGAAAAACAACCTTATAGAGTGTGGATTTTAGCTTAGAGCTTGGGATTGAAGCCATTTTCAATTTAACCCTTGTTTTGTATTTCTATCTCTTCTCCTTATTCAATTTCTGTAGCTTTATGTTTGTCGACAACATGAATTTGTGGGTTTTGATGATTAAAATGTTAAGTTAAGCATTCTATAGGGTTAGTTATCAGATTTGATGATTAGGCTTGTCTAATCTTTAGTTAGTTAGTTGATTTATATTTGATTTATTGTGTTTGGTGCTAGATACTTGGATTATTATGATCTTGGTTAATTAATCTGTCTTGAGAATCGAATCTTCAATCCTTTTACTAGGGTATCCTTGGTGACTCTTGGACTAAGCCCTAAAATCTAGTTATGTGTCTCTTAAGGCATGAATCAGTTAATCGGGATTCAAATTAACTTAGTCAAAGAGGCTTAGGGAATTAGAAATATCCAGTACTAAGCGGATTTTACTAAGAGGGGACACCAAATGTATTAAGTGAAGATTGCAAGAACGTAATTGTGACCAATCTGAGCTTAGTCTGGGTAGCTCTATTATAAGGACGTAACTATGACCAATAGAATTCCCAAGGACAAATGTCGTAGAAAAGTATTGTCCTAACGACCTAGAAGGACGTGACTGTGAATAGGTGGATAGTGTGAAAAAATACATAGGGGAACACGAAAGTGGGATCCTTGTACCTTATCCTTGGACCAACTCAAGTTGTAATTCATTCATCCTGGGCCTTATCTAGATGAATCCTTAGGCATCATTGACAATAACCAACCCTAACTCCTCTCTAATTCGCTTTCCCTGATTTTAGTCAATTACTCCCATTTTCACAAATCATCCCTGTTTTGGTTTAGTTTAGTTTTTATTAGTTTTTACAACTTCTCTTCAAACCCTTGAGCCACTCAAATAGTGAACCACTTTAGTGGCCGGGGTACTTTATACCTCACTTAAACCATCCTTCCCTGTGGGTTCGACATTTTGGGTTTTAAATTGAAAGACTTATATTACTTGTATGATCTGTATACTTGCGGTGAGTTTTTAGTGCTCTTAAAAAGGGCCTAACAAGTTTTTGGTGTCGTTGCTAAGGTGACAGTCTTCGGTGAGCAAAGACTGAGCTTCTCTACCTCCATAATAGGCGACATAAGCTCAAATGCCAACTCTTTGGTGGGGAAAAAGTTAGTCTTTAATCCAAATCCTTCAAAAGTGTCCTCTTGAAGAAACATAGGTGCATGATCCTTAATGGGAGAAAATGAGCTCTCTATCTTCATGCACACCTTCCTTTCCTCATCCGTTAGTGGTATGCTTTGGTGGAGGTTGAACCACATTTCTCTCGCTGACAAAGTAGAATCATTCCCCATGTTGGGATAAATCCAGACTTGACTTGTGGCTATGGAAGGTCTTTCTATCTATAGATGAGACTTTTTGGTCCTCTTCCATGCCAAAAGTAAAAGAATCAATGGGGAAATTGAAGACTTCAACCCCAACTAAGACATTTTCAACTATTAGCTTCAAATGTTTCTTTTTAACTTGCATCTCTTCCAATGATGGCTCTACTTCAATGGCAAGCTCATTCTTCTCAACCAATAACGGGTCTTGAACTTCTCCCTCAAGGGTTAAAGGAATTTTTTCACATTCCATTATGTCCTTGTCTTCATCCAATGTCGGGCTCAAAAGTTCATCTTCAAGGCTTAAAATTACGTTTTCACACTCTCGTATGTCATCATTCTTTATGTCACTCAGGAATTGCCTAAAAGATTGTTGCTTTATAACTTTTGTTAATTCCTCAGCTTATATTGCTATTCTATCCATGACAACACACATTTCTTTACTACTGGCTTATATAATCAAGTTACACTATCGGGCTATCATGTTGGCATCCATCTTGGTTTCCATGTTTGCTTCCATGCTGGTTTCCTTGTTTGGCCACCACATTTCCAAAGCACCTTTATCCTTCTTAATTTCTTCCTCTAAGGCAAGAAATAGCTGTTCATTTGACGATTGCCTGATTTGTTCTTGATAATAGGAACTTGAACTTTCTTGACTTTGCATACTTAGATTTCCATAGGAGAAATTATCATATGTCCCCCAACCCAAATGATAGTAGCTTAACATATAGTTGTTGGGTTGAGAGAAAGAACCTGCATTGCTGTTGAAATAATTCCTTCCTCCAAAATTATAAGCTTGTAGGCTCGTAGAGACTCAGGCTTGCCTCCATGATAGCCTCCTATGCTGGTTCTTCGGGAGGAGCGGTAAGTTGATTATGGAGGCTGTAGAAGAGCTCATTTATCTCTTCATTAATCATTATACTTAGCACCTTCCATAAAAATACCAAAAAAAAAAAAATTGAAGTAAACTAGCTACAAATAAGAAACAAATGAAAATAGGAAAAAATGGAATATTCTCAAACACAAAAAAAAAAAAAAATATTGTTTTTCAAATTAGCAAACTTCTCTTTTGGTTAGAACATCAATCCAAACACCGAAAATCAGAATCCTCAACAACGACACCAAAAAATTATTAGGTTGTCACATATGCCAAAGACTGTTAGGCTTGCAATATGTGTCTATAAAAAATGAGGCAACCTAAGCTCATAAGTGCACAAATCACAAGTAATAAAGGATTTGCAATTATAAATCGAGATTGTTCCCTAATGAGGATTATAGTTTTATGGGGATTGAGTACCTACATCGGATTTGTTCACTATCCGAAATGCCTAAAATGATTTAAGATAAAATTATAAAAGTAATAAAACAAAACAAAACAAAACAGAGAATGATTTGTGAAAATTGGAGCAATTGAATAAAACATGGAGAAAATGACTTAGAAAGGAACTAGGGTTGGTTATCTTCAATGACGCTTAGTGGTTCATCTAGATAAGGCACGATCTGAATGAATTACGACTTGAATTGGTCCAACAATCAGATATAAGGATCCCACTTTCGTGTTCCCCCTTATATTTTCTCGCACTCATCTACCCATTCACGCTACGCTCTTCCTCGCCTGATAGGCGATATTTTTCAGCTGGGGCATTTTTCCTGGAGCTCTATTTGCTACCAGCCGCTCTATTAGTCACATTTTTCTCGCACTACCCAAACTAAGCTCTGATCGTCATTAATTATAATTTCAGAATCGTCACTTAATAAATTTAGTGTCCTCCTAGTGAACTACTCAGTAATTGTGACATTTCTAATTCCCTAAACTTCTTTAACTAGGTTAATTAGAATTCCAATTAATTAACTTACACCTTAAGAGAATCAGAACCAGATTTTAAGGTATAATCCCAATGTCACCAAGAATACCATAGTAAAAGGATCAAAGATCCAATTCTCAGCATGCATCAATTAACCAAAATCATAATCTTCCAAGTATTAACACCAAACAAATCAAATCAAGCATAAATCATCCAACCAAATTAAAGATTGGGATGAATCAAGCATCCATCCAATAACCAACCCTATAGAATGCCTAGCCAACCATTTCAACCATCAAAACCAGCAAAATCATGTTTAAGGCAAACATAAAATTGTAGAAATCAAAAGAGGAGTAGAGATTGAAATAAAAAACATAGAAAAAGATGTAATAATCTTCAATCTTCAAATCCAAGCTTAAATCCACACTCTATAAGGTCGTGTTTCCAAATAATCTTCAAATACAAACCAAGTTCTTCACCAAAACACTCTAAATCTAAGAAATCTGACCTCAAAGATTGGCTCTGTCATTGAAAAGAAAACCCTAGAATAGGAGCCTCTCTCAAAAGTTCCAACCCTAATAATGTCTAGTTATCTTTAAATACACATTAGAAAATGGGCAAAAACAAGCCCAAAAATGGGCTTTGGCATCAATCGTTAGTAGTTGGTCACACCACAAATGCCTTATGGTCGCGACCACACTACATGTAATACATCATAACTCGCCAAGAAAAGAAAACTGCTTGTTTCGAATCACGTCAACCATTAAAATATGTTGAAGACAAGTTCCCATCGGTTGCAACCCACACTAAAACTTTGACTCAAGGGTGGTGTTTTTCATGTTTGTAGTCATGTCGTGATCATGGAATAGCTATGGTTGTGACCATGACTTTTTCCTTGCATAACTCTTTCAATTCTTGCCCAAATTGCTCAAAGAGAGGGGGTTAGGCATGAAAAGGAGTAAGAAGTGTGCTAAGTTAGCATCAAAAGCATGAAATATGCGATGTTTTGCACTAATAAAACCTAACATGAAGCACACCTAATAGACATATATATATATATATTGTACAATAAGTGCTAAAGGCGATTGCCTTTAGAGCACTTCACTAATAACCTCCCACTTGCACTAAAG